>CM059814.1:51437523-51602523 GCA_030435695.1 Brachymystax lenok tsinlingensis
GTGTGTGTGTGTGTGTGTGTGTGTGTGTGTGTGTGTGTGTGTGTGTGTGTGTGGTGTGTGTGTGTGTGTGTGTGTGTGTAGTGTGTGTGTGTGTGTGTGTGTGTGTGTGTGTGTGTGTGTGTGTGTGTGTGTGTGTGTGTGTGTGTGTGTGTGTGTGTGTGTGTGTGTGTGTGTGTGTGTGTGTGTGTGTGTGTGTGTGTGTGTGTGTGTGTGTGTGTGTGTGTGTGTGTGTGTGTGTGTGTGTGTGTGTGTGTGTGTGTGTGTGTGTGTGTGTGTAGTGTGTGTGTGTGTGTGTAGTGTGTGTGTGTGTGTGTGTGTGTGTGTGTGTGTGTGTGTGTGTGTGTGTGTGTGTGTGTGTAGTGTGTGTGTGTGTGTGTGTGTGTGTGTGTGTGTGTGTGTGTGTGTGTGTGTGTGTGTGTGTGTGTGTGTGTGTGTGTGTGTGTGTGTGTGTGTGTGTGTGTGTGTGTGTGTGTGTGTGTGTGTGTGTGTGGTGTGTGTGTGTGTGTGTGTGTGTGTGTGTGTGTGTGTGTGTGTGTGTGTGTGTGTGTGTGTGTGTGTGTGTGTGTGTGTGTGTGTGTGTGTGTGTGTGTGTGTGTGTGTGTGTGTGTGTGTGTGTGTGTGTGTGTGTGTGTGTGTGTGTGTGTGTGTGTAGTGTGTGTGTGTGTGTGTGTGTGTGTGTGTGTGTGTGTGTGTGTGTGTGTGTGTGTGTGTGTGTGTGTGTGTGTGTGTGTGTGTGTGTGTGTGTGTGTGTGTGTGTGTGTGTGTGTGTGTGTGTGTGTGTGTGTGTGTGTGTGTGTGTGTGTGTGTGTGTGTGTGTGTGTGTGTGTGGTGTGTGTGTGTGTGTGTGTGTGTGTGTGTGTGTGTGTGTGTGTGTGTGTGTGTGTGTGTGTGTGTGTGTGTGTGTGTAGTGTGTGTGTGTGTGTGTGTGTGTGTGTGTGTGTGTGTGTGTGTGTGTGTGTGTGTGTGTGTGTGTGTGTGTGTGTGTGTGTGTGTGTGTGTGTGTGTGTGTGTGTGTGTGTAGTGTGTGTGTTTTATTTTTTAGATCTCCAGTGACTGAAACAGTTCCTTCCTCCTCGGTGTTGAAATCGTCTTTTAAAACATTGTGAAACTAAACAAAAGTCTAGATCTGTTGCAGTCTATAGACAATACTACGCTCTAGGACCCAGTCAACAGCATGGACACTAAAACTACTGCAGGACATCCTGGTCCTCTACCTCTTAAAGATAGGACCCAGTCAACAGCGTGGACACTAAAACTACTGCAGGACATCCTGGTCCTCTACCTCTTAAAGATAGGACCCAGTCAACAGCGTGGACACTAAAACTACTGCAGGACGTCCTGGTCCCCTACCTCTTAAAGATAGGACCCAGTCAACAGCGTGGACACTAAAACTACTGCAGGACATCCTGGTCCCCTACCTCTTAAAGATAGGACCCAGTCAACAGCGTGGACACTAAAACTACTGCAGGACATCCTGGTCCCCCTACCTCTTAAAGATAGGACCCAGTCAACAGCGTGGACACTAAAACTACTGCAGGACATCCTGGTCCCCTACCTCTTAAAGATAGGACCCAGTCAACAGCGTGGACACTAAAACTACTGCAGGACATCCTGGTCCCCTACCTCTTAAAGATAGGACCCAGTCAACAGCGTGGACACTAAAACTACTGCAGGACATCCTGGTCCCCTACCTCTTAAAGATAGGACCCAGTCAACAGCGTGGACACTAAAACTACTGCAGGACGTCCTGGTCCCCTACCTCTTAAAGATAGGACCCAGTCAACAGCGTGGACACTAAAACTACTGCAGGACGTCCCTGGTCCCCTACCTCTTAAAGATAGGACCCAGTCAACAGCGTGGACACTAAAACTACTGCAGGACATCCTGGTCCCTACCTCTTAAAGATAGGACCCAGTCAACAGCGTGGACACTAAAACTACTGCAGGACATCCTGGTCCCCTACCTCTTAAAGATAGGACCCAGTCAACAGCGTGGACACTAAAACTACTGCAGGACATCCTGGTCCCCTACCTCTTAAAGATAGGACCCAGTCAACAGCGTGGACACTAAAACTACTGCAGGACATCCTGGTCCCCTACCTCTTAAAGATAGGACCCAGTCAACAGCGTGGACACTAAAACTACTGCAGGACATCCTGGTCCCCTACCTCTTAAAGATAGGACCCAGTCAACAGCGTGGACACTAAAACTACTGCAGGACATCCTGGTCCCCTACCTCTTAAAGATAGGACCCAGTCAACAGCGTGGACACTAAAACTACTGCAGGACATCCTGGTCCCCTACCTCTTAAAGATAGGACCCAGTCAACAGCGTGGACACTAAAACTACTGCAGGACATCCTGGTCCTCTACCTCTTAAAGATAGGACACAGTCAACAGCATGGACACTAAAACTACTGCAGGACATCCTGGTCCCCTACCTCTTAAAGATAGGACCCAGTCAACAGTGTGGACACTAAAACTACTGCAGGACATCCTGGTCCCCTACCTCTTAAAGATAGGACCCAGTCAACAGCGTGGACACTAAAACTACTGCAGGACATCCTGGTCCCCTACCTCTTAAAGATAGGACCCAGTCAACAGCGTGGACACTAAAACTACTGCAGGACATCCTGGTCCCCTACCTCTTAAAGATAGGACCCAGTCAACAGCGTGGACACTAAAACTACTGCAGGACGTCCTGGTCCCCTACACTCTTAAAGATAGGACCCAGTCAACAGCGTGGACACTAAAACTACTGCAGGACATCCTGGTCCCCTACCTCTTAAAGATAGGACCCAGTCAACAGCGTGGACACTAAAACTACTGCAGGACATCCTGGTCCCCTACCTCTTAAAGATAGGACCCAGTCAACAGCGTGGACACTAAAACTACTGCAGGACATCCTGGTCCCCTACCTCTTAAAGATAGGACCCAGTCAACAGCGTGGACACTAAAACTACTGCAGGACATCCTGGTCCCCTACCTCTTAAAGATAGGACCCAGTCAACAGCGTGGACACTAAAACTACTGCAGGACATCCTGGTCCCCTACCTCTTAAAGATAGGACCCAGTCAACAGCGTGGACACTAAAACTACTGCAGGACATCCTGGTCCCCTACCTCTTAAAGATAGGACCCAGTCAACGGCGTGGACACTAAAACTACTGCAGGACATCCTGGTCCCCTACCTCTTAAAGATAGGACCCAGTCAACAGCGTGGACACTAAAACTACTGCAGGACGTCCTGGTCCCCTACCTCTTAAAGATAGGACCCAGTCAACAGCGTGGACACTAAAACTACTGCAGGACATCCTGGTCCCCTACCTCTTAAAGATAGGACCCAGTCAACAGCGTGGACACTAAAACTACTGCAGGACATCCTGGTCCCCTACCTCTTAAAGATAGGACCCAGTCAACAGCGTGGACACTAAAACTACTGCAGGACATCCTGGTCCCCTACCTCTTAAAGATAGGACCCAGTCAACAGCGTGGACACTAAAACTACTGCAGGACATCCTGGTCCCCTACCTCTTAAAGATAGGACCCAGTCAACAGCGTGGACACTAAAACTACTGCAGGACATCCTGGTCCCCTACCTCTTAAAGATAGGACCCAGTCAACAGCGTGGACACTAAAACTACTGCAGGACATCCTGGTCCCCTACCTCTTAAAGATAGGACCCAGTCAACAGCGTGGACACTAAAACTACTGCAGGACATCCTGGTCCCCTACCTCTTAAAGATAGGACCCAGTCAACAGCGTGGACACTAAAACTACTGCAGGACATCCTGGTCCCCTACCTCTTAAAGATAGGACCCAGTCAACAGCGTGGACACTAAAACTACTGCAGGACATCCTGGTCCCCTACCTCTTAAAGATAGGACCCAGTCAACAGCGTGGACACTAAAACTACTGCAGGACATCCTGGTCCCCTACCTCTTAAAGATAGGACCCAGTCAACAGCGTGGACACTAAAACTACTGCAGGACATCCTGGTCCCCTACCTCTTAAAGATAGGACCCAGTCAACAGCGTGGACACTAAAACTACTGCAGGACATCCTGGTCCCCTACCTCTTAAAGATAGGACCCAGTCAACAGCGTGGACACTAAAACTACTGCAGGACATCCTGGTCCTCTACCTCTTAAAGATAGGACACAGTCAACAGCATGGACACTAAAACTACTGCAGGACATCCTGGTCCCCTACCTCTTAAAGATAGGACCCAGTCAACAGTGTGGACACTAAAACTACTGCAGGACATCCTGGTCCCCTACCTCTTAAAGATAGGACCCAGTCAACAGCGTGGACACTAAAACTACTGCAGGACATCCTGGTCCCCTACCTCTTAAAGATAGGACCCAGTCAACAGCGTGGACACTAAAACTACTGCAGGACATCCTGGTCCCCTACCTCTTAAAGATAGGACCCAGTCAGACAATACTGGTAAATCTTGGTAAATCCTCCACCCTGATCCTTCCTATAGACGTCTCATACTGTATCAGATGGTATATCCTCCACCCTGATCCTTCCTGCAGATGGACCTCAGAAAGCAAGGCGTCAGTAGGTTGTGTAATGATCCTCCACCATATTAGTGTTGCTTTCATAGAGAGAAGAGGAAACACATCCTCTAGCTTACCTCCTCAAGAGATTGCATCAATAAAGTGTGCCTGGCCACTCCTTCCTCTTTACTCCGTGTCTCCTTCTCGCTCTCTCCGTCTCAGAAGCACCAGGGCGACCGACAGACACAGAGGCAGGTGAGTCAAAAAAACTTTCACTACACTTCCCCTAACCGATCTATCGAATAACTATACGCTATCACAAAACTGGAAATACCACACATGTATTTGTGAAATGCAAATGTTTCTATATGGTGTTTTTTTTAATAAAAGGCCATGGCTTTCAGCATCGGTCAGTGAAACTGATAAGTTATCAGAACACACTGTTGCAGTGAGTTGGCAGAAGTCCGTGTTCCCGTTGTGCTGGAAGTAGACCCAGAGGCATGAAAGTGAAGGTGTGTCCCAAGTTAGGGGGGTGTGTGAGGCTGTATTGGAGGAGGTGAGGGTGTGTTGGAGGGAGTGGGGGGTCAGGGTGTGTTGTAATTGAGTCATTCCTAGGAAGGTAGCTAGGTATGTCTGATAAGCACGGACAGGCCCAGGGAGAGAGAGAGAGAGAGAGAGAGAGAGAGAGAGAGAGAGAGAGAGAGAGAGAGAGAGTAGTAGTAGCAGCGTCCCACTGGGCACAGACATCAGTTCAACGTTTAGTTCGGATTTACATTTGGTTGAGATTGAGGTTAAAAGTTGGGTTAAAAAAGACTAAATGCCCCCTACGTTCATGATTTTTTGCAAATCCAATCAGTTTTCCACATTGATTCAACGTGATCACTGGCTGAAATGATGTGGAAACAACATTGATTCAACCAGTTATTGCCCAATGGCGTGGGTGCGTGGGTGGGTGGGTGCTGTGGTGTGGTGTGTGTGTGTGTGTGTGTGTGTGTGTGCCTGTGTAGGACAATAGTGTCTGATGTGTGTGGACAGGCCTAGAGAGAGAGAGAGTGTAGGCGTGAAACTCAAGTTGTGGTGAACTGAACTCAGGTTGTGGTGAACCGAACTCAGGTTGGGCGTGTGGTTGTGGTGATGACTTCAGGGTGGGATGGTCCTCATTCCTTTCACCCAACACCTCCCTGACTCACTCACTGTGCATTCCTCCAAAATAGCCAAAGTATGAATGTCCCAGGAAGACTGTGGTTTTGACACGTTAAACCCCCTCTGGACAAGTTTCTCAAAACCCGATTAAGTCTGGTCCTGGACTAAATACCCTTTCAATGGCAAGTCTCCATTTAGAATAAGTGTTTGTCCATGACAAGGCTTAATCTGGATTTGGGAATCCGGCCCTCTGAGTAATATTTTTCGACCATCAAACGTATATATTAAATGTATTAGCACCTGTTTCAACACATTAACAGAAGGATAGGATACCCAGACCCAGCTGGACACGTTGGACGAGCCAGTAAAAACCAGTCAAACAGGCTGTCAGTCACAGAACAGTGACAGGGGAGACACGAATACAATGTGACACCTCACCGGGGTCTAGCTAGTCTGTCTCCACAGGTCTCCTCACTGGGGTCTAGCTAGTCTGTCTCCACAGGTCTCCTCACTGGGGTCTAGCTAGTCTGTCTCCACAGGTCTCCTCACTGGGGTCTAGCTAGTCTGTCTCCACAGGTCTCCTCACTGGGGTCTGGCTAGTCTGTCTCCACAGGTCTCCTCACTGGGGTCTAGCTGGATGTCTCCACACTAACATATATCTCCATACTGTCTGTCTCCACAGGTCTCCTCACTGGGGTCTAGCTAGTCTGTCTCCACACTAACATATATCTCCATACTGTCTGTCTCCACAGGTCTCCTCACTGGGGTCTAGCTAGTCTGTCTCCACACTAACATATATCTCCATACTGTCTGTCTCCACAGGTCTCCTCACTGGGGTCTAGCTAGTCTGTCTCCACAGGTCACCTCACTGGGGTCTAGCTAGTCTGTCTCCACAGGTGTCCTCACTGGGGTCTAGCTAGTCTGTCTCCACACTAACATATAGTCTCCTCACTAGCTAGTCTGTCTCCACAGGTCTCCTCACTGGGGTCTAGCTAGTCTGTCTCCACACTAACATATATCTCCATACTGTCTGTCTCCACAGGTGTCTTCACCCCAGCTCCAGGTATATATCGTCCTATCTGAGCCACTATGAACCTTGTGAACACCAGCCAGTGGTCCCTGACCCAGCCCTCTCCCAGCCCAGAAGGACCCAGTGAAGGACTGGGCTGTACTAGTACCTGGCAGGCAGAGACAGGCCGCATCGCTCAGATGGTAATCACCATACTCATCTTCCTGGTGAGTCTCTAGTCTACAGACTAATTCTAGTTCAGTCTACTTCAATCCAGGTACCGCTGTGCAGGTTTTCGTTCCAGCACAATTGATTCAAATCGGCTTCAATCAAGACCATGCCATGTTGAATCAGGTGGGTTAGTGCTGGGCTGGAACAAGACCATGCCATGTTGAATCAGGTGGGTTAGTGCTGGGCTGGAACAAGACCATGCCATGTTGAATCAGGTGGGTTAGTGCTGGGCTGGAACAAGACCATGCCATGTTGAATCAGGTGGGTTAGTGCTGGGCTGGAACAAGACCATGCCATGTTGAATCAGGTGGGTTAGTGCTGGGCTGGAACAAGACCATGCCATGTTGAATCAGGTGGGTTAGTGCTGGGCTGGAACAAGACTGGGCTGGAAACAAGACCATGCCATGTTGAATCAGGTGGGTTAGTGCTGGCTGGAACAAGACCCTGGAACAGGTGGGTTAGTGCTGGGTTGGAAACAAGACCATGCCATGTTGAATCAGGTGGGTTAGTGCTGGGCTGTTAGTGCTGGGCTGGAACAAGACCATGCCATGTTGAATCAGGTGGTTAATCAGTTGAATCAGGGTTAGTGCTGGCCGGAACAAGACCATGTTAGTGCTGTTGAATCAGGGTTAGTGCTGGGCTGGAACAAGACCATGCCATGTTGAATCAGGTTAGTGCTGGGCTGGAACAAGACCATGATGTTGAATCAGGTTAGGGTACAGTGCTGGGCTGGAGACCTGCCTGTTGCTGGGATGTGAAACAAGAAGACTATGTGCTGTGTGTTAGTGCTGGGCTGGAACAAGACCATGCCATGTTGAATCAGGTATGGTTAGTGCTGGGCTGGAACAAGACCATGCCATGTTGAATCAGGTGCTGGGTTAGTGGTGGGGCTGGAACAAGACCATGCCATGTTGAATCAGGTGGGTTAGTGCTGGGCTGGAACAAGACCATGCCATGTGGAATCAGGTGTGTTAGTGCTGGGCTGGAACAAGACCATGCCATGTTGAATCAGGTGGGTTAGTGCTGGGCTGGAACAAGACCATGCCATGTTGAATCAGGTTGGTTAGTGCTGGGCTGGAACAAGACCATGCCATGTTGAATCAGGTTTGTTAGTGCTGGGCTGGAACAAGACCATTCCATGTTGAATCAGGTGGGTTAGTGCTGGGCTGGAACAAGACCATGCCATGTTGAATCAGGTGGGTTAGTGCTGGGCTGGAACAAGACCATGCCATGTGGAATCAGGTGGGTTAGTGCTGAGGGGCCTGGGGCTGTACGCTGCAGACCCTGCCATGTTGAATCAGGTGGGTTAGTGCTGGGCTGGAACAAGACCATTCCCAGCTGGCATAGCTCCAGTTCTTGAGGTTCCTGCAGTGTCTGCTGGCTCATGACATCACTTCCTCTTATCTGTCCCCAGGTGGGCGTGTCCTTGAACGGCCTAGTGGTGTGGGCGTTGGCCTGGCGTGGGCGTAGCCGCCTGATGAGGCGTGGCAGCTTGGGCAAAGGGGAGACGCGCGGCGCCAGCAGCTTCCGTGTCTACGTAGTGAACCTGGCGTTGGCTGACCTGGTTCTCCTCCTCCGCACCCCCCTGATGCTGGCGTACCTGGCCCACGGCTGTAGCTGGCCCCTGGGGAAACTGGCCTGCCGCCTGGTGATATTCCTGAGGGGCCTGGGGCTGTACGCTGCAGCCTTCCTGCTGTGTGCCGTGGCGGTGGAGAGATGTCTGTGTCTCCTCAGGCCGGTCTGGTCCAGTATGAAGCGTCCTCGCTGGGCTGTTCCCCTGGCGTGTGGTGTCCTCTGGGGGCTGGCTGCTGCCCTGGCTGCCCCCTACCTCCACACTGCAGCCCTGCTGGAGCTCAACGGTACTACCCAGTGTCTGGAGAGCCTGGGATACAGCACGTGGCTGTTTGTGACAGAGACGGTCGCTGGGTTCATCCTGCCGTTAACGGTGTTCCTGGTGAGTAACGTAGCCGTGCTGTGGACCGCCAGGCAGGCAGGGGGCGCCGGGCCAACCTCTCCATCCTCCTCTTCGTCCTCTTCGGCGACTGCGAGACAGATGGCCAGGCTGTACCGGGTCCTCTTCCTCACCATGCTCCTCTTCCTCTCGTGCTGGGTCCCCTATTTTACCTGCCGCTTCCTGCGGGCGCTGGTGGCAGGGCGGCCTGACCGGGCGGGGCTGTACCGGGCGTTGCTGACGGGAGAATACGTCTCTCTGTTCCTGGTGTACCTGAAGAGTTCCCTGAACCCTGTCCTCTACGTGTTTGCCGCGCGAGGCCTGGGGCGCACCGTCCGCGACTCGCTCCCCTCCACCATCGAGAGAGTCTTCAACTATGACTCGTCTGACTCCAGGAGTAGACGGACCCTAAGGAGGGATGATTCACAGATCTAGTGCCCTAAAAAAGCCCTTAGGACCTTAGGGACCTTGCAGTTTTACTAGCAGACTGTAGAGATCCACTGTGACATACTGTGTATTACTGCAGTTTTACTAGCAGACTGTAGAGATCCACTGTGACATACTGTGTATTACTGCAGTTTTACTAGCATACTGTAGAGATCCACTGTGACATACTGTGTATTACTGCAGTTTTACTAGCAGACTGTGGAGATCCACTGTGACATACTGTGGATTACTGCAGTTTTACTAGCAGACTGTAGAGATCCACTGTGACATACTGTGGATTACTGCAGTTTTACTAGCAGACTGTAGAGATCCACTGTGACATACTGTGTATTACTGCAGTTTTACTAGCAGACTGTAGAGATCCACTGTGACATACTGTGTATTACTGCAGTTTTACTAGCATACTGTAGAGATCCACTGTGACATACTGTGTATTACTGCAGTTTTACTAGCATACTGTGGAGATCCACTGTGACATACTGTGTATTACTGCAGTTTTACTAGCAGACTGTAGAGATCCACTGTGACATACTGTGGATTACTGCAGTTTTACTAGCAGACTGTAGAGATCCACTGTGACATACTGTGGATTACTGCAGTTTTACTAGCAGACTGTAGAGATCCACTGTGACATACTGTGTATTACTGCAGTTTTACTAGCAGACTGTGGAGATCCACTGTGGCATACTGTGTATTACTGCAGTTTTACTAGCAGACTGTAGAGATCCACTGTGACATACTGTGTATTACTGCAGTTTTACTAGCAGACTGTAGAGATCCACTGTGACATACTGTGTATTACTGCAGTTTTACTAGCAGACTGTAGAGATCCACTGTGACATACTGTGTATTACTGCAGTTTTACTAGCAGACTGTAGAGATCCACTGTGACATACTGTGGATTACTGCAGTTTTACTAGCAGACTGTAGAGATCCACTGTGACATACTGTGGATTACTGCAGTTTTACTAGCAGACTGTAGAGATCCACTGCGACATACTGTGGATTACTGCAGTTTTACTAGCAGACTGTAGAGATCCACTGCGACATACTGTGTATTACTGCAGTTTTACTAGCAGACTGTAGAGATCCACTGTGACATACTGTGTATTACTGCAGTTTTACTAGCAGACTGTAGAGATCCTTGGTTCAGCCCTGTCTGGACGACATGTATATATTAGAACTATAGGCATTATCTTAGGCTTGGTGACAGGCTTGCTTCAGCCCTGTCTGACTATATATTAGAACATGCATTATCTTAGGCTGGGTGGCAGGCTTTGCTTCAGCCCTGTCTGGATGACATGTATATATTAGAACTATAGGCATTATCTTAGGCTGGGTGGCAGGCTTGCTTCAGCCCTGTCTGGACGACATGTATATATTAGAACTATAGGCATTATCTTAGGCTGGGTGGCAGGCTTGTTTCAGCCCTGTCTGGACGACATGTATATATTAGAACTATAGGCATTATCTTAGGCTGGGTGGCAGGCTTGCTTCAGCCCTGTCTGGACGACATGTATATATTAGAACTATAGGCATCATCTTAGGCTGGGTGGCAGGCTTGCTTCAGCCCTGTCTGGATGACATGTATATATTAGAACTATAGGCATTATCTTAGGCTGGGTGGCAGGCTTGCTTCAGCCCTGTCTGGACGACATGTATATATTAGAACTATAGGCATTATCTTAGGCTGGGTGGCAGGCTTGCTTCAGCCCTGTCTAGACTACATTATTAGGACTACATGCATTATCTTAGGCTGGGTGGCAGGCTTGCTTCAGCCCTGTCTAGACTACATTATTAGGACTACATGCATTATCTTAGGCTGGGTGGCAGGCTTGCTTCAGCCCATTGACGTCACCAGACCTGTGCTTTCGGGGGATTTATCCCCGAGTCTTGGTGTAAAACAAGCTAGGCTACACTGCATTACACACTGCAATGAACACTCCACACATGAGGCCTGGTCTGTCTTTTCTGTGCTGCCTAAAGTTGGCACTTAAGGAAAGTCATTTTTGATTCGCCAAATAAAAGTATATTTCTGCGCTGTTCACTCTCTGTGGGAATGTGCGTAACTAAACCATGATAGACCCCCAGCCTGTCGTTTCCACTGGGGACAGACGAGCCACATTGGGCAGAACAAGTAAAGGAGGAGCCACGACGAGCTAGCGAGATCCTATTGGCGCGTTCTATAGCATCATCTGCATATTTATGTTAGGGGGAACGCCTCCTCTGTGAAGTGCGCATGTGCAATAACTCTTATTCGCATTTCCACTCCTAAACAACGCGATTTAAAACAAAAGAGATTTTTTGTTGCAAAGGTTAAAGTCTACAAACCTTAGTCCACTCTGTTCATAACATATTCTAGTTTCGGGAACATAAAACTGTGTTGAGATCAAATGTCGTGCAACAAATCGGATCTCTTTCCATGTTCTGGCAGTCCTCTCACTGCCATGTGGAAAAACACCAAGCCAGACGATTCACTTTAAAAACATCCTGGGAAATAATCTGTGGTTCATTTTTATTAATATAGCACATGCTGATGTTACTCAGAGGTTATTATTGACCTCACAGTAAACCAGTAATTTACTATTCAACATGTTGATTGAAAAAGCTGCGCTGACGGATCACCGTTAAACTAACTGAACGTGAGACCCAGGTCTAGCTGACAATGCTGCTTCTCTAGCAGCCTGGCACATGAGCAGCCATGTGACAGGACAGTTATTGATGATGGTTATGATTCTTTATTTTAACCAGGCGAGTCAGTAAGGAACACATTCTTATTTTCAATGACGGCCGGGTTAACTGCCTTGTTCAGGGGGGCAGAACGACAGATGGTGTACCTTGTCAGCTCGGGGAATTGAACTTGCAACCTTTCGGTTACTAGTCCAACGCTCTTCCCACTAGGCTACCCTGCCGCACAAAATATGCCCCCCGCCCACACAAAAACAAATGTGATAACTAGCTCACCAACAACTGTAATGATGTATTTGAAGCAACACGTCATGATTGTGCAAAATGTATTTTGTTTTTTCAATAAACATTTAGGAGGTGAAATATAGCTCACACGTTAACAATCTGAAGCCAGCCTCATCTGTTCGGGTTACTGAGGTAAGTGAAGGGTAAACCAGCTGCATGTTAATGAGGTTCAAGATTGAGCCAACATGCAAATATCGTTAAGGTTTAAGAAATGACCCCAGATTTAAACATGATTTAGTTCATATTGTGTGTGTGTTTTGTTCAGAATACTTCATATTTCTACTGGCAAGGACACTATGCTGTTTCTGTAGTCTAGGAGATACAGGCAAACGGAACGGCAGACAGGACAGGACAGGACACACACACACAGAGAGAGAGAGAGAGAGAGACAGAGAGAGAGAGAGAGAGAGAGAGAGAAGGAGAGGTCCACACAAGACAAACATGGCATATTCCTCTCAAGCCAGAGGACACGGTCCTTGCTAAACTTAACTTCTTCAAAAAAATAAAAAAAATATATGAAAAGATGCCACTTCTGACACGTCCTGTGTGTATAGATCTTTTAAGACGTCGACATACCTGGCTTACGAGGCCCAAATGACCCGAGATAAAATGCAGCATGACAATTACCAAAGAGATATAGGCTTGCACACCTACAGTTTCATTTCTAATCTTCATGGGATGGGCTAACATCCTAGTACTGTGTAATATAACAACAAAAAAACAACATATTGTGAATATTTATTTAGTTGGGAGAAAAGATTGTATACTGGTCTGTACATGTGTAAAACTGTTAAGCGTTTGTTACTCCAGGGGCGTATTTGTTTCTGTGTAACTAGTTGGGTAGAAATATTGTCCTGTAGCTAATTGACCTTGGAATCTGTGATTTATTACCACAAATATGATAAGAATCGTGATCTTCAAGCGTGTTGGGTGCCTGCGTCTGTACAGACTACCTGCAGATGTTCTGTCCCCCACACACACATTAGTTAGCAGTAATGTGACCAACATCACGAGGCTTTATTTAATGTTTATTATTGGCAATCAAATATTGGACGTGATTTATGAAAACATTTACAACCCAAATGAAATATACTTTCCACAACTATTTTTTCTTAACGGAGAATTATATCGTTTTGCACTTTGTACGTTGTACTTGCTAATAGATGTAAAACCTAATAATCCATATCCCATGGGTTTACTGACCACAATCCGTTCAATTAATATGAAGAAGTGTTGGTTATTGGGCGTCAACAGAGCACAGCGCATGGAAGAAAGCAGGGAGATATGCAACCTAGCGGACTACAAGCATTATTACAACTGTAAGCATTATCTTAGGGCTGAAGTCAGCCAGCCTGTCTGGACTAGATGCATTATCTTAAGGCTGAAGTCACCCAGCCTGTCCGGACTACATGCATTATTAAAACTGTAAGCATTATCTTAGGGCTGAAGTCAGCCTGTCACCAAGCCTGTCTGGACTAGATGCATTATCTTAGGGCTGAAGTCACCCAGCCTGTCTGGACTACATGCATTATCTTAGGGCTGAAGTCACCCATTCTGTCTGGACTAGATGCATTATCTTAGGGCTGAAGTCACCCAGCCTGTCTGGACTACATGCATTATCTTAGGGCTGAAGTCACCCAGCCCTGTCTGGACTAGATGCATTATCTTAGGGCTGAAGTCACCCAGCCTGTCTGGACTACATGCATTATCTTAGGGCTGAAGTCACCCAGCCTGTCTGGACTACATGCATTATCTTAGGGCTGAAATCACCCAGCCTGTCTGGACTACATGCATTATCTTAGGGCTGAAGTCACCCAGCCCTGTCTGGACTACATGCATTATCTTAGGGCTAAAGTCACCCAGCCCTGTCTGGACTAGATGCATTATCTTAGGGCTGAAGTCACCCAGCCCTGTCTGGACTACATGCATTATCTTAGGGCTGAAGTCACCCAGCCCTGTCTGGACTACATGCATTATCTTAGGGCTGAAGTCACCCAGCCCTGTCTGGACTAGATGCATTATCTTAGGGCTGAAGTCACCCAGCCCTGTCTGGACTAGATGCATTATCTTAGGGCTGAAGTCACCCAGCCCTGTCTGGACTAGATGCATTATCTTAGGGCTGAAGTCACCCAGCCCTGTCTGGACTAGATGCATTATCTTAGGGCTGAAGTCACCCAGCCCTGTCTGGACTAGATGCATTATCTTAGGGCTGAAGTCACCCAGCCCTGTCTGGACTAGATGCATTATCTTAGGGCTGAAGTCACCCAGCCCTGTCTGGACTAGATGCATTATCTTAGGGCTGAAGTCACCCAGCCCTGTCTGGACTAGATGCATTATTAAAACTATAAGCATCATAGGAACTCATCAAAACATTCCAACACCAAAATACTTTTACAGTTTTGTTTTATTTTTAATCTGCAGGAATAAACATTTAGAAAAATAAACTACTTACAGGTATGAACAAATAGGGCTACTCCCAATACAGAATACAACGTTAACTATGTAGCAGGCAAAGTCCGGTGGCTCGTGCCCATGCCAGACCCATATAACATATGGCTAATACACAGCCATTGAAATATATGGCTAATACACAGTCATAGAAATATGTGGCTAATACACGGCCATATAAATATGTGGCTAATACACAGCCATAGAAATATATGGCTGATACACAGCCATATAAATATGTGGCTAATACACAGCCATAGAAATATATGGCTAATACACAGCCATAGAAATATATGGCTAAGACACAGCCATAGAAATATGTGGCTAATAGAGTCCTGCTATTGACCAACCAGGGTGGATGGAGTCTTGCTATTGGCTGACAGCTGTCGGCGGAGTGATCATGTGGTCAGCGTGTCTGTAGGCTTGTTCCAGTAGGGTCCGGGCATCCTGGACCGGCCCTGATGCCCGGAGGGTCCTGGCTAGGCGCCGGGCCGTGGTGACGGAGAGTCCTCTACGAACCAGACACGCCATCTGCTCCTAGAAAGGGGAGAGGACAGCGAGGAAGCACTATTTCACGTTACTTTGTTCAGTAGTTGACAAAAAACGTGTTTCTCCTTTAAAGATTTTACTGTTGTTGTTTTTTTTACCTCTTTTCGATCAATTAGCCTTTTTAAAAATGATAAAACTTGGATTAGCTGACACAACGTGCCGTTGGAGCACAGGAGTGATGGTCGCTGATAATGGGCCTCTGTACGCCTATGTAGATATTCCATAAAAATAAATAAAAAAAATCTGCCGTTTCCAGCTACAATAGTCATTTACAACAGTAACAATGTCTACACTGTGTAAATGTGATGTTATTTTTGAAAAACAAAAAGACCCCAAACTGTAGTAGTGTGTATATATACGATCATAGACCTCCGGGTTATTCTGAGAGCTCTTCGATGAAAGACCCCAAACTGTTGAGCAGTAGTAGTGTGTGTATATATACGATCATAGACCTCCGGGTTATTCTGAGAGCTCTTCGATGAAAGACCCCAAACTGTTGAGCAGTAGTAGTGTGTGTATATACGATCATAGACCTCCGGGTTATTCTGAGAGCTCTTCGATGAAAGACCCCAAACTGTTGAGCAGTAGTAGTGTGTATATATACGATCATAGACCTCCGGGTTATTCTGAGAGCTCTTCGATGAAAGAACTTCGTTAACAGGATGGAGGAGTAAGCAGAATGTGTCACAGATGTGTCCGACCACTTCCTCTTCTACAGAACTCAGAACACAGCCGCAATAAAACCCACAGCTACGAAAACCTCCGGCTGTAACTATCGTTTAGGGTTACCAAATCGCATGGAAACCTGTGTGTTTGTGTCTGTGTGTGTTTGTGTGTGTGTTTGTGTGTGGGTGTTATAGCTTGCTTGTTGACCTGTAAGGGTCTGTCTTTGCGCTGAGGCACAGGGGGGAGACGCAGGACTCCTTGTTCTGACAACTGGAGGATCTAAGACAACATGGAGACGGTGGGGAGAGAGTAGGGGAGAAGGAGAGATTAACAGAAGCACACAGGCTGCATCTCAAATGACCTATTCCCTATATAGTGTACTAGACCAGAGCCTATTCCCTATATAGTGTATTAGACCAGAGCCTATTCCCTACATAGTGTACTAGACCAGAGCCTATTCCCTATATAGTGTATTACTGACCAGAGCCCTATTCCCTATATAGTGTATTAGACCAGAGCCTATTCCCTATATAGTGTACTAGACCAGAGCCTATTCCCTATATAGTGTACTAGACCAGAGCCTATTCCCTATATAGTGTACTAGACCAGAGCCTATTCCCTATATAGTGTATTAGACCAGAGCCTATTCCCTATATAGTGTACTAGACCAGAGCCTATTCCCTATATAGTGTATTAGACCAGAGCCTATTCCCTATATAGTGTATTAGCCCAGAGCCTATTCCCTATATAGTGTACTAGCCCAGAGCCTATTCCCTATATAGTGTATTAGCCCAGAGCCTATTCCCTATATAGTGTATTAGCCCAGAGCCTATTCCCTATATAGTGTATTAGACCAGAGCCTATTCCCTATATAGTGTATTAGCCCAGAGCCTATTCCCTATATAGTGTATTAGCCCAGAGCCTATTCCTATATAGTGTATTAGACCAGAGCCTATTCCCTATATAGTGTACTAGCCCAGAGCCTATTCCCTATATAGTGTATTAGACCAGAGCCTATTCCCTATATAGTGTATTAGACCAGAGCCTATTCCCTATATAGTGTATTAGACCAGAGCCTATTCCCTATATAGTGTATTAGCCCAGAGCCTATTCCCTATATAGTGTATTAGACCAGAGCCTATTCCCTATATAGTGTATTAGACCAGAGCCTATTCCCTATATAGTGTACTAGCCCAGAGCCTATTCCCTATATAGTGTATTAGCCCAGAGCCTATTCCCTATATAGTGTATTAGCCCAGAGCCTATTCCCTATATAGTGTATTAGCCCAGAGCCTATTCCCTATATAGTGTATTAGACCAGAGCCTATTCCCTATATAGTGTATTAGACCAGAGCCTATTCCCTATATAGTGTATTAGCCCAGAGCCTATTCCCTATATAGTGTACTAGACCAGAGCCTATTCCCTATATAGTGTATTAGACCAGAGCCTATTCCCTATATAGTGTATTAGCCCAGAGCCTATTCCCTATATAGTGTATTAGACCAGAGCCTATTCCCTATATAGTGTATTAGCCTTTGACCAGAGCCTTTGAGCCCTGGGGAAAACATTGAGGTATTTAGGTAATAGGGTCCTATTTAGAATGCAGCAGAGGACTTGATCCCCATCAAGGAGGAAGCTTTCTAGTCAATGAAATAAACAACAATTTCACAATGACCAGAGGCCTTTGCTCAGAACAGATACCCAAATATGGGCTTAGTTCCTATTTTCTAGTCATTCTATTACAAAACCAATTGTAGCCCTGGGGGTGAGAGGGAGAATAGATAGAGAAAGAAAGATATATTCTGAGAGACACGGAGGGAGTGATATATTCTGAGAGACACGGAGGGAGGAGGGAGTGATATATTCTGAGAGACACGGAGGGAGGAGGGAGTGATATATTCTGAGAGACATGGAGGGAGTGATATATTCTGAGAGACACGGAGGGAGTGATATATTCTGAGAGACACGGAGGGAGGAGGGAGTGATATATTCTGAGAGGCACGGAGGGAGGAGGGAGGGATATATTCTGAGAGACACGGAGGGAGTGATATATTCTGAGAGGCACGGAGGGAGGAGGGAGTGATATATTCTGAGAGACACGGAGGGAGGAGGGAGGGATATATTCTGAGAGACACGGAGGGAGTGATATATTCTGAGAGACACGGAGGGAGTGATATATTCTGAGAGACACGGAGGGAGTGATATATTCTGAGAGACACGGAGGGAGTGATATATTCTGAGAGACACGGAGGGAGTGATATATTCTGAGAGACACGGAGGGAGTGATATATTCTGAGAGACACGGAGGGAGTGATATATTCTGAGAGACACGGAGGGAGTGATATATTCTGAGAGACACGGAGGGAGTGATATATTCTGAGAGACACGGAGGGAGGGATATATTCTGAGAGACACGGAGGGAGTGATATATTCTGAGAGACACGGAGGGAGTGATATATTCTGAGAGACACGGAGGGAGTGATATATTCTGAGAGACACGGAGGGAGTGATATATTCTGAGAGACACGGAGGGAGTGATATATTCTGAGAGACACGGAGGGAGTGATATATTCTGAGAGACACGGAGGGAGGAGGGAGTGATATATTCTGAGAGGCACGGAGGGAGGAGGGAGTGATATATTCTGAGAGACACGGAGGGAGGAGGGAGGGATATATTCTGAGAGACACGGAGGGAGTGATATATTCTGAGAGACACGGAGGGAGGAGGGAGGGATATATTCTGAGAGACACGGAGGGAGTGATATATTCTGAGAGACACGGAGGGAGGAGGGAGTGATATATTCTGAGAGACACGGAGGGAGGAGGGAGGGATATATTCTGAGAGACACGGAGGGAGTGATATATTCTGAGAGACACGGAGGGAGGAGGGAGTGATATATTCTGAGAGACACGGAGGGAGTGATATATTCTGAGAGACACGGAGGGAGTGATATATTCTGAGAGACACGGAGGGAGTGATATATTCTGAGAGACACGGAGGGAGTGATATATTCTGAGAGACACGGAGGGAGTGATATATTCTGAGAGACACGGAGGGAGTGATATATTCTGAGAGACACGGAGGGAGTGATATATTCTGAGAGACACGGAGGGAGTGATATATTCTGAGAGACACGGAGGGAGTGATATATTCTGAGAGACACGGAGGGAGTGATATATTCTGAGAGACACGGAGGGAGTGATATATTCTGAGAGACACGGAGGGAGGAGGGAGTGATATATTCTGAGAGACACGGAGGGAGGAGGGAGTGATATATTCTGAGAGACACAGAGGGAGGAGGGAGTGATATATTCTGAGAGACACGGAGGGAGGAGGGAGGGATATATTCTGAGAGACACGGAGGGAGGAGGGAGTGATATATTCTGAGAGACACGGAGGGAGGAGGGAGTGATATATTCTGAGAGACACGGAGGGAGGAGGGAGTGATATATTCTGAGAGACACGGAGGGAGGAGGGAGGGATATATTCAGAGAGACACGGAGGGAGGAGGGAGTGATATATTCTGAGAGACACGGAGGGAGGAGGGAGTGAGCCATGTAACCCGTACGGCCAGTTCTCCTGCTCCTGTCAGAGCTGCCCTGGTCAACGCTAGATCGCTGGCGAATAAGACCTTTATTTTAAAGGACCTTTTTTCCCGGCATAACTTGGATTTCCTTTTCGTGACTGAAACTTGGTTAAATGCTGCTGATTCGAGCTCTTTTTCTGAACTTTTACCACTTGACTGCACATATTTTAACTCCCCGAGGACTACTGGTCGAGGAGGAGGACTTGCGGTTATTTTTAAGGATAAGTACAATTGCAGGATGTTGTCAATGACTACATTTTCTAGTTTTGAAATAACAACGTTTGAATTGGGCAAATCTCAGCCCGTTCTGTGTGCACTTATCTATCGACCTACTAAATACAACAAGAACTTCATTGGAGATTTTTCTGAATTATTGTCTGAAATCATGTCGAAATATGACCGGATTTTAATTTTAGGAGATATGAACATTTATGTATGCTGCCCTACAAATCTGCTGGTTAAAGATTTTTTAAATCTTATTGATGCTTTTAACCTTACACAGTTTGTAAGTGGCCCCACGCAGATCCATGGCCACACATTAGATCTTGTTTTGTCATGCAGTTTGCCTATTTTAAATATTGAAATACATGAAGCTGTCTTTTCTGACCATGCACCTATTTTATTTGACTTTTCCCTTCCTAGCAATACTGTTAAGCAATGCACTCTGCCTCGTCTCTGCAGGATGATTAAACCTGCCACTGCTGCACAATTCTCCGAAACGTTTAGTATTGTTATGGAGACTATAGGGTCCTCCGCTTGTCTAGATACAGATGAGTTGATTTCCTCTTTTTTATCTACCTGTAGAATAATTCGACAAAATTGCACCACTAAAATCTAGGCATTCCAAATCTAATCCTGAACCTTGGATTAATGACTCAACTCGAGCTGCTAGGCAAAAGTGTAGGAAAGCTGAGCGCCAATGGAAAAAACATAAATTGCAGGTATTCTACGATATCTTAAAGGATTGTTGGCGTAATTATCAGAGAACTGTTAAAGCTGAAATGGCTAAATACCTCTCTGATGTTATAAATAAAAATTGCCATAAACCTTATGTTCTTTTTAGCACAATCAACTCTGTTCTTCATACGCCCCAATCCAAAAAGCAGGAAGAGTCTTCTGTGGCCTGTGAAACATTTCTCCACTTTTTTGTGGAAAAGATTGCCACCATTAGAGCTAGCATTTCACTTCCAGCTTTTGACCCTTCCATTTCCACAGTGTGTGCAGCAGTTTTCATTAAGTTTGAGCCTGTATCCCTCTCGGCCCTTAATGACATTGTTACACATTTAAAACCTTCAATCTGTCCCGCTG
The DNA here is from genome assembly GCA_030435695.1 of Brachymystax lenok tsinlingensis. Taxonomy (NCBI): domain Eukaryota; kingdom Metazoa; phylum Chordata; class Actinopteri; order Salmoniformes; family Salmonidae; genus Brachymystax; species Brachymystax lenok. Next base: position 51,458,338 of record CM059814.1, read on the forward strand.
ATATTGTCCCACCTCGTCTTTTTAAAGAGGTGTGGCCCACTATTGGACCAAGCATCCAAGCAATTATTAATGGTAGTCTTACTTCTGGTTATGTGCCACTTTGTTTTAAAGAGGCAGTGGTGCAGCCCCTTATCAAAAAGCCAAATCTGGACAACTCAATTCTTGCAAGTTATCGTCCGATCTCTGAACTTCCTTTTATGTCTAAGAGTTTTTGAGAAGGCAGTCCTTGTGCAGTTACAATCCTTTTTAGATCTGCATGGTATTCTTGAGGTGTTCCAGTCTGGCTTTAAAGCTTTTCATAGTACAGAGACTGCACTTGTAAAAGTTTTTAACGATCTTTTAATTTCAACAGACCCTGGAGATTCTGCAATCCTTATGCTTTTTAGATCTCACAGCAGCATTCGATACTGTCGACCACTGTGTTCTTATCTCTCGTCTTGAGCACAGCGTGGGAATTAAAGGTACTGCACTAGAATGGTTTTCGATCATATCTTTCAGAGAGAGTGTTCAAAGTTGGTGTTGGTGGTTCTACTTCCCCCCGCAGCACCACTGTCATGTGGAGTTCCTCAGGGCTCTATTTTGGGGCCGATTCTCTTCTCTCTTTATTTGTTTCCTCTTGGATCCATCTTAAAGAAGCATAACATCAGTTTCCATTTTTATGCAGATGATTCACAGATCTACTTGCCTATAAAAAGTAAAGGAGATAATTCCCTAAAAAGACTGTTAGATTGTTTTTTATGACATTAAAGCCTGGATGGCTTTAAACTTTTTACATTTTAAATGAAAGTAAAACAGAAGTCATGATTTTTAGACCTAGTAGTTCTACTGGCGCCTCCCAATTGGACCTGGGTCCTTTGACACCCTATGTCAAGCCTATGGTAACTAACCTCGGTGTTAAGATGGATTGTGATTTTCAATTAGAGAAGCAGATTAATTCTGTTGTGAAAGCTCGTTTCTTTCAACTCAGGCTGCTTACCAAACTAAAGCCATTTTTATCTTTTGTTGATTTTGAGAGGGTAATACACGCTTTTATCACGACTCGCCTGGATTATTGTAATGCTTTATATGTAGGTATTAACCAGGCCTCCCTCTCCAGATTACAAATGGTTCAAAATGCTGCCGCTCGACTCCTTACCGAACTATAAGCGAGATCATATATTACGCCTGTTCTTGCCTCCCTTCATTGGCTACCGGTTTGTTTTAGAATACATTTTAAGATTCTGTTGTTTGTTTTTAAATCCCTTTATGGTCAAGCCCCAGCTTATATCTCTGAACTACTGAAGCCGCACGATCCTCTGAGGTCACTAAGGTCTGCTGACCAGCTACTTTTTTTTTTGTCCCTAGAACGCGGTTGATAAATAGGGGAGATGGAGCGTTTTCAGTCGTGGCCCCAAGGCTGTGGAATGATTTGCCTCTGCATGTCAGATTGGCCCCCAGTCTTCACATCTTTAAATCACGACTTAAAACTCACTTTTATTCATTGGCTTTTAAACCTGCTTGAGAATTGTATTGTGCATTCTATTTTCTAGTTTGTCCCATAAATGTTTTTTTTTGTTACTCGTGATTTATAAATCTGTCCGAAATATGTCCAGCACTTTGGTCAACCTTGGGAGTGAGTGATATATTCTGAGAGACACGGAGGGAGGAGGGAGGGATATATTCTGAGAGACACGGAGGGAGGAGGGAGGGATATATTCTGAGAGACACGGAGGGAGTGATATATTCTGAGAGACACGGAGGGAGGAGGGAGGGATATATTCTGAGAGACACGGAGGGAGTGATACATTCTGAGAGACACGGAGGGAGTGATATATTCTGAGAGACACGGAGGGAGTGATATATTCTGAGAGACACGGAGGGAGTGATATATTCTGAGAGACACGGAGGGAGTGATATATTCTGAGAGACACGGAGGGAGTGATATATTCTGAGAGACACGGAGGGAGTGATATATTCTGAGAGACACGGAGGGAGTGATATATTCTGAGAGACACGGAGGGAGTGATATATTCTGAGAGACACGGAGGGAGGAGGGAGGGATATATTCTGAGAGACACGGAGGGAGGAGGGAGGGATATATTCTGAGAGACACGGAGGGAGGGATATATTCTGAGAGACACGGAGGGAGTGATATATTCTGAGAGACACGGAGGGAGTGATATATTCTGAGAGACACGGAGGGAGTGATATATTCTGAGAGACACGGAGGGAGTGATATATTCTGAGAGACACGGAGGGAGGGATATATTCTGAGAGACACGGAGGGAGTGATATATTCTGAGAGACACGGAGGGAGTGATATATTCTGAGAGACACGGAGGGAGTGATATATTCTGAGAGACACGGAGGGAGTGATATATTCTGAGAGACACGGAGGGAGTGATATATTCTGAGAGACACGGAGGGAGTGATATATTCTGAGAGACACGGAGGGAGTGATATATTCTGAGAGACACGGAGGGAGGGATATATTCTGAGAGACACGGAGGGAGGGATATATTCTGAGAGACACGGAGGGAGTGATATATTCTGAGAGACACGGAGGGAGGAGGGAGGGATATATTCTGAGAGACACGGAGGGAGGAGGGAGTGATATATTCTGAGAGACACGGAGGGAGTGATATATTCTGAGAGACACGGAGGGAGTGATATATTCTGAGAGACACGGAGGGAGTGATATATTCTGAGAGACACGGAGGGAGTGATATATTCTGAGAGACACGGAGGGAGGAGGGAGGGATATATTCTGAGAGACACGGAGGGAGTGATATATTCTGAGAGACACGGAGGGAGTGATATATTCTGAGAGACACGGAGGGAGTGATATATTCTGAGAGACACGGAGGGAGGAGGGAGGATATATTCTGAGAGACACGGAGGGAGTGATATATTCTGAGAGACACGGAGGGAGTGATATATTCTGAGAGACACGGAGGGAGTGATATATTCTGAGAGACACGGAGGGAGTGATATATTCTGAGAGGCACGGAGGGAGTGATATATTCTGAGAGGCACGGAGGGAGGAGGGAGTGATATATTCTGAGAGGCACGGAGGGAGTGATATATTCTGAGAGACACGGAGGGAGTGATATATTCTGAGAGGCACGGAGGGAGGAGGGAGTGATATATTCTGAGAGGCACGGAGGGAGGAGGGAGGGATATATTCTGAGAGACACGGAGGAGGGAGTTATATATTCTGAGAGACACGGAGGGAGTGACATATTCTGAGAGACACGGAGGGAGGAAGGAGTGACATATTCTGAGAGGCACGGAGGGAGGAGGGAGTGATATATTCTGAGAGACACGGAGGGAGGAGGGAGTGATATATTCTGAGAGACACGGAGGGAGTGATATATTCTGAGAGACACGGAGGGAGTGATATATTCTGAGAGACACGGAGGGAGTGATATATTCTGAGAGACACGGAGGGAGTGATATATTCTGAGAGACACGGAGGGAGGAGGGAGTGATATATTCTGAGAGACACGGAGGGAGTGATATATTCTGAGAGACACGGAGGGAGGAGGGAGTGATATATTCTGAGAGACACGGAGGGAATGATATTCTTATGGAATGGCCCAGCTGTGGGGAAAAGCATATGGAATGGCCCAGCCGTGGGGAAAAGCATATGGAATGGCCCAGCTGTGGGGAAAAGCATATGGAATGGCCCAGCCGTGGGGAAAAGCATATGGAATGGCCCAGCCGTGGGGAAAAGCATATGGAATGGCCCAGCCGTGGGGAAAAGCATATGGAATGGCCCAGCTGTGGGGAAAAGCATATGGAATGGCCCAGCTGTGGGGAAAAGCATATGGAATGGCCCAGCCGTGGGGAAAAGCATATGGAATGGCCCAGCTGTGGGGAAAAGCATATGGAATGGCCCAGCTGTGGGGGAAAGCATATGGACTGGCCCAGCTGTGGGGAAAAGCATATGGACTGGCCCAGCTGTGGGGAAAAGCATATGGACTGGCCCAGCTGTGGGGAAAAGCATATGGAATGGCCCAGCTGTGGGGAAAAGCATATGGAATGGCCCAGCTGTGGGGAAAAGCATATGGAATGGCCCAGCTGTGGGGGAAAGCATATGGAATGGCCCAGCTGTGGGGAAAAGCATATGGACTGGCCCAGCTGTGGGGAAAAGCATATGGAATGGCCCAGCTGTGGGGAAAATTATATGGAATGGCCCAGCTGTGGGGAAAAGCATATGGAATGGCCCAGCTGTGGGGGAAAGCATATGGAATGGCCCAGCTGTGGGGAAAAGCATATGGACTGGCCCAGCTGTGGGGAAAAGCATATGGACTGGCCCAGCTGTGGGGAAAAGCATATGGAATGGCCCAGCTGTGGGGAAAATTATATGGAATGGCCCAGCTGTGGGGAAAAGCATATGGAATGGCCCAGCTGTGGGGGAAAGCATATGGAATGGCCCAGCTGTGGGGAAAAGCATATGGGATATTTGAAGTAGTATTTGAACCCAGGTCTGGTCTGTCTTACCTGCTGGTTGCTCTCCTCCTGCGGTTCCAGTGATTGTCTGAGGTTAAAACACTGGCGCTCCAGAGAGTCTCTCTCCTCCTCTAGCTGTTCTAGAGATCTCACCACAGCATTCAGCTCCACCTGGACACACAGCAGCAACATCAGACTGGATCACACACACACACACACACACACACACACACACACACCATGCAAATATTGAAACACACACACCATGCAAATATTGAAACACACACACCATGCAAATATTGAAACACACACACACACACACACACACACACACACAAATATTGAAACACACACACACACACAAATATTGAAACACACACACACCATGCAAATATTGAACACCCCGTCCAGTGTCTCACCACCAGCTTGTTGAGGATCTTCTTGCCAACGGCTGACTTCCTAGTCTCTTCCTGGTGTTGGCGGGAAGCATGACTCATCATTTCCTGTTTCTGGATTGGGACCGACAGCTGAGCCAGTTCAGAAAGGAACCTGGAACCATATGGGCAGGAGACAGTCAGTGTGTTAACCAGGAAAGACGTGTTACTGTAGCCAGTAAACACACACAGTGCCTTCAGAAAGTATTCAGACCCCTTCCCCGTTTTCCACATTCTGTTACGTCACAGCCTTATTCTACGCACAATACCCCGTAATGACATCACAGTACCCCATAATGACATCACAATACCCCATAATGACATCACAATACCCCATAATGACATCACAAGTGTCTTCACTGACATTTTCAACCTCTCCCTGACCGAGTCTGTAATACCAACAATGGATTCAAGCAGACCACCATAGTCCCTGTGCCCAAGGAAGCGAAAGGGAACCTGCCTAAATGACCCACTCCAATTTGCATTCCCGCCGCAACAGATACACAGATGACGCAATCTCTACCCTTTCCCACCTGGACAAACGGAACACCTGTGTGAGAATTCTGTTAATTGACTACAGCTCAGCGTTCAACACCATAGTACCCACAAAGCTCATCACTAAGCTAAGGACCCTGGGACTAAACACCTCCCTCTGCAACTGGATCCTGGACTTCCTGACGGGTAGGCAACAACTCGTGTAAACTTTCTTTAACTAGGCAAGTCGTTTAAGAACAAATTCTTATTTACAATGACGGCCTAGGGAACAGTGGGTTAACTGCCTTGTTCAGGGGGGCAGAACGACAGATTTTTTTACCTTGTCATCTCGGGGGGAATTAATCCAGCAACCTCATGGTTACTGGCCCAACGGTCTAACCACTAGGCTACCTGCCGCCCCATCTGCCACACTGATCCTCAACACTGAGGCCCCTCAGGGGTGCGTGCTTAGTCCCCTCCTGTACACCCACGACTGCGTGGCCAAGCATGATTCAAACGCCATCATTAAGTTTGCTGACGACACAGTGGCAGGCCTCATTACCAACAGCAATGAGACGACCTATAGGGAGGAGGTCAGAGACCTGGCAGTGTGGTTGCCAGGACAACAACCTCTCAATGTGAGCAAGACAAAGGAGCTGATCGTGGACTACAGGAAAAGGAGGGTCGAACAGGCCTCCATTAACATCGACGGGGCTGTAGTGGAGCGGGTCGAGAGTTTCAAGTTCCTTGGTGTCCATATCACCAACGAACAGGGCCCATTATCCCTCAGTACAGGGCCCGTTATCCCTCAGTACAGGGCCCGTTATCCCTCAGTACAGGGCCCGTTATCCCTCAGTGCAGGGCCCGTTATCCCTCAGTGCAGGGCCCGTTATCCCTCAGTGCAGGGCCCGTTATCCCTCAGTACGGGACCTCCTCCTACACGGAGTTCAGTTCTCTCACCTGTTCTTCACAATGTTCAGATGTTTCTGGGCCTCCTCTTTCTCAGTCCGTCTTTGGGCCAGAACAGACCTGAGGGAGCGAGGGAGAGAGAAAAAAGGGGAGCGAAAGGACGGAGAGGGAGAAACAGAGAGAGGGTTACGGAATAAAATCGGTTAGGTAACAACAACCGAGTGAATCCTTAAACCGGGGCTATTCAAGCTTCCGTTCACCCACGGGCTACTGGCCATGTTACAGCTCCTCTCTGTTTCACTAGACAGATGAACAGGGGCCTGAGATTCACAGTCGACTTCCCGGGTGCTACTCACAGTAGACAGGTCCAGTTGAAACCATAATGGAGGACGTTACTCACAGTATAGACAGGCCCGGTATGTTGTCTAGAGCCGTAATGGAGGACGTTACTCACAGTATAGACAGGTCCAGTATGTTGTCTAGAGCCGTAATGGAGGACGTTACTCACAGTATAGACAGGCCCAGTATGTTGTCTAGAGCCGAAATGGAGGACGTTACTCACAGTATAGACAGGTCCAGTATGTTGTTTAGAGCCGTAATGGAGGCCTTGGTCAGCGGTTTCCACTTCTCCTGACTTTTCAGCTTCCCGCGACCTGCAACTGGGCCACCTTTCTTCTTCTGTGGTTCTGGCTGAGGGACCTGGCTGCTGGTTCCTGGCCGGGGCTCCTCCTGAAGAGGATGTGTACGTGCGGACAGAACTTGTGAGAGAATGACGTGATGAAAGCAAAAGGAGAACAGTTTCCTCTCAGAGGTTTAACTCTTCAGAACCTTCTCACCTGAGATCCACTCCGTTGACATGTCTTCATTCCGGGCTTATTTCGCTTCTCGCCGGTCTTCTTGCCTTTAGGTGCCTTGGATGGGGCTCGTTCAGATCCCCGGACAGGCTTCATAATTTTAACCTGGAAAAAGAGACAGCGTCAGATCATACACAGGGGGGAAACACATAGACAACATATTAAGACATACAGGGGGGAAAACACATAGACAACATATCAAGACATACAGGGGGGAAAACACATAGACAACATATCAAGACATACAGGGGGAAACACATAGACAACATATCAAGACATACAGGGGGAAAACACATAGACAACATATCAAGACATACAGGGGGGAAAACACATAGACAACATATCAAGACATACAGGGGGGAAAACACATAGACAACATATCAAGACATACACAGGGGGGAAAACACATAGATAACATATCAAGACATACACAGGGGGGAAAACACATAGACAACATATCAAGACATACAGGGGGGAAAACACATAGATAACATATCAAGACATACACAGGGGGGAAAACACAGACAACATATCAAGACATACAGGGGGGAAAACACATAGACAACATATCAAGACATACAGGGGGGAAAACACATAGACAACATATCAAGACATACACAGGGGGGGAAAACACATAGATAACATATCAAGACATACAGGGGGAAAACACATAGACAACATATCAAGACATACACAGGGGGGAAAACACAGACAACATATCAAGACATACAGGGGGGAAAACACATAGATAACATATCAAGACATACACAGGGGGGAAAACACATAGACAACATATCAAGACATACAGGGGGGAAAACACATAGACAACATATCAAGACATACAGGGGGAAACACATAGACAACATATCAAGACATACAGGGGGAAACACCTAGCCACTAAATAAATAGATGATATACAATCTGAAAGGAAGCGAACATGAGCGCTGGCTCGACGAAGCACGGAGGTCGTTGGTTGAGTCAACAGCAGGAAACGTTAAGCTAGCTAAGGACCTTTTAACATTTTACACACAAAGGCGATTTAGTACAACAGTTTAGAGGTGCAGTTTCCCGTTACAGTTAGGGACAATGTCGGAGAATAACACTCGCTAAAACACTTCAAACAAAACGTTCTGCAACTCACCAGCTTCGCGGTAAAATTCATTCAAAACATTTGTCGGTATTCATTGCGCATGCGTTAAGAGACGCAAAGCTGGCGACTCCAGGCGGCCATGATGGAAAGGTCAATGCGCACTCCTCCTAGAGGATGATAGAGTCCTCCTAGAGGCTGATAGAGTCCTCCTAGAGGCTGATAGAGTCCTCCTAGAGGCTGATAGAGTCCTCCTAGAGGATGATAGAGTCCTCCTAGAGGCTGATAGAGTCCTCCTAGAGGCTGATAGAGTCCTCCTAGAGGATGATAGAGTCCTCCTAGAGGATGATAGAGTCCTCCTAGAGGCTGATAGAGTCCTCCTAGAGGATGATAGAGTCCTCCTAGAGGCTGATAGAGTCCTCCTAGAGGATGATAGAGTCCTCCTAGAGGATGATAGAGTCCTCCTAGAGGCTGATAGAGTCCTCCTAGAGGATGATAGAGTCCTCCTAGAGGCTGATAGAGTCCTCCTAGAGGATGATAGAGTCCTCCTAGAGGCTGATAGAGTCCTCCTAGAGGATGATAGAGTCCTCCTAGAGGATGATAGAGTCCTCCCAGAGGATGATAGAGTCCTCCTAGAGGATGATAGAGGCTGATAGAGTCCTCCTAGAGGATGATAGAGTCCTCCTAGAGGATGATAGAGTCCTCCTAGAGGATGATAGAGTCCTCCTAGAGGCTGATAGAGTCCTCCTAGAGGATGATAGAGTCCTCCTAGAGGATGATAGAGTCCTCCCAGAGGATGATAGAGTCCTCCTAGAGGATGATAGAGGCTGATAGAGTCCTCCTAGAGGATGATAGAGTCCTCCTAGAGGATGATAGAGTCCTCCTAGAGGATGATAGAGGATGATAGAGTCCTCCTAGAGGATGATAGAGTCCTCCTAGAGGATGATAGAGTCCTCCTAGAGGATGATAGACTCCTTATAGAGGATGATAGAGTCCTCATAGAGGATGATAGAGTCCTCATAGAGTCCTCCTAGAGGATGATAGAGTCCTACTAGAGGATGATAGAGTCCTCCCAGAGGGTGATAGAGGGTGATAGAGTCTTCCTAGAGGATGATAGAGTCCTCCTAGAGGATGATAGAGTCCTCCTAGAGGATGATAGAGTCCTCCTAGAGGATGATAGAGTCCTCCCAGAGGATGATAGAGTCCTCCTAGAGGATGATAGAGGGTGATAGAGTCCTCCTAGAGGATGATAGAGTCCTCCTAGAGGATGATCAACTGGGCTTTAGTGACATATTGGGAGTCTAACAACATCACATGACCAGGTGGATCACTTTGAGTCAAAACGTATCGCTTGGAGAGATCGGCACAAAATGATCTTCGAACAACGTCGATGGTCACCCCAACGCCAATCCCACAAATCCAACACAAATCCACTGGCACCAACTGTCATACTTCAGACGGCTTCAGATTAAACAGTCGTTGTTAAAAAACACACAGAAGATTCAAGACAAATAATCTTTATTTTCTGATTGAACACCAACCACTGATCTGGGACATCGACAGTAAACAGACTACGCTCCAATAAGGGAGTCACACAGAAGGAGAGAATTCTCCACAATGCCTGCCAGACGTTTTCGGGCTCCATGGACTGCGTCTGACACGGCACCCGGGCTCTGGTCAAAAAAGTAGTGCCCCCCCCCCGAATAGGGAATAGGCAGTCAGCTGTTAAAATGTCTCGGAGGGCACCACGCCGACTCCCTCACACCCTGCCTGGGTTGTGGAACTTTCCGCTGTACTTCCCGTGGTTGTGGAGGTCAAAGGGGCTGAGGACCCTCCTGACCCCCAGCATGTTGCCCCTGGCGATCCTCTGGAAGGTCCAGGGGTTCTGGTTGTTCTGCTCCATGTTCTGCTGCTCCTGCTGCATGGCTGCCAGGCTCTCTCTGGACACTACCTGGTAGAGAGAGAGGTCAGAGGTTACATAAGGGCAGGATCAGGTATAGTGGATCAGGTATGGAATGTAATGAGGTCTCTGATGCTACCACAGTAGAATGTACTGAGGTCTCTGATGCTACCACAGTAGAATGTAATGAGGTCTTTGATGCTACCACAGTAGAATGTACTGAGGTCTCTGATGCTACCACAGTAGAATGTAATGAAGTCTCTGATGCTACCACAGTAGAATGTACTGAGGTCTCTGATGCTACCACAGTAGAATGTAATGAGGTCTCTGATGCTACCACAGTAGAATGTAATGAGGTCTCTGATGCTACCACAGTAGAATGTAATGAGGTCTCTGATGCTACCACAGTAGAATGTAATGAGGTCTCTGATGCTACCACAGTAGAATGTAATGAGGTCTCTGATGCTACCACAGTAGAATGTAATGAGGTCTCTGATGCTACCACAGTAGAATGTAATGAGGTCTCTGATGCTACCACAGTAGAATGTAATGAGGTCTCTGATGTTACCACAGTAGAATGTAATGAGGTCTCTGATGCTACCACAGTAGAATGTAATGAGGTCTCTGATGCTACCACAGTAGAATGTAATGAGGTCTCTGCTGCTACCACAGTAGAATGTAATGAGGTCTCTGCTGCTACCACAGTTGAATGTAATGAGGTCTCTGCTGCTACCACAGTAGAATGTAATGAGGTCTCTGATGCTACCACAGTAGAATGTAATAAGGTATTTGATGCTACCACAGTAGAATGTAATGAGGTCTCTGATGCTACCACAGTAGAATGTAATGAGGTCTCTGATGCTACCACAGTAGAATGTAATGAGGTCTCTGATGCTACCACAGTAGAATGTAATAAGGTATTTGATGCTACCACAGTAGAATGTATTAAGGTCTTTGATGCTACCACTACCACAGTAGAATGCAATAAGGTCTCTGATGCTACCACAGTAGAATGTAATGAGGTCTCTGATGCTACCACAGTAGAATTCAATATCCCAAACATTTTGTTACATATCCCTGCATTTAGAGGAGAGAAGATGCTACTGTGATTGACCATCTCCAGCGGGGGAGCTGACCTTGGCAGGGAAGGGCAGTTTCTTGGCCACTTCCTTGAGGATAGGCTCCACCTCCCCCAGTTCCAGCCGTCCCCCGACCTCCACAATCATCCGTCCGTACTTCACCGGTGTGACATAGTGGTCTATGGTCCCTTTCCCCCCGCCCATCCTCTGGCCCAGGCCCTTCCTGGTGATGGGCTTGTAAGGGGCGTTAATGCGCCACCGGGCGAAGGTGGTGCGAGGGTCCATCCTCCTGTTGATGGTCAGACGCATCATCTCCATGTGACCAAAGTGGAGGTAGCCCCCGCCCAGCGCCTGAGGAGAGGAGGATGATTAGATAAGAAGTGGAGGTAGCCCCCGCCAGCGCCTGAGGAGAGGAGGATGATTGGATAAGAAGTGGAGGTAGCCCCGCCCGGCGCCTGAGGAGAGGAGGATGATTAGATAAGAAGTGGAGGTAGCCCCTGCCCAGCGCCTGAGGAGAGGAGGATGATTGGATAAGAAGTGGAGGTAGCCCCGCCCAGCGCCTGAGGAGAGGAGGATGATTGGAGGATGTTTGAAACAGTGAAGAAATAAAATAACTTATATCAGTCACAGAACAATTCTGGAACATTGACCTTTAGGGGGAAGTGTTCTGTGTATTCAACACATCGGGCACACACACACACTCACCACGATGCCGTACTGTCCCGTGGTGAAGGTGTTGGCTGTCTGGGCTGGTCCCTGGATGTCTCTCAGCTTCTTCATCTCCTTCCTCGCCTTCTTAAAGTTGGGCACCTTGTTCAGAAACTTCAGCTTGGGTCTTTCAGGTAGCACAACCTCTACAGGGGTCACAGACAGGGGTCACAGACAGGGGTCAATGTAAACAGTGTATGGAGTCTGGGTGATCTTGACCTGTAGCCAAAGTGTGTGTGTGTGTGGTCAGAAACCTTGACAGATAGGATGTACTGTTGTTATGATGCCAACTGAATGCTTGACCATCAACTTGTCGCCATACTAGATATGAGGGGTCAACACAATGCTTCATTCATTCTAGATAAGAGGGGTCAACAGAATGCTTCATTCCTTCTAGATAAGAGGGGTCAACAGAATGCTTCATTCATTCTAGATAAGAGGGGTCAACAGAATGCTTCATTCCTTCTAGATAAGAGGGGTCAGCAGAATGCTTCATTCATTCTAGATAAGAGGGGTCAACAGAATGCTTCATTCATTCTAGATAAGAGGGGTCAACAGAATGCTTCATTCCTTCTAGATAAGAGGGGTCAGCAGAATGCTTCATTCATTCTAGATAAGAGGGCTCAACACAATGCTTCATTCCTTCTAGATAAGAGGGGTCAACAGAATGCTTCATTCATTCTAGATAAGAGGGGTCAACAATGCTTCATTCCTTCTAGATAAGAGGGGTCAACAGAATGCTTCATTCATTCTAGATAAGAGGGGTCAACAATGCTTCATTCATTCTAGATAAGAGGGGTCAACACAATGCTTCATTCATTCTAGATAAGAGGGGTCAACACAATGCTTCCTTCCTTCCTTCATTCATTCATTCAAGGAAGCCACTTCAAATGATTGAATGCTGAAACTGCATGGCAAAGTCAGAAACTTACCGCTGTAGTCTGGAGGCACCTCGTATGTCTTCATCCCAGCAGAAAGGACCTTCAGATGACTCTGCAGGACACCTAGACAACAAACAATCAATGTTTTATATTGCTGCTAGCTAGCTGAAGCCGTTAGCTAGCCAGCCCAGCTATCATAATAGTGGCTGCAGGCAGCCAGTCAAACGTGTCAAGATTGCAAGAATACATCATGATCATTTCTTTAAGATGATCTAGCTGGTTGGATTGTAGGGCAACCATTCACAGCTATGCCTTCAGCTATTGTAGGGCAACCAGCTAGCTAGCCCCTTCTTCATCTAAGCTGGTTGGTTTGTAGGGCAACCATTCACAGCAGATTCTTCATCTAGCTGGTTGGTTGTAAGCAACCATTCAGCTAGCTAGCTCCTTCTTCTTCATCTAGCTGGTTGGATTGTAGGGCAACCATTCACAGCTAGCTAGCTCCTTCTTCATCTAGCTGGTTGGATTGTAGGGCAACCATTCACAGCTAGCTAGCTCCTTCTTCTTCATCTAGCTGGTTGGATTGTAGGGCAACCATTCACAGCTAGCTAGCTCCTTCTTCATCTAGCTGGTTGGATTGTAGGGCAACCATTCACAGCTAGCTAGCTCCTTCTTCTTCATCTAGCTGGTTGGATTGTAGGGCAACCATTCACAGCTAGCTAGCTCCTTCTTCATCTAGCTGGTTGGTTTGTAGGGCAACCATTCACAGCTAGCTAGCTCCTTCTTCTTCATCTAGCTGGTTGGATTGTAGGGCAACCATTCACAGCTAGCTAGCTCCTTCTTCTTCATCTAGCTGGTTGGATTGTAGGGCAACCATTCACAGCTAGCTTCAGCTCCTTCTTCATCTAGCTGGTTGGATTGTAGGGCAACCATTCACAGCTAACTGCTTTCTTCATCTAGCTGGTTGGATTGTAGGGCAACCATTCACAGCTAGCTAGCTCCTTCTTCATCTAGCTGGTTGGATTGTAGGGGCAACCATTCACAGCTAGCTAGCTCCTTCTTCATCTAGCTGGTTGGATTGTAGGAGCAACCATTCACAGCTAGCTAGCCCTTTCTTCATCTAGCTGGTTGGATTGTAGGGCAGCCATTCACAGCTAGCTGAGCTCCTTCTTCATCTAGCTGGTTGGATTGTGGGGCAACCATTCACAGCTAACTAGCCTTCTTCATCTAGCTGGTTGGATTGTAGGGCAACCATTCACAGCTAGCTAGCCCCTTCTTTATCTAGCTGGTTGGATTGTAGGGCAACCATTCACAGCTAATAGCCCCTTCTTCATCTAGCTGGATTGGATTTGTAGGGCAACCATTCACAGCTAGCTAGCCCCTTCTTCATCTAGCTGGTTGGATTGTAGGGCAACCATTCACAGCTAGCTAGCCCCCTTCTTCATCTAGCTGGTTGGATTGTAGGGCAACCATTCACAGCTAGCTAGCTCCTTCTTCATCTAGCTGGTTGGATTGTAGGGCAACCATTCACAGCTAGCTAGCTCCTTCTTCTTCATCTAGCTGGTTGGATTGTAGGGCAACCATTCACAGCTAGCTAGCTCCTTCTTCTTCATCTAGCTGGTTGGATTGTAGGGCAACCATTCACAGCTAGCTAGCCCCTTCTTCATCTAGCTGGTTGGATTGTAGGGCAACCATTCACAGCTAGCTAGCTCCTTCTTCATCTAGCTGGTTGGATTGTAGGGCAACCATTCACAGCTAGCTAGCTCCTTCTTCATCTAGCTGGTTGGATTGTAGGGCAACCATTCACAGCTAGCTAGCTCCTTCTTCATCTAGCTGGTTGGATTGTAGGGCAACCATTCACAGCTAGCTAGCTCCTTCTTCATCTAGCTGGTTGGTTCATCTAGCTGGTTGGATTGTAGGGCAACCATTCACAGCTAGCTAGCTCCTTCTTCATCTAGCTGGTTGGATTGTAGGGCAACCATTCACAGCTAGCTAGCTCCTTCTTCATCTAGCTGGTTGGATTGTAGGGCAACCATTCACAGCTAGCTAGCTCCTTCTTCATCTAGCTGGTTGGATTGTAGGGCAACCATTCACAGCTAGCTCCTTCTTCATCTAGCTGGTTGGATTGTAGGGCAACCATTCACAGCTAGCTAGCTCCTTCTTCATCTAGCTGGTTGGATTGTAGGGCAACCATTCACAGCTAGCTAGGTCCTTCTTCATCTAGCTGGTTGGATTGTAGGGCAACCATTCACAGCTAGCTAGCCCCTTCTTCATCTAGCTGGTTGGATTGTAGGGCAACCATTCACAGCTAGCTAGCTTCTTCATCTAGCTGGTTGGTTTGTAGGGCAACCATTCACAGCTAGCTAGCTCCTTCTTCATCTAGCTGGTTGGATTGTAGGGCAACCATTCACAGCTAGCTAGCCCCTTCTTCATCTAGCTGGTTGGATTGTAGGGCAACCATTCACAGCTAGCTAGCCCCTTCTTCATCTAGCTGGTTGGATTGTAGGGCAACCATTCACAGCTAGCTAGCTCCTTCTTCTTCATCTAGCTGGTTGGTATGTAGGGCAACCATTCAATAGCCCTTCTTTATCTAGCTGGTTGGATTGTAGGGCAACCATTCACAGCTAGCTAGCTCCTTCTTCATCTAGCTGGTTCCTTCTTCATCTAGCTGGTTGGATTGTAGGGCAACCATTCACAGCTAGCTAGCCCCTTCTTCATCTAGCTGGTTGGATTGTAGGGCAACCATTCACAGCTAGCTAGCTCCTTCTTCATCTAGCTGGTTGGTATGTAGGGCAACCATTCAAAGCTAGCTAGCCCCTTCTTTATCTAGCTGGTTGGATTGTAGGGCAACCATTCAAAGCTAGCTAGCCCCTTCTTTATCTAGCTGGTTGGATTGTAGGGCAACCATTCACAGCTAGCTAGCTCCTTCTTCATCTAGCTGGTTGGATTGTAGGGCAACCATTCACAGCTAGCTGGAAGCCATGGAAGAAGCTCCATCAGTCTGACAGTAGGTCTAGTTAGTACAGGAGCAGCCATGGAAGAAGCTCCATCACTCTGACAGTAGGTTAGAACAGGAGCAGCCATGGAAGAAGCTCCATCAGTCTGACAGTAGGTCTAGTTAGAACAGGAGTAGCCATGGAAGAAGCTCCATCAGTCTGACAGTAGGTCTAGTTAGAAAAGGAGCAGCCATAGAAGAAGCTCCATCAGTCTGACAGTAGGTCTAGTTAGAACAGGAACAGCCATGGAAGAAGCTCCATCAGTCTGACAGTAGGTCTAGTTAGTACAGGAACAGCCATGGAAGAAGCTCCATCAGTCTGACAGTAGGTCCAGTTAGTACAGGAGCAGCCATGGAAGAAGCTCCATCAGTCTGACAGTAGGTCTAGTTAGAACAGGAGCAGCCGTGGTAGAAGCTCCATCAGTCTGACAGTAGGTCTAGTTAGAACAGGAGCAGCCGTGGAAGAAGCTCCATCAGTCTGACAGTAGGTCTAGTTAGAACAGGAGCAGCCATGGAAGAAGCTCCATCACTCTGAAAGTAGGTCTAGTTAGAACAGGAGCAGCCATGGAAGAAGCTCCATCAGTCTGACAGTAGGTCCAGTTAGTACAGGAGCAGCCATGGAAGAAGCTCCATCAGTCTGACAGTAGATCTAGTTAGAACAGGAGCAGCCATGGTAGAAGCTCCATCAGTCTGACAGTAGGTCTAGTTAGAACAGGAGCAGCCATGGAAGAAGCTCCATCAGTCTGACAGTAGGTCTAGTTAGAACAGGAGCAGCCATGGTAGAAGCTCCATCAGTCTGACAGTAGGTCTAGTTAGAACAGGAGCAGCCGTGGTAGAAGCTCCATCAGTCTGACAGTAGGTCTAGTTAGAACAGGAGCAGCCGTGGAAGAAGCTCCATCAGTCTGACAGTAGGTCTAGTTAGAACAGGAGCAGCCATGGAAGAAGCTCCATCACTCTGAAAGTAGGTCTAGTTAGAACAGGAGCAGCCATGGAAGAAGCTCCATCAGTCTGACAGTAGGTCCAGTTAGTACAGGAGCAGCCATGGAAGAAGCTCCATCAGTCTGACAGTAGGTCTAGTTAGAACAGGAGCAGCCATGGAAGAAGCTCCATCAGTCTGACAGTAGGTCTAGTTAGTACAGGAGCAGCCATGGTAGAAGCTCCATCAGTCTGACAGTAGGTCTAGTTAGAACAGGAGCAGCCATGGAAGAAGCTCCATCAGTCTGACAGTAGGTCTAGTTAGAACAGGAGCAGCCATGGTAGAAGCTCCATCAGTCTGACAGTAGGTCTAGTTAGAACAGGAGCAGCCATGGTAGAAGCTCCATCAGTCTGACAGTAGGTCTAGTTAGAACAGGGACATGACTGTTAATGTGACTCCTCCCCTTCCCCCTCTGTAAACTAGTTACTGGGTCAGAACCTTACCTTGGACCCCCGTGGATCTACTCCGGTTGACCAATCCGACAAGAGCGGCTTTCAATGCAGAAATCATAGCTGCAAGTTAGGACTATTAACTAGACTGGTAGAAATTGATCTTTTATGTTTTCGTCGCCATCATTTCAAATAAACAACTAGTATAGGTTAGGTTGGTAACTATCAACTAGTATAGGTTAATTTGGTAACTATCAACTATTACAGGTTAGGATAAATAGGTTGGTTCGTAACATCACGCGTTGCACAAGGTCGCACCGCTATGAAGCAGGCAAGAATGACAAAAGTACTTCCGGCTCACGGATTTTTTGCGACCCTTCAGAATAAAAGTCCCATAATTAGGGTGAAAATTATGGAAAATGTATATAATTATTAATATATTTTATTCTAAGTTATCATACAAATAATAATTTAAAGTAGTTTTATAAGATATTATGTCATACAATATATAAATATATGTCAAGTCTACATGATCAACAATGTTGTTTTGTTTGTGTACTTTATAATTGATTGGACCTTACAAAATGATCGGTACATTGTGTGTACAGATAGTAGAATGGACCCCCCTGAGCAGTGGCGCTCCTCAGGGTGTAAACTCAATCAATCAATTAATCAATCAAATGTATTTATGAAGCCCTTCTTACATCAGCTGATGTCACAGAGTGCTGTACAGAAACCCAGCCTAAAACCCCCAAACAGCAAGCAATGCAGATGTAGAAGCACAGTGGCTAGGGAAAACTCCCTAGAAAGGCCAGAACCTAGGAAGAAACCTAGAGAGGAACCAGGGTCTGAGGGGTGGCCAGTCCTCTTCTGGCTGTGCCGGGTACAGATTATAACAGAACATGGCCAAGATGTTAAAATGTTCACAGATGACCAGCAGGGTCAAATAATAATAATCACAGTGGTTGTAGAGGGTGCAACAGGTCAGCACCTCAGGAGTAAATGTCAGTTGGCTTTTCATAGCCGATCATTCAGAGTATCTCTACCGCTCCTGCTGTCTCTAGAGAGTTGAAAACAGCAGGTCTGGGACAGGTAGCACGTCTGGTGAACAGGTCAGGGTTCCATAGCCACAGGCAGAACAGTTGAAACTGGAGCAGCAGCACGGCCAGGTGGACTGGGGACAGCATGGAGTCATCAGGCCAGGTAGTCCTGAGGCATGGTCCTAGGGCTCAGGTCCTCCGAGAGAAAGAAAGAAAGAAAGAAAGAAAGAAAGAAAGAAAGAAAGAAAGAAAGAAAGAGAGAAACAGAGAAAGAAAGATAGAAAAAGTGAGAGATAATTAGAGGGAGCGTACTTAAATTCACACAGGGCACCGGATAAGACAGGAGAAATACTCCAGATATAACAGACTGACCCTAGCCCTGACCCTTAAGCTCTTTAAGGGCCACAGAATGAGCAGTGGTTCGCCTTGGGTTGTACACTCTGTGGATTTGTAAACTAGAGGTGCTCCGGAGTAGAAATAGGAACCATATTACTGCGACACAATGTACAGGAAATGGTGTACTACGGTGCAGTATGTCCAACATGAAAAAAAAAACGTACTGAACATTGCGCAATATGACTGGGCTAATTAACGATGGGACTCAACCGGTTAAATGTAACTAAATGTCATCGCAAAAAAAAATGTAATCTACATAATAATTATTTAGCGTAAGAGGACCATACACAATAACTGGTAATGCTGCATACTCCAAGAAAGGTTAGAATCTCCCCTTTATGGTAAAAATAATTATACATTGATGAGGTGTAGTCACTTTTGAGGACACAAACTCCAGTACACAGTACAAATATGATAACAAATATAAAACGTTATATGATGTATTTCTTATTCAACAAAACTGTATGAATAAGGCTTGAAATAACTAATAGTCTTTCTAAATATAGTATAATCAAAATATAAAAAAAGACTAAACTACAAGATTTCCCCTTCCTTATAACTGTAAAATACATATTTGTATGTGTATATTTTCTAAAGATGCTCTCTTGATCAAAACGTCTGGCCCCATCGCCTTTCAGCTCATATTCACCTTGTTCGTCTGTGACAAACAGAACGTGTTTTTTGGGGTTGAAACGCTATGAGTTATTTCCGACTCGTCTCTGCATGTCCCTACCGTGATGAAGCCCACTCTCTCCTGCTGTGCTCCCATGTCAGGTGCTTTGTCTGTGACTTTTTATTTTACTAGGCAAGTCAGAACAAATAATTCTTATTTCCAATGACGGCCTAGGAACAGTGGGTTAACTGGGAGCAGAACGACAGATCTGTATCTTGTCAGCTAGGAGGGATTTGAACTTGCAACCTTTACGGTTACTAGTCCAACAGCTCTAACCACTAGGCTACCCTGCCGCCCCCTAAATAAACATCAATGTTCAGCAGCCAGGAGTCGATGGGCAGTCGGTAGAGCGAATGAAACGGTCCTGCGGGACATTCCAGAGGCTCAGAAAACATCCCACCGTGTCCACGGGAACCAGGGCTATTGCTCAACACATGCCGGGGATTTATTAACCCACTATGTCGGTTGGAACCGGTACCAGAACCACGCAGGTCACTCTAAAGTTAATTATTATAATAATATTATTATTATTCATATTGTTATTACTATCATTATTAATAGTAACATTATAAATAATATTTTGTTATTTTTTTGTATTACTGTTGTTACCATAACAACTATCTACTAATCATTACTTTTACTGCTGTTAACAAGAATGTCAATGCTATAATATTATTTGTGCTATATAGAGGCGATTCACTTTATCATTGTTTTCATATTGTTAAGGAAAATTCTAACATTTCTTTATAAAATGTTACGAATGTCGACCGTTTGGGTTATCTTTCACCAACTTCAGTGCGGGACTTTTATTTTAAAGGGGAAATCACTGAGGTCACTGCCTTACTCTTGCTGGCGGAACGGTGGTCGCAACAACATCCGGTACCCTGGTAATATTGCACCGTGTGGAACATATACATGGAATCCAATAGTTCCTATCGATTAAATGAGGCTACTTGCTCAACTGAGACACACAGCAATGATCTGGTTATTCTTGTTTGCCTTATGTCTGTTTAAACTTTATACGATGACAATTGATACATTAGAAACATATTGGGTTAGGGAGCCTTTTTCATAAAATTGGTTTTGGGAATCAGTGCTCTGGAGAGATGCATCCGTGCAAACACACATAGTGTAGTGGTTGTAGTGTAGTGGTTGTAGTGTAGTGGTTGTAGTGTAGTGTAGTGGTTGTATTCTAGTGGTTATAGTGTAGTGGTTATAGTGTAGTGGTTATAGTGTAGTGTAGTGGTTGTAGTGTAGTGGTTGTAGTGTAGTGGTTGTGGTGTAGTGGTTGTAGTGTAGTGGTTGTAGTGTAGTGGTTGTAGTGTAGTGGTTGTAGTGTAGTGGTTGTATTCTAGTGGTTATAGTGTAGTGGTTGTAGTGTAGGGGTTGTAGTGTAGTGGTTGTAGTGTTGTGGTTGTAGTGTAGTGGTTATAGTGTAGTGGTTGTAGTGTAGTGTAGTGGTTGTAGTGTAGTGGTTGTAGTGTAGTGGTTGTATTCTAGTGGTTATAGTGTAGGGGTTGTAGTGTAGTGGTTGTAGTGTATTGGTTGTAGTGTAGGGGTTGTAGTGTAGTGGTTGTAGTGTAGTGGTTGTAGTGTAGTGGTTGTAGTGGTTATAGTGTAGTGGTTGTAGTGTATTGGTTGTAGTGTAGTGGTTGTAGTGTAGTGGTTGTAGTGTAGTGGTTGTAGTGGTTATAGTGTAGTGGTTGTAGTGTAGTGGTTGTGGTGTAGTGGTTGTAGTGTAGTGGTTGTAGTGTAGTGGTTGTAGTGTAGTGGTTGTAGTGTAGTGGTTATAGTGTAGTGGTTGTGGTGTAGTGGTTGTAGTGTAGTGGTTATAGTGTAGTGGTTGTAGTGTAGTGTAGTGGTTGTAGTGTAGTGGTTGTAGTGTAGTGGTTGTAGTGTAGTGGTTGTAGTGTAGTGGTTGTATTCTAGTGGTTATAGTGTAGCGGTTGTAGTGTAGCGGTTGTAGTGTAGCGGTTGTAGTGTAGCGGTTGTAGTGTATTGGTTGTAGTGTATTGGTTGTAATGTAGTGGTTGTAGTGTATTGAATGTAGTGTAGTGGTTGTGGTGTAGTGGTTGTAGTGTAGGGGTTGTAGTGTAGTGGTTGTAGTGTAGTGGTTGTGGTGTAGTGGTTGTAGTGTAGTGGTTGTAGTGTAGTGTAGTGGTTAGAGTGTAGTGGTTGTAGTGTAGTGGTTGTAGTGTAGTGGTTGTAGTGTAGTGGTTTGTAATGTAGTGGTTTGTAGTGTATTGGTTTGTAGTGTAATGGTTGTAGTGTAGTGGTTGTAGTGTAGTGGTTGTAGTGTAGTGGTTGTGGTGTAGTGGTTGTGGTGTAGTGGTTGTAGTGTAGTGGTTGTAGTGTAGTGGTTGTGGTGTAGTGGTTGTGGTTGTAGTGTAGTGGTTGTAGTGTAGTGGTTGTGGTGTAGTGGTTGTAGTGTAGTGGTTGTATTCTAGTGGTTGTATTGTAGTGGTTGTAGTGTAGTGGTTGTAGTGTATTGGTTGTAGTGTAATGGTTGTAGTGTAGTGGTTGTAGTGTAGTGGTTATAGTGTAGTGGTTGTAGTGTAGTGGTTGTAGTGTAGTGGTTGTAGTGTAGTGGTTGTAGTGTAGTGGTTGTGGTGTAGTGGTTGTAGTGTAGTGGTTGTAGTGTAGTGGTTGTAGTGTAGTGGTTGTAGTGTAGTGGTTGTATTCTAGTGGTTGTAGTGTAGTAGTTGTAGTGTAGTGGTTGTAGTGTAGCGGTTGTAGTGTAGTGGTTGTAGTGTAGTGGTTGTAGTGTAGCGGTTGTAGTGTAGCGGTTGTAGTGTAGCGGTTGTAGTGTAGTGGTTGTAGTGTAGTGGTTGTGGTGTAGTGGTTGTGGTGTAGTGGTTGTAGTGTAGTGGTTGTGGTGTAGTGGTTGTGGTTGTAGTGTAGTGGTTGTAGTGTAGTGGTTGTGGTGTAGTGGTTGTAGTGTAGTGGTTGTATTCTAGTGGTTGTATTGTAGTGGTTGTAGTGTAGTGGTTGTAGTGTATTGGTTGTAGTGTAATGGTTGTAGTGTAGTGGTTGTAGTGTAGTGGTTATAGTGTAGTGGTTGTAGTGTAGTGGTTTGTAGTGTAGTGGTTTGTAGTGTAGTGGTTTGTAGTGTAGTGGTTGTGGTGTAGTGGTTTGTAGTGTAGTGGTTGTAGTGTAGTGGTTGTAGTGTAGTGGTTGTAGTGTAGTGGTTTGTATTCTAGTGGTTTGTAGTGTAGTGGTTGTAGTGTAGTGTTTGTAGTGTAGCGGTTGTAGTGTAGCGGTTGTAGTGTAGTGGTTGTAGTGTAGCGGTTGTAGTGTAGCGGTTGTAGTGTAGCGGTTGTAGTGTATTGGTTGTAGTGTAGTGGTTGTAGTGTATTGAGTGTAGTGTAGTGGTTGTGGTGTAGTGGTTGTAGTGTAGGGGTTGTAGTGTAGTGGTTGTGGGTTAGTGGTTGTAGTGTAGTGGTTGTAGTGTAGTGGTTGTAGTTTGTAGTGTAGTGTGTGTAGTGTAGTGGTTGTAGTGTAGTGGTTGTAGTGTAGTGGTTGTAGTGTAGTGTAGTGGTTGTAGTGTAGTGGTTGTAGTGTAGGGGTTGTAGTGTAGTGGTTATAGTGTAGTGGTTGTAATGTAGTGGTTGTAGTGTATTGGTTGTAGTGTAATGGTTGTAGTGTAGTGGTTATAGTGTAGGGGTTGTAGTGTAGTGATTGTAGTGTAGTGGTTGTATTGTAGTGGTTGTAGTGTAGTGGTTGTGGTGTATTGGTTGTAGTGTAGTGGTTGTAGTGTAGTGGTTGTAGTGTAGTGGTTGTAGTGTAGTGGTTGTGGTGTAGTGGTTGTAGTGTAGTGGTTGTAGTGGTTGTAGTGTAGTGGTTGTAGTGGTTGTAGTGTAGTGGTTCTAGTGTAGTGGTTGTGGTGTAGTGGTTGTGGTGTAGTGGTTGTAGTGTAGTGGTTGTAGTGTAGTGGTTGTAGTGTAGTGGTTGTGGTGTAGTGGTTGTGGTGTAGTGGTTTGTAGTGTAGTGGTTTGTATTCTAGTGGTTTGTAGTGTAGTGGTTTGTAGTGTAGTGGTTATAGTGTAGTGGTTGTAGTGTAGTGGTTTGTAGTGTAGTGGTTGTAGTGGTTATAGTGTAGTGGTTGTAGTGTAGTGGTTGTGGTGTAGTGGTTGTGGTGTAGTGGTTATGGTGTAGTGGTTGTAGTGTAGTGGTTGTAGTGTAGTGGTTGTAGTGTAGTGGTTGTGGTGTAGTGGTTGTAGTGTAGTGGTTGTGGTGTAGTGGTTTGTAGTGTAGTGGTTGTAGTGTAGTGGATTTGTGGTGTAGTGGTTGTAGTGTAGTGGTTTGTGGTGTAGTGGTTTGTAGTGTAGTGGTTGTAGTGTAGTGGTTGTAGTGTAGCGGTTGTAGTGTATTGGTTTGTAGTGTAGTGGTTGTAGTGTAGTGGTTGTAGTGTAGTGGTTGTAGTGTAGTGTAGTGGTTGTATTGTGGTGTAGTGGTTGTAGTGTAGTGGTTTGTAGTGTAGTGGTTGTATTGTAGTGTAGTGGTTTGTAGTGTAGTGGTTTGTAGTGTAGTGGTTGTAGTGTAGTGGTTGTAGGTGTAGTAGTTGTATTGTAGTGTAGTGGTTGTAGTGTAGTGGTTGTAGTGGTTTGTAGTGGTTAGTGGTGTTGTAGTGGTTGTAGTGTAGTGGTTTATGTAGTGGTTGTAGTGTAGTTTGTGGTGTAGTGTAGTGGTTGTAGTGTAGTGGTTGTAGTGTAGTGGTTGTAGTGTAGTGGTTGTGTGGTGTAGTGGTTGTAGTGTAGTGGTTGTGTAGTAGTGGTTGTAGTGTAGTGGTTGTAGTGTAGTGGTTGTGAGTGTAGTGGTTGTGTGGTGTAGTGGTTTGTAGTGTAGTGGTTTGTAGTGTAGTGGTTATAGTGTAGTGGTTGTAGTGTAGTGGTTGTAGTGTAGTGTAGTGGTTGTAGTGTAGTGGTTGTAGTGTAGTGGTTGTAGTGTAGTGGTTATAGTGTAGTGGTTATAGTGTAGTGGTTGTAGTGTAGTGTAGTGGTTGTGGGTTAGTGGTTGTAGTGTAGTGGTTGTAGTGTAGTGGTTGTAGTGTAGTGGTTGTGGTGTAGTGGTTGTAGTGTAGTGGTTGTAGTGGTTGTAGTGTAGTGGTTGTAGTGGTTGTAGTGTAGTGGTTCTAGTGTAGTGGTTGTGGTGTAGTGGTTGTGGTGTAGTGGTTGTAGTGTAGTGGTTGTAGTGTAGTGGTTGTAGTGTAGTGGTTGTGGTGTAGTGGTTGTGGTGTAGTGGTTGTAGTGTAGTGTAGTGGTTAGAGTGTAGTGGTTGTAGTGTAGTGGTTGTAGTGTAGTGGTTGTAGTGTAGTGGTTGTAATGTAGTGGTTGTAGTGTATTGGTTGTAGTGTAATGGTTGTAGTGTAGTGGTTGTAGTGTAGTGGTTGTAGTGTAGTGGTTGTGGTGTAGTGGTTGTGGTGTAGTGGTTGTAGTGTAGTGGTTGTAGTGTAGTGGTTGTGGTGTAGTGGTTGTAGTGTAGTGGTTGTAGTGTAGTGTAGTGGTTAGAGTGTAGTGGTTGTGTAGTGTAGTGGTTGTAGTGTAGTGGTTTGTAGTGTAGTGGTTTGTAATGTAGTGGTTGTAGTGTAGTGGTTGTAGTGTAATGGTTGTAGTGTAGTGGTTGTAGTGTAGTGGTTTGTAGTGTAGTGGTTGTGGTGTAGTGGTTGTGGTGTAGTGGTTGTAGTGTAGTGGTTGTAGTGTAGTGGTTGTGGTGTAGTGGTTGTGGTTGTAGTGTAGTGGTTGTAGTGTAGTGGTTGTGGTGTAGTGGTTGTAGTGTAGTGGTTGTATTCTAGTGGTTGTATTGTAGTGGTTGTAGTGTAGTGGTTGTAGTGTATTGGTTGTAGTGTAATGGTTGTAGTGTAGTGGTTGTAGTGTAGTGGTTATAGTGTAGTGGTTGTAGTGTAGTGGTTGTAGTGTAGTGGTTGTAGTGTAGTGGTTGTAGTGTAGTGGTTGTGGTGTAGTGGTTGTAGTGTAGTGGTTGTAGTGTAGTGGTTGTAGTGTAGTGGTTGTAGTGTAGTGGTTGTATTCTAGTGGTTGTAGTGTAGTAGTTGTAGTGTAGTGGTTGTAGTGTAGCGGTTGTAGTGTAGTGGTTGTAGTGTAGTGGTTGTAGTGTAGCGGTTGTAGTGTAGCGGTTGTAGTGTAGCGGTTGTAGTGTAGTGGTTGTAGTGTAGTGGTTGTGGTGTAGTGGTTGTGGTGTAGTGGTTGTAGTGTAGTGGTTGTAGTGTAGTGGTTGTGGTGTAGTGGTTGTGGTTGTAGTGTAGTGGTTGTAGTGTAGTGGTTGTGGTGTAGTGGTTGTAGTGTAGTGGTTGTATTCTAGTGGTTGTATTGTAGTGGTTGTAGTGTAGTGGTTGTAGTGTATTGGTTGTAGTGTAATGGTTGTAGTGTAGTGGTTGTAGTGTAGTGGTTATAGTGTAGTGGTTGTAGTGTAGTGGTTGTAGTGTAGTGGTTGTAGTGTAGTGGTTGTGGTGTAGTGGTTGTAGTGTAGTGGTTGTAGTGTAGTGGTTGTAGTGTAGTGGTTGTAGTGTAGTGGTTGTATTCTAGTGGTTGTAGTGTAGTGGTTGTAGTGTAGTGTTTGTAGTGTAGCGGTTGTAGTGTAGCGGTTGTAGTGTAGTGGTTGTAGTGTAGCGGTTGTAGTGTAGCGGTTGTAGTGTAGCGGTTGTAGTGTATTGGTTGTAGTGTAGTGGTTGTAGTGTATTGAGTGTAGTGTAGTGGTTGTGGTGTAGTGGTTGTAGTGTAGGGGTTGTAGTGTAGTGGTTGTAGTGTAGTGGTTGTAGTGTAGTGGTTGTAGTGTAGGGGTTGTAGTGTAGTGGTTGTAGTGTAGTGGTTGTAATGTAGTGGTTGTAGTGTATTGGTTGTAGTGTAATGGTTGTAGTGTAGTGGTTATAGTGTAGGGGTTGTAGTGTAGTGATTGTAGTGTAGTGGTTGTATTGTAGTGGTTGTAGTGTAGTGGTTGTGGTGTATTGGTTGTAGTGTAGTGGTTGTAGTGTAGTGGTTGTAGTGTAGTGGTTGTAGTGTAGTGGTTGTGGTGTAGTGGTTGTAGTGTAGTGGTTGTAGTGGTTGTAGTGTAGTGGTTGTAGTGGTTGTAGTGTAGTGGTTCTAGTGTAGTGGTTGTGGTTGTAGTGGTTGTGGTGTAGTGGTTGTAGTGTAGTGGTTGTAGTGTAGTGGTTGTAGTGTAGTGGTTGTGGTGTAGTGGTTGTGGTGTAGTGGTTGTAGTGTAGTGGTTGTATTCTAGTGGTTGTAGTGTAGTGGTTGTAGTGTAGTGGTTATAGTGTAGTGGTTGTAGTGTAGTGGTTGTAGTGTAGTGGTTGTAGTGGTTATAGTGTAGTGGTTGTGGTGTAGTGGTTGTGGTGTAGTGGTTATGGTGTAGTGGTTGTAGTGTAGTGGTTGTAGTGTAGTGGTTGTAGTGTAGTGGTTGTGGTGTAGTGGTTGTAGTGTAGTGGTTGTGGTGTAGTGGTTGTAGTGTAGTGGTTGTAGTGTAGTGGTTGTGGTGTAGTGGTTGTAGTGTAGTGGTTGTGGTGTAGTGGTTGTAGTGTAGTGGTTGTAGTGTAGTGGTTGTAGTGTAGCGGTTGTAGTGTATTGGTTGTAGTGTAGTGGTTGTAGTGTAGTGGTTGTAGTGTAGTGGTTGTGGTGTAGTGGTTGTAGTGTAGTGGTTGTAGTGTAGTGGTTGTAGTGTAGTGGTTGTAGTGTAGTGGTTGTAGTGTAGTGGTTGTATTGTAGTGTAGTGGTTGTAGTGTAGTAGTTGTATTGTAGTGTAGTGGTTGTAGTGTAGTGGTTGTAGTGTAGGGGTTGTAGTGTATTGGTTATAGTGTAGTGGTTTTGGTGTAGTGGTTGTAGTGTAGTGGTTATAGTGTAGTGGTTGTAGTGTAGTGGTTGTAGTGTAGTGTAGTGGTTGTAGTGTAGTGGTTGTAGTGTAGTGGTTGTAGTGTAGTGGTTATAGTGTAGTGGTTATAGTGTAGTGGTTGTAGTGTAGTGTAGTGGTTGTGGGTTAGTGGTTGTAGTGTAGTGGTTGTAGTGTAGTGGTTGTAGTGTAGTGGTTGTGGTGTAGTGGTTGTAGTGTAGTGGTTGTAGTGGTTGTAGTGTAGTGGTTGTAGTGGTTGTAGTGTAGTGGTTCTAGTGTAGTGGTTGTGGTGTAGTGGTTGTGGTGTAGTGGTTGTAGTGTAGTGGTTGTAGTGTAGTGGTTGTAGTGTAGTGGTTGTGGTGTAGTGGTTGTGGTGTAGTGGTTGTAGTGTAGTGGTTGTATTCTAGTGGTTGTAGTGTAGTGGTTGTAGTGTAGTGGTTATAGTGTAGTGGTTGTAGTGTAGTGGTTGTAGTGTAGTGGTTGTAGTGGTTATAGTGTAGTGGTTGTAGTGTAGTGGTTGTGGTGTAGTGGTTGTGGTGTAGTGGTTATGGTGTAGTGGTTGTAGTGTAGTGGTTGTAGTGTAGTGGTTGTAGTGTAGTGGTTGTGGTGTAGTGGTTGTAGTGTAGTGGTTGTGGTGTAGTGGTTGTAGTGTAGTGGTTGTAGTGTAGTGGTTGTGGTGTAGTGGTTGTAGTGTAGTGGTTGTGGTGTAGTGGTTGTAGTGTAGTGGTTGTGGTGTAGTGGTTGTAGTGTACTGGTTGTAGTGTAGTGGTTGTAGTGTAGCGGTTGTAGTGTATTGGTTGTAGTGTAGTGGTTGTAGTGTAGTGGTTGTAGTGTAGTGGTTGTAGTGTAGTGTAGTGGTTGTATTGTGGTGTAGTGGTTGTAGTGTAGTGGTTGTAGTGTAGTGGTTGTATTGTAGTGTAGTGGTTGTAGTGTAGTAGTTGTATTGTAGTGTAGTGGTTGTAGTGTAGTGGTTGTAGTGTAGTGGTTGTAGTGTAGGGGTTGTAGTGTATTGGTTGTGGTGTAGTGGTTGTAGTGTAGTGGTTGTAGTGTAGTGGTTGTAGTGTAGTGGTTGTGGTGTAGTGGTTGTAGTGTAGTGTAGTGGTTGTAGTGTAGTGGTTGTATTCTAGTGGTTGTAGTGTAGTGGTTGTAGTGTAGTGGTTGTAGTGTAGTGGTTGTAGTGTAGTGGTTGTAGTGTAGCGGTTGTAGTGTAGCGGTTGTAGTGTATTGGTTGTAGTGTATTGGTTGTAGTGTAGTGGTTGTAGTGTATTGGTTGTAGTGTATTGAGTGTAGTGTAGTGGCTGTGGTGTAGTGGTTGTAGTGTAGGGGTTGTAGTGTAGTGGTTGTAGTGTAGTGGTTGTAGTGTAGTGGTTGTAATGTAGTGGTTGTAGTGTATTGGTTGTAGTGTAATGGTTGTAGTGTAGTGGTTATAGTGTAGTGGTTGTAGTGTAGTGGTTGTAGTGTAGTGGTTGTAGTGTAGTGGTTGTGGTGTATTGGTTGTGGTGTAGTGGTTGTAGTGTAGTGGTTGTAGTGTAGTGGTTGTAGTGTAGTGGCTGTGGTGTAGTGGTTGTAGTGTAGTGGTTGTAGTGGTTGTAGTGTAGTGGTTGTAGTGGTTGTAGTGTAGTGGTTCTAGTGTAGTGGTTGTGGTGTAGTGGTTGTGGTGTAGTGGTTGTAGTGTAGTGGTTGTAGTGTAGTGGTTGTAGTGGTTGTAGTGTAGTGGTTGTAGTGTAGTGGTTGTGGTGTAGTGGTTGTGGTGTAGTGGTTGTAGTGTAGTGGTTGTATTCTAGTGGTTGTATTGTAGTGGTTGTAGTGTAGTGGTTGTAGTGTATTGGTTGTAGTGTAATGGTTGTAGTGTAGTGGTTGTAGTGTAGTGGTTATAGTGTAGTGGTTGTAGTGTAGTGGTTGTAGTGGTTATAGTGTAGTGGTTGTAGTGTAGTGGTTCTGGTGTAGTGGTTGTGTTGTAGTGGTTATGGAGTAGTGGTTGTAGTGTAGTGGTTGTAGTGTAGTGGTTGTAGTGTAGTGGTTGTGGTGTAGTGGTTGTAGTGTAGTGGTTATAGTGTAGTGGTTATAGTGTAGTGGTTGTAGTGTAGTGTAGTGGTTGTGGGTTAGTGGTTGTAGTGTAGTGGTTGTAGTGTAGTGGTTGTAGTGTAGTGGTTGTAGTGTAGTGGTTATAGTGTAGTGGTTGTAGTGTAGTGTAGTGTAGTGGTTGTGGGTTAGTGGTTGTAGTGTAGTGGTTGTAGTGTAGTGGTTGTAGTGTAGTGGTTGTAGTGTAGTGGTTGTATTCTAGTGGTTATAGTGTAGTGGTTGTAGTGTAGCGGTTGTAGTGTAGCGGTTGTAGTGTATTGGTTGTAGTGTATTGGTTGTAGTGTAGTGGTTGTAGTGTAGTGGTTGTAGTGTAGTGGTTGTAGTGGTTATAGTGTAGTGGTTGTAGTGTAGTGGTTCTAGTGTAGTGGTTCTGGTGTAGTGGTTGTGTTGTAGTGGTTATGGTGTAGTGGTTGTAGTGTAGTCGTTGTAGTGTAGTGGTTGTAGTGTAGTGGTTGTGGTGTAGTGGTTGTAGTGTAGTGGTTATAGTGTAGTGGTTATAGTGTAGTGGTTGTAGTGTAGTGTAGTGGTTGTGGGTTAGTAGTTGTAGTGTAGTGGTTGTAGTGTAGTGGTTGTAGTGTAGTGGTTGTAGTGTAGTGGTTGTAGTGTAGTGGTTATAGTGTAGTGGTTGTAGTGTAGTGTAGTGGTTGTGGGTTAGTGGTTGTAGTGTAGTGGTTGTAGTGTAGTGGTTGTAGTGTAGTGGTTGTATTCTAGTGGTTGTAGTGTAGTGGTTGTAGTGTAGTGTTTGTAGTGTAGCGGTTGTAGTGTAGTGGTTGTAGTGTAGTGGTTGTAGTGTAGTGGTTGTAGTGTAGCGGTTGTAGTGTAGCGGTTGTAGTGTATTGGTTGTAGTGTATTGGTTGTAGTGTAGTGGTTGTAGTGTATTGGTTGTAGTGTATTGAGTGTAGTGTAGTGGTTGTGGTGTAGTGGTTGTAGTGTAGTGGTTGTAGTGTAGTGGTTGTAGTGTAGGGGTTGTAGTGTAGTGGTTGTAGTGTAGTGGTTGTAATGTAGTGGTTGTAGTGTATTGGTTGTAGTGTAATGGTTGTAGTGTAGGGGTTATAGTGTAGGGGTTGTAGTGTAGTGGTTGTAGTGTAGTGGTTGTAGTGTAGTGGTTGTGGTGTATTGGTTGTAGTGTAGTGGTTCTAGTGTAGTGGTTGTAGTGTAGTGGTTGTGGTGTATTGGTTGTAGTGTAGTGGTTCTAGTGTAGTGGTTGTAGTGTAGTGGTTGTGTTGTAGTGGTTGTAGTGTAGTGGTTGTAGTGGTTGTAGTGTAGTGGTTGTAGTGGTTGTAGTGTAGTGGTTCTAGTGTAGTGGTTGTGGTGTAGTGGTTGTGGTGTAGTGGTTGTAGTGTAGTGGTTGTAGTGTAGTGGTTGTAGTGGTTGTAGTGTAGTGGTTGTAGTGTAGTGGTTGTGGTGTAGTGGTTGTGGTGTAGTGGTTGTAGTGTAGTGGTTGTATTCTAGTGGTTGTATTGTAGTGGTTGTAGTGTAGTGGTTGTAGTGTATTGGTTGTAGTGTAATGGTTGTAGTGTAGTGGTTGTAGTGTAGTGGTTGTAGTGTAGTGGTTGTAGTGTAGCGGTTGTAGTGTAGCGGTTGTAGTGTATTGGTTGTAGTGTATTGGTTGTAGTGTAGTGGTTTTAGTGTATTGGTTGTAGTGTATTGAGTGTAGTGTAGTGGTTGTGGTGTAGTGGTTGTAGTGTAGGGGTTGTAGTGTAGTGGTTGTAGTGTAGTGGTTGTAGTGTAGTGGTTGTAGTGTAGGGGTTGTAGTGTAGTGGTTGTAGTGTAGTGGTTGTAATGTAGTGGTTGTAGTGTATTGGTTGTAGTGTAATGGTTGTAGTGTAGGGGTTAAAGTGTAGGGGTTGTAGTGTAGTGGTTGTAGTGTAGTGGTTTGTAGTGTAGTGGTTGTGGTGTATTGGTTTGTAGTGTAGTGGTTTGTAGTGTAGTGGTTGTAGTGTAGTGGTTGTGGTGTAGTGGTTTGTAGTGTAGTGGTTGTAGTGGTTGTAGTGTAGTGGTTGTAGTGGTTGTAGTGTAGTGGTTCTAGTGTAGTGGTTGTGGTGTAGTGGTTGTGGTGTAGTGGTTGTAGTGTAGTGGTTGTAGTGTAGTGGTTGTAGTGTAGTGGTTGTAGTGTAGTGGTTGTAGTGTAGTGGTTGTGGTGTAGTGGTTGTAGTGTAGTGGTTGTATTCTAGTGGTTGTATTGTAGTGGTTGTAGTGTAGTGGTTGTAGTGTATTGGTTGTAGTGTAATGGTTGTAGTGTAGTGGTTGTAGTGTAGTGGTTATAGTGTAGTGGTTGTAGTGTAGTGGTTGTAGTGTAGTGGTTGTAGTGGTTATAGTGTAGTGGTTGTAGTGTAGTGGTTCTGGTGTAGTGGTTGTGGTGTAGTGGTTATGGTGTAGTGGTTGTAGTGTAGTGGTTGTAGTGTAGTGGTTGTAGTGTAGTGGTTGTGGTGTAGTGGTTGTAGTGTAGTGGTTGTGGTGTAGTGGTTGTAGTGTAGTGGTTGTAGTGTAGTGGTTGTGGTGTAGTGGTTGTAGTGTAGTGGTTGTAGTGTAGTGGTTGTGGTGTAGTGGTTGTAGTGTAGTGGTTGTAGTGTAGTGGTTGTAGTGTAGCGGTTGTAGTGTATCGGTTGTAGTGTAGTGGTTGTAGTGTAGTGGTTGTAGTGTAGTGTAGTGGTTGTATTGTGGTGTAGTGGTTGTAGTGTAGTGGTTGTAGTGTAGTGGTTGTATTGTAGTGTAGTGGTTGTAGTGTAGTAGTTGTATTGTAGTGTAGTGGTTGTAGTGTAGTGGTTGTAGTGTAGGGGTTGTAGTGTGTTGGTTATAGTGTAGTGGTTTTGGTGTAGTGGTTGTAGTGTAGTGGTTATAGTGTAGTGGTTGTAGTGTAGTGGTTGTAGTGTAGTGGTTGTAGTGTAGTGGTTGTAGTGTAGTGTAGTGGTTGTGGGTTAGTGGTTGTAGTGTAGTGGTTGTAGTGTAGTGGTTGTAGTGTAGTGGTTGTAGTGTAGTGGTTGTGGTGTAGTGGTTGTAGTGTAGTGGTTGTAGTGGTTGTAGTGTAGTGGTTGTAGTGGTTGTAGTGTAGTGGTTCTAGTGTAGTGGTTGTGGTGTAGTGGTTGTGGTGTAGTGGTTGTAGTGTAGTGGTTGTAGTGTAGTGGTTGTAGTGGTTGTAGTGTAGTGGTTGTAGTGTAGTGGTTGTGGTGTAGTGGTTGTGGTGTAGTGGTTGTAGTGTAGTGGTTGTATTCTAGTGGTTGTATTGTAGTGGTTGTAGTGTAGTGGTTGTAGTGTATTGGTTGTAGTGTAATGGTTGTAGTGTAGTGGTTGTAGTGTAGTGGTTGTAGTGTAGTGGTTGTAGTGTAGCGGTTGTAGTGTAGCGGTTGTAGTGTATTGGTTGTAGTGTAGTGGTTGTAGTGTAGTGGTTGTAGTGTATTGGTTGTAGTGTATTGAGTGTAGTGTAGTGGTTGTGGTGTAGTGGTTGTAGTGTAGGGGTTGTAGTGTAGTGGTTGTAGTGTAGTGGTTGTAGTGTAGTGGTTGTAGTGTAGGGGTTGTAGTGTAGTGGTTGTAGTGTAGTGGTTGTAATGTAGTGGTTGTAGTGTATTGGTTGTAGTGTAATGGTTGTAGTGTAGGGGTTATAGTGTAGGGGTTGTAGTGTAGTGGTTGTAGTGTAGTGGTTGTAGTGTAGTGGTTGTGGTGTATTGGTTGTAGTGTAGTGGTTGTAGTGTAGTGGTTGTAGTGTAGTGGTTGTGGTGTAGTGGTTGTAGTGTAGTGGTTGTAGTGGTTGTAGTGTAGTGGTTGTAGTGGTTGTAGTGTAGTGGTTCTAGTGTAGTGGTTGTGGTGTAGTGGTTGTGGTGTAGTGGTTGTAGTGTAGTGGTTGTAGTGTAGTGGTTGTAGTGGTTGTAGTGTAGTGGTTGTAGTGTAGTGGTTGTGGTGTAGTGGTTGTGGTGTAGTGGTTGTAGTGTAGTGGTTTGTATTCTAGTGGTTTGTATTGTAGTGGTTTGTAGTGTAGTGGTTGTAGTGTATTGGTTGTAGTGTAATGGTTGTAGTGTAGTGGTTGTAGTGTAGTGGTTGTAGTGTAGTGGTTGTAGTGTAGTGGTTGTAGTGGTTATAGTGTAGTGGTTGTAGTGTAGTGGTTCTGGTGTAGTGGTTGTGGTGTAGTGGTTATGGTGTAGTGGTTGTAGTGTAGTGGTTGTAGTGTAGTGGTTGTAGTGTAGTGGTTGTGGTGTAGTGGTTGTAGTGTAGTGGTTGTGGTGTAGTGGTTTGTAGTGTAGTGGTTGTAGTGTAGTGGTTGTGGTGTAGTGGTTGTAGTGTAGTGGTTTGTAGTGTAGTGGTTGTGGTGTAGTGGTTGTAGTGTAGTGGTTTGTAGTGTAGTGGTTGTAGTGTAGCGGTTGTAGTGTATCGGTTGTAGTGTAGTGGTTGTAGTGTAGTGGTTGTAGTGTAGTGTAGTGGTTGTATTGTGGTGTAGTGGTTGTAGTGTAGTGGTTGTAGTGTAGTGGTTGTATTGTAGTGTAGTGGTTGTAGTGTAGTGGTTGTAGTGTAGGGGTTGTAGTGTGTTGGTTATAGTGTAGTGGTTTTGGTGTAGTGGTTGTAGTGTAGTGGTTATAGTGTAGTGGTTGTAGTGTAGTGGTTGTAGTGTAGTGGTTGTAGTGTAGTGGTTGTAGTGTAGTGGTTGTAGTGTAGTGTAGTGGTTGTGGGTTAGTGGTTGTAGTGTAGTGGTTGTAGTGTAGTGGTTGTAGTGTAGTGGTTGTAGTGTAGTGGTTATAGTGTAGTGGTTGTAGTGTAGTGTAGTGGTTGTGGGTTAGTGGTTGTAGTGTAGTGGTTGTAGTGTAGTGGTTGTAGTGTATGTATGGTTGTAGTGTAGTGGTTGTAGTGTAGTGTAGTGGTTGTGGGTTAGTGGTTGTAGTGTAGTGTAGTGGTTGTATTGTGGTGTAGTGGTTGTAGTGTAGTGGTTGTAGTGTAGTGGTTGTATTGTAGTGTAGTGGTTGTAGTGTAGTGGTTGTAGTGTAGGGGTTGTAGTGTGTTGGTTATAGTGTAGTGGTTTTGGTGTAGTGGTTGTAGTGTAGTGGTTATAGTGTAGTGGTTGTAGTGTAGTGGTTGTAGTGTAGGGGTTGTAGTGTAGTGGTTGTAGTGTAGGGGTTGTAGTGTGTTGGTTATAGTGTAGTGGTTTTGGTGTAGTGGTTGTAGTGTAGTGGTTATAGTGTAGTGGTTGTAGTGTAGTGGTTGTAGTGTAGTGGTTGTAGTGTAGTGGTTGTAGTGTAGTGTAGTGGTTGTGGGTTAGTGGTTGTAGTGTAGTGGTTGTAGTGTAGTGGTTGTAGTGTAGTGTAGTGGTTGTGGGTTAGTGGTTGTAGTGTAGTGGTTGTAGTGTAGTGGTTGTAGTGTAGTGGTTATAGTGTAGTGGTTGTAGTGTAGTGTAGTGGTTGTGGGTTAGTGGTTGTAGTGTAGTGTAGTGGTTGTAGTGTAGTGGTTGTAGTGTAGTGTAGTGGTTGTGGGTTAGTGGTTGTAGTGTAGTGGTTGTAGTGTAGTGGTTGTAGTGTAGTGGTTGTAGTGTAGTGGTTATAGTGTAGTGGTTGTAGTGTAGTGTAGTGGTTGTGGGTTAGTGGTTGTAGTGT
Source organism: Brachymystax lenok tsinlingensis (assembly GCA_030435695.1). Lineage (NCBI taxonomy): Eukaryota > Metazoa > Chordata > Actinopteri > Salmoniformes > Salmonidae > Brachymystax > Brachymystax lenok. The sequence goes on from CM059814.1 coordinate 51,493,055, forward strand.
AGTGGTTGTAGTGTAGTGGTTGTAGTGTATGTATGGTTGTAGTGTAGTGGTTGTAGTGTAGTGTAGTGGTTGTGGGTTAGTGGTTGTAGTGTAGTGGTTGTAGTGTAGTGGTTGTAGTGTATGTATGGTTGTAGTGTAGTGGTTGTAGTGTAAGTATGGTTGTAGTGTAGTGGTTGTAGTGTAGTGGTTGTAGTGTAAGTATGGTTGTAATGTAGTGGTTCACCCACTTCTAGAGCAGTTGCCATACCAAACAGTGTTGCAACCAGTCAGGATGCTCTCGACGGTGCAGCTGTAGAACATTTTGAGGATCTGAGGACCCATGCCAAATCTTTTCAGTCTCCTGAGGGGGAATAGGCTTTGTCTTGTTGTGCTTGGACCATGTTAGTTTGTTGGTGATGTGGACACCAAGGAACTTGAAGCTCTCAACCTGCTCCACTACAGCCCCGTCGATGAGAATGGGGGCGTGCTCGGTCCTCCTTTTCCTGTAGTCCACAATCATCTCCTTTGTCTTGATCACTTTGAGGGAGAGGTTGTTGTCCTGGCACCACACGGCCAGGTCTCTGACCTCCTCGCTATAGGCTGTCTCGTCGTTGTCTGTGATCAGGCCTACCATTATTGTGTCGTCTGCAAACTTAATGATGGTGTTGGAGTCGTGCCTGGCCATGCAGTCATTGGTGAACAGGAAGTACAGGAGGGGACTGAGCGCGCACCCCTGAGGAGCTCCAGTGTTGAGGATCAGCGTGGCAGATGTGTTGCTACCTACCCTCACCACCTGGGGGGGCGGCCCGTCAGGAAGTCCAGGATTCAGTTGCAGAGGGAGGTGTTTAGTCCCAGGATCCTTAGCTCAGTGATGAGCTTTGAGGGCACTATGGTGTTGAACGCTGAGCTGTAGTCAATGAATAGCATTTTCACACAGGTGTTCCTTTTGTCCAGGTGGAAAAGGGAAGTGTGAAGTGCAATAGAGATTGCATCATCTGTGGATCTGTTTGGGCGGTATGCAAAATTGGAGTAGGTCTAGGGTTTCTGGGATGATGGTGTTGATGTGAGCCATGACCAGCCTTTCAAAGCACTTCATGGCTACAGACGTGAGTGCTACGGGTCGGTAGTCATTTAGGCAGGTTACTGTTGTGTTCTTGGGCATAGGGACTATGGTGGTCTGCTGGTATTACAGACTCGGATAGAGACAGGTTGAAAATGTCAGTGAAGACACTTGCCAGTTGGTCAGCGCATGCTCGGAGTACACGTCCTGTTAATCCGTCCGGCCCTGCGGCCTTGTGAATGTTGAAAGGTCTTACTCACATCGGCTACGGAGAGTGTGATCACACAGTCATCCGGAACAGCTGATGCTCTCATGCATGCTTCAGTGTTGCTTGCCTCGAAGCGAGCATATAAGTAATTTAGCTTGTCTGGTAGGCTCGTGTCACTGGGCAGCTGGCACTACATCCCTGTTAGTGAGCATTTCTCCTTTGCCAATATTTATTAATTTTTTATTTCCCCTTTATTTAACCAGGTAGTTCTATATGATGTCATAATACACTTTTATTTAACCAGGTAGGCAAGTTGAGAACAAGTTCTCATTTACAACTGCGACCTGGCCAAGATAAAGCAAAGCAGTTCAACACATACAACAACACAGAGTTACACATGGAGTAAACAAACACTCAGTCAATAATACAGTAGGGAAAAAACAAATCTATATACAATGTGTGCAAATGAGGTAGGATAAGGAAGGTAAGGCAATAAATAGGCCATGGTGGCAAAGTAATTACAGTATAGCAATTTAACACTGGAATGGTAAATGTGCAGTAGATGAATGTGCAAAGTAAAAATACTGGGGTGCAAAGGAGCAAGATAAATAAATGACTATGGTAGGGGATGAGGTAGTTGGTTGGGCTATGTACAGGTGCAGTGATCTGTGAGCTGCTCTGACTACTGGTGCTTAAAACTAGTGAGGGAGATAAGTGTCTCCAGTTTCAACGATCTTTGTAGTTCGTTCCATTGGCAGCAGAGAACTGGAAGGAAAGGCGGCCAAAAGAGGAATTGGCTTTGGGGGTGACCAGTGAGATATACCTGCTGGAGCGAGTGCTACGGGTGGGTGCTGCTATGGTTACCAGCGAGCTGAGATAAGGCGGGGCTTTACCTAGCAGGGACTTGTAGATGACCTGGAGCCAGTGGGTCTGGCGATGAGTATGTAGCGAGGGCCAGCCGACTAGAGCATACAGATCGCAGTGGTGGGTAGTATATGGGGCTTTGGTGACAAAGCGGATGGCACTGTGATAGACTGCATCCAGTTTGCTGAGTAGAGTATTGGAAGCTGTTTTGTAAATGACATCGCCGAAGTCGAGGATCGATAGGATAGTCAGTTTTACTAGGGCAAGTTTGGCAGCATGAGTGAAGGAGGCTTTGTTGCGAAATAGAAAGCCGATTCTAGATTTAATTTTGGATTGGAGATGTTTAATGTGAGTCTGGAAGGAGAGTTTACAGTCTAGCCAGACACCTAGGTATTTGTAGTTGTCCACGTATTCTAGGTCAGAGCCGTCCAGGGTAGTGATGCTAGTCGGGCGGGCGGGTGCAGGCAGCGAACGGTTGAAAGATAATCCGTCCACCTGAAAGGTCTGACATATCAAGAAGCTGATTAAACAGCATGATCAGTACACAGGTGCACTTTGTGCTGGGGACAATAAAAGGCCACTCTAAAATGTGCAGTTTTGTCACACAACACAATGCCACAGATGTCTGAAGTTTTGAGGGAGCGTGCAATTGGCATATTAACTGCTGGAATGTCCACCAGAGCTGTCGCCAGAGAATTTAATGTTAATTTCTCGGACACAGCTGCATCCAACGTAGTTTTAGAGAATTTGGCAGTAGAGGCAGCTGTAGTTTATTGCCTCTAATTGGGAATCCTATTTAGTTTGTTCTCTCCCCACCTGTGTTTGTGGGTTATTGTCTTTTGTTAGTGCATGTGTTGTGCGCTACGTTGATGTCCGAGTCTGTTCGTCCTGTTGTTGTTGTTGTTGTTGTTGTTGTTGTTGTTGTTGTTGGTTCCAGTTTATTAAAATTATGTAGAACTTCACTCACGCTGCACCTTGGTCCATTCCTGTTGAAGACCGTGACAGAATAACCCACCAAACCAGGACCAAGCAGCGTGGCCAGGAGGAGAAGGTGATCTGGACCTGGGAGGAGATAAAGGGGGGGTTGGGAGACCCTGCCTTGGCGAGAGTCCCTGAGGGATAAGAGTGCACAGCAACCCCAAGATTTATTTTGGGGGGGGGGCACATGGGTGCCGATGGACTAGGCGAGAGCCAGAGCCTGAAGGGAAGAGTATAAAGGAGTTTTGGGAGGGATATAGAAGAGAGGTACGTCCAGTGCGCCTCCCCAACCCGGTACGTCCAGTGCCAGCTCCCCGCACGCGCCCTGAGGTGGGAGTCATCAGTCCGGTGACTCCTGTGCCGGCTCCCTGCACGCGCCCTGAGGTGCGAGTCATCAGTCCGGTGAGACCTGTGCCGGCTCCTCGCACCAGACCTGCAGTGCGTCCTCTCAGTCCGGTGAATCCTGTTCCGGCTCCACGCACCAGGAGTCCAGTGCGCCTTCTCAGTCCGATGAATCCTGTTCCGGCTCTACGCACCAGGAGTCCAGTGCGCCTTCTCAGTCCGGTAAAACCTGTTCCGGATCCACGCACCAGGAGTCCAGTGCGCCTTCTCAGTCCGGTAAAACCTGTTCTGGCTCCACGCACCAGGAGTCCAGTGCGCCTTCTCAGTCCGGTAAAACCTGTTCCGGATCCACGCACCAGGAGTCCAGTGCGCCTTCTCAGTCTGGTAAAACCTGTTCCCAGCCCTCTGGGTTCTCTATGGTGTGTTAGGTCAGGGCGTGACTAGGGGTTTCTATGTTTTGGTTTTGTGTGGTTACCAATTAGAGGCAGCTGTGGTTTATTGCCTCTAATTGGGAATCCTATTTAGTTTGTTCTCTCCCCACCTGTGTTTGTGGGTTATTGTCTTTTGTTAGTGCATGTGTTGTGCGCTACATTGATGTCCGAGTCTGTTCATCCTTTTGTTGTTTTGTAGTTGGTTCCAGTTTATTAAAATTATGTGGAACTCCACTCACCCTGCGCCTTGGTCCATTCCTGCTGAAGACCGTGACAACATGACAGTTTTCCTGGTCCAGTTGATAGGATAGTCTCAAATGGAGATCATCCAGTTTGTTCTCCAGTGATTTGCACGTTGGCCAATAGAATGGAGATCATCCAGTTTGTTCTCCAGTGATTTGCACGTTGGCCAATAGAATGGAGATCGTCCAGTTTGTTCTCCAGTGATTTGCACGTTGGCCACTAGAATGGAGATCGTCCAGTTTGTTCTCCAGTGATTGCGTGTTGGCCACTAGAATGGAGATCGTCCAGTTTGTTCTTCAGTGATTGCATGTTGGCCACTAGAATGGAGATCGTCCAGTTTGTTCTCCAGTGATTTGCACGTTGGCCACTAGAATGGAGATCGTCCAGTTTGTTCTCCAGTGATTTGCACGTTGACCAATAGAATGGAGATCGTCCAGTTTGTTCTCCAGTGATTTGCACGTTGACCAATAGAATTGGAGATCGTCCAGTTTGTTCTCCAGTGATTTGCACGTTGACCAATAGAATTGGAGATCGTCCAGTTTGTTCTCCAGTGATTTGCACGTTGGCCAATAGAACAGAGGACAATGTCGGTCTATTTGCTCGCCACGATGCCCGGCTCGCCTGCCTCTCCCGGGGATTAGGGCCTGGTCCGGAGAAGGCAGAATGTTCGTTTGAAGTAGAAATTGGCGTCCAAATGGAGGTTAGTTCTGATGTTCAGAAGTTCCTTTTGGAAATGATGGAGACAAAAAAAATCAGCGTAAAAAAACACCCACATTAGCAGAATTGGTCAAAAGCCGGTAAGACGGCTGCTATCCACTGCAGCATCATCTTCAGTCCTGTACTACATTACCAGTACATTACCTGGATGGTTGCTCTCTATCCACTGCAGCGTCATCTTCAGTCCTGTACTACATTACCAGTACATTACCTGGATGGTTGCTCTCTATCCACTGCAGCGTCATCTTCAGTCCTGTACTACATTACCAGTACATTACCTGGATGGTTGCTCTCTATCCACTGCAGCATCATCTTCAGTCCTGTACTACATTACCAGTACATTACCTGGATGGTTGTTCTCTATCCAATGCAGCATCATCTTCAGTCCTGTACTACATTACCAGTACATTACCTGGATGGTTGTTCTCTATCCACTGCAGCGTCATCTTCAGTCCTGTACTACATTACCAGTACATTACCCGGATGGTTGTTCTGGTGAGCTCCATTTCCTCATGGTAAAAAGTTTATCTTCGTAGGTAGAGTTACGTCACGAGGGGAATCAACACCTGACAACACAGCAGAGGTGAATACTCGGATCTCATTCCAGATTGAACTATCTCTATCCAGTTCTAACTAACACCAAAAGGGGAAAGAGATGAGGGTCGTTTTCAGACCAGGCGTATTTATTCTGGTAGCGGGAACACTTGCTAGTCCCTCATGCTCTCTGACCACGACGCCTCTCATCGACCACTCCTCGACCTTGTCCCTAATCTCTGACCTCTGACTCTGTGTTCCTGCAGATGCACCAGAGGTCCGACCCCCCCCCCGTATGACGGCAGGGTCACTGAGGTAGACAAATAGATTGGATCAACACAGTGAAATGGTCCTTTGGATACAAGCCACCAACCATCATCACAGCACCCAGACATAGAGAGAGATCTAGCAACATGTGGAAAAATGATATATAACTCATATACTTCATAATACATTCAGGGTCGAACAATTGCCAATGTGTAGATAAAAGCTGATAGTCCTGAAATGGCCATAGCATATTGCTCAGCAATAAAGAGTGTGAATTAAGTGTACTATCAAAAATGTAATATTTTAAATTAAAAAGCATCTCTGGTGTGGTTGAAGCTTGTTATTTCCAAGTTAAACATTAAAAATAAATAAATTATAATGTATATATTTGTTATCTTGTGAGTGATTGTGTCCCGCGTCATCCCCATGCCATTTGCGCGCTCCGGAACGCACCTTGACCTACAGTTGGGGGTTGGGTCGTCTCGTCGTCGCTAGTCGTTTGTAGCTTCCGTCTGTTCAAAGCATCATCGGAACGGTCATTACTAATATTCAATCGAGAGTAAAGTAACTTATAGTGTTTTTTCTCTCATTTGGCTTCTTTGGAGAGGTTTGGATACAACTGATCGCCAGAACGCATCCAGCGCCTATTTTAGGCTGACAAGTGGATCACTTTAACCAGGTATGTTTTGGTGAGGAGGGACGCTATTAGCCAATAGCCATGGTGGTATTTCACCATTATTTAACCAGGTATGTTTTGGTGAGGAGGGACGCTATTAGCCAATAGCCATGGTGATATTTCACCATTATTTAACCAGGTATGTTTTGGTGAGGAGGGATGCTATTAGCCAATAGCCATGGTGATATTTAACCATCACTTTAACCAGGTATGTTTTGGTGAGGAGGGATGCTATTAGCCAATAGCCATGGTGATATTTAACCATCACTTTAACCAGGTATGTTTTGGTGAGGAGGGATGCTATTAGCCAATAGCCATGGTGATATTTTGTATTTCACCATTATTTAACCAGGTATGTTTTGGTGAGGAGGGACGCTATTAGCCAATAGCCATGGTGATATTTTGTATTTCACCATTATTTAACCAGGTATGTTTTGGTGAGGAGGGACGCTATTAGCCAATAGCCATGGTGATATTTTGTATTTCACCATTATTTAACCAGGTATGTTTTGGTGAGGAGGGACGCTATTAGCCAATAGCCATGGTGATATTTTGTATTTCACCTTTTATTTAACCAGGTAGGCAAGTTGAGAACAAGTTCTCATTTACAACTGCGACCTGGCCAAGACAAAGCAAAGCAGTTCGACACATACAACAACACAGAGTTACACATGGAGTAAAACAAACATACAGTCAATAATACAGTAGAAAAGAAAGTCTATATACAGTGTGTGCAAATGGCGTGAGGAGGTAAGGCAATAAATAGGCCAATAGTAGCGAAGTATGAACTGATAAATCAACAGACAAATCCAATGCAAAAATAAATCCTAGTATAAATGAATGGTGATGCAAACTGTTTGACCTTTTATTGGTTAGGATATAGAGTGGGGTCCCACATTATTGACACCCTTGGTTAGGATATACAGTGGGGTCCCACATTATTGACACCCTTGGTTAGGATATACAGTGGGGTCCCACATTATTGACACCCTTGGTTAGGATATACAGCGGGGTCCCACATTATTGACACCCTTGGTTAGGATATACAGCGGGGTCCCACATTATTGACACCCTTGGTTAGGATATACAGTGGGGTCCCACATTATTGACACCCTTGGTTAGGATATACAGCGGGGTCCCACATTATTGACACCCTTGGTTAGGATATACAGCGGGTCCCACATTATTGACACCCTTGGTTAGGATATACAGCGGGTCCCACATTATTGACACCCTTGGTTAGGATATACAGCGGGGTCCCACATTATTGACACCCTTGGTTAGGATATAAGGCGGGGTCCCACATTATTGACACCCTTGGTTAGGATATAAGCGGGTCCTACATTATTGACACCCTTGGTTAGGATATACAGTGGGGTCCCATATTATTGACACCCTTGGTTAGGATATACAGCGGGGTCCCACATTATTGACACCCTTGGTTAGGATATACAGCACGGTCCCACATTATTGACACCCTTGGTTAGGATATACAGCACGGTCCCACATTATTGACACCCTTGGTTAGGATATACAGCGGGGTCCCACATTATTGACACCCTTGGTTAGGATATACAGCGGGGTCCCACATTATTGACACCCTTGGTTAGGATATACAGCGGGGTCCCACATTATTGACACCCTTGGTTAGCATATACAGCGGGGTCCCACATTATTGACACCCTTGGTTAGGATATACAGCGGGGTCCCACATTATTGACACCCTTGGTTAGGATATACAGTGGGGTCCCACATTATTGACACCCTTGGTTAGGATATACAGTGGGGTCCCACATTATTGACACCCTTGGTTAGGATATACAGCGGGGTCCCACATTATTGACACCCTTGGTTAGCATATACAGCGGGGTCCCACATTATTGACACCCTTGGTTAGGATATACAGCGGGGTCCCACATTATTGACACCCTTGGTTAGGATATACAGTGGGGTCCCACATTATTGACACCCTTGGTTAGGATATACAGTGGGGTCCCACATTATTGACAGGATCAGGTAGCCCTTCCTCAATACTCCCAGGCTAGAGGCTAACAGGATCAGATAGCCCTTCCTCAATACTCCCAGGCTAGAGGCTAAAAGGATCAGACGGCCCTTCCTCAATACTCCCAGGCTAGAGGCTAACAGGATCAGACGGCCCTTCCTCAATACTCCCAGGCTAGAGGCTAACAGGATCAGATAGCCCTTCCTCAATACTCCCAGGCTAGAGGCTAACAGGATCTGATAGCCCTTCCTCAATACTCCCAGGCTAGAGGCTAACAGGATCTGATAGCCCTTCCTCAATACTCCCAGGCTAGAGGTTAACAGGATCAGATAGCCCTTCCTCAATACTCCCAGGCTAGAGGCTAACAGGATCTGGTAGCCCTTCCTCAATACTCCCAGGCTAGAGGCTAACAGGATCTGATAGCCCTTCCTCAATACTCCCAGGCTAGAGGCTAACAGGATCAGATGGCCCTTCCTCAATACTCCCAGGCTAGAGGCTAACAGGATCAGACGGCCCTTCCTCAATACTCCCAGGCTAGAGGCTAACAGGCAGGATCAGATGGCCCTTCCTCAATACTCCCAGGCTAGAGGCTAACAGGCAGGATCAGATGGCCCTTCCTCAATACTCCCAGGCTAGAGGCTAACAGGCAGGATCAGATAGCCCTTCCTCAATACTCCCAGGCTAGAGGCTAACAGGCAGGATCAGATAGCCCTTCCTCAATACTCCCAGGCTAGAGGTTAACAGCGTCTGATAGCCCTTCCTCAATACTCCCAGGCTAGAGGCTAACAGGATCAGATAGCCCTTCCTCAATACTCCCAGGCTAGAGGCTAACAGGATCAGATAGCCCTTCCTCAATACTCCCAGGCTAGAGGCTAACAGGATCAGATAGCCCTTCCTCAATACTACCAGGCTAGAGGCTAACAGGATCAGATAGCCCTTCCTCAATACTCCCAGGCTAGAGGCTAACAGGATCAGATAGCCCTTCCTCAATACTACCAGGCTAGAGGCTAACAGGATCAGATAGCCCTTCCTCAATACTCCCAGGCTAGAGGCTAACAGGGTCAGATAGCCCTTCCTCAATACTACCAGGCTAGAGGCTAACAGGATCAGATAGCCCTTCCTCAATACTCCCAGGCTAGAGGCTAACAGGGTCAGATAGCCCTTCCTCAATACTACCAGGCTAGAGGCTAACAGGATCAGATAGCCCTTCCTCAATACTCCCAGGCTAGAGGCTAACAGGATCAGGTATCCCTTCCTCAATACTACCAGGCTAGAGGCTAACAGGATCAGATAGCCCTTCCTCATTACTCCCAGGCTAGAGGTTAACAGGGTCAGATAGCCCTTCCTCAATACTCCCAGGCTAGAGGCTAACAGGATCAGGTAGCCCTTCCTCAATACTCCCAGGCTAGAGGCTAACAGGGTCAGATAGCCCTTCCTCAATACTACCAGGCTAGAGGCTAACAGGGTCAGATAGCCCTTCCTCAATACTACCAGGCTAGAGGCTAACAGGATCAGGTAGCCCTTCCTCAATACTCCCAGGCTAGAGGCTAACAGGGTCAGATAGCCCAGTGTTTGACATCTCCCTTCATGCTTTGCACCAGGATGGAGTTAATGGTGGACACCGCTAAGACCCAGGGTCAGACCCAGAGCCAGGGGGGTCAGGCTGTCTCCCCTCCCTCAATCTTCCCGTATCGCTTCACCTCGGACGGGCGTCTGTGTCACCGGGTCACCCGGGAGCCCTTCGTGTTCCAGCGTGGCTGTGACCCGGACGCCACCCAGAGAGAGGACCAGGCCTTGTGTCTCCACGTCACCCAACACGTTCACGCTCTCCTGGAGGAGCAACTGCACCTTACCAGGTTCTACCTCCCTCCTCTCAGCAAGGAGGTCTACCTCCCTCCTCCACCTCTCAGCAAGGAGGTCTACCTCCCTCCTCCACCTCTCAGCAAGGAGGTCTACCTCCCTCCTCCACCTCTCAGCAAGGAGGTCTACCTCCCTCCTCCACCTCTCAGCAAGGAGGTCTACCTCCCTCCTCCACCAGAGGCCCAGGACCACAGGGTCTACTTTAGCCCCCACCGAGGAGCCCCCAGCCAGGGCTACGTGTACCTGTCCCCTGGGGCCCTGGAGAGCCCTGCCACCCTGTTGGTGGTGGTCCAGGACCGGGGAACGATGCGCTGTGGGCTGTGGAGCTGGAGGGCTGCTGCCAGCGAGGGTCTGGAGAGAGGCAGCATGATCCCCTACGTGAGGCGGGTCCTGGAGGAGGGCAGCTCTGTCCTCCTGATGAACCCCAACCAGGGAGGAGGTGTTGGGGAGACCCCGGAGGAGCACGTGTACCGCGTCTGGGACCTCCTAGTGTCGCGCTGCGTCTCCCAGCGCGTTGTCGTGGTAGCGCACGGTTACGGAGGCCTGGCGTTTGTGGACCTGCTGTGCCGCTGCCCACAGCAAGTGGTGAGGCAGGTGTGGGCGGCGGCCTTCCTGGACTCCTCCCACAGCCTGTGGCACCAGCCATTGGATGCAGCGGGCCGGGAGTGGCTGAAGACACGTTCCAGGAGGTGGGTTGATGTCTTTATATAACCAGGGAAGTCAGGACACGCTCCAGGAGGTGGGTTGACGCCTTTATATAACCAGGGAAGTCAGGACACGCTCCAGGAGGAGGGTTGATGTCTTTATATAACCAGGGAAGTCAGGACACGCTCCAGGAGGTGGGTTGATGTCTTTATATAACCAGGGAAGTCAGGACACGCTCCAGGAGGTGGGTTGACGTCTTTATATAACCAGGGAAGTCAGGACACGCTCCAGGAGGTGGGTTGACGTCTTTATATAACCAGGGAAGTCAGGACACGCTCCAGGAGGTGGGTTGATGTCTTTATATAACCAGGGAAGTAATTGACAATATATTCTCTTTTACATAGCACATTACATAACACGTTGCCTTTTAGGTGGGTACTAAGCTCCAAGCCCCTGAACCAGCCAGTGGGGTCGCTGAAAGCAGGATGCCCTCAGATGTCAGCTGGCACACAGAGTCATGACGCGGCTCCATCTGTCTGCATGGAGTCTGTGTTCAGGTTCTTCTCCAAAACGCTGAGTCCTAAACCACCCACCACCTTCAGTATGGTGACCCGCAGCAGGGGCACAGTGGGACAGATCAGACCTCACAGTGGGGCGGATCAGACCTCACAGTGGGGCAGATCTGACCTCACAGTGGGACAGATGCGACCTCACAGTGGGAAGGACATCGCCAGGCCTTACTCACAGCACCAGTGATGTACAGGAGCACAGTGGGACAGAACAGACCTCACAGTGGGACAGATCAGACCTCACAGTGGGACGGATCAGACCTCACAGTGGGAGAGACATGGAGCACCAGTGATGTACAGGAGCACAGTGGGACGGATCAGACCTCACCGTGGGACAGATCAGACCTCACAGTGGGACGGATCAGACCTCACAGTGGGACGGATCAGACCTCACAGTGGGACGGATCAGACCTCACAGTGGGACAGATCAGACCTCACAGTGGGACAGATCAGACCTCACAGTGGGACAGATCAGACCTCACAGTGGGAGAGACATGGAGCACCAGGGAAGTACAGGAGCACATTTGGAATTGAGTATTTATCTTGTGGCCTTTTGCTCAGAAAGACAAGTGTCTAATTCATGCTATTCCATTTTTCTGGACACTGGATGAAGTCAGCCTATATATTTTTGTTTCATTTAGTTTAGACACTCCAGGACCGGACGTGTCCACAGCAGAATGTGGACAAATACTTTTTTTCGTCTTACTATCTTTAAAATACTGAAGACATTTCCGTAAAATTCATTTTTTGGGCAAATTTTTTCAAAAGAAAATGTTATAAACAAGAATAAATTTACAGCATATCAACAATTCCCTCTGGGAATAGATCTAATGGTAACCACACAACTCTGGGTAAACCAGGAGAATATACCTCATGGTAACCACACAACTCTGGGTAAACCAGGAGAATATACCTCATGGTAACCACACAACTCTGGGTAAATCAGGAGAATAGATCTATAACCACACAACTCTGGGTAAATCAGGAGAATAGATCTATAACCACACAACTCTGGGTAAACCAGGAGAATATACCTCATAGTAACCACACAACTCTGGGTAAACCAGGAGAATATACCTCATGGTAACCACACAACTCTGGGTAAACCAGGAGAATATACCTCATGGTAACCACACAACTCTGGGTAAATCAGGAGAATATACCTCATGGTAACCACACAACTCTGGGTAAACCAGGAGAATATACCTATAACCACACAACTCTGGGTAAACCAGGAGAATATATCTAATGGTAACCACACAACTCTGGGTAAACCAGGAGAATAGATCTATAACCACACAACTCTGGGTAAACCAGGAGAATATACCTCATGGTAACCACACAACTCTGGGTAAACCAGGAGAATATACCTCATGGTAACCACACAACTCTGGGTAAACCAGGAGAATATACCTAATGGTAACCACACAACTCTGGGTAAACCAGGAGAATAGATCTAATGGTAACCACACAACTCTGGGTAAACCAGGAGAATAGACCTCATGGTAACCACACAACTCTGGGTAAACCAGGAGAATATACCTAATGGTAACCACACAACTCTGGGTAAACCAGGAGAATATATCTAATGGTAACCACACAACTCTGGGTAAACCAGGAGAATAGATCTAATGGTAACCACACAACTCTGGGTAAACCAGGAGAATATACCTCATGGTAACCACACAACTCTGGGTAAACCAGGAGAATAGATCTATAACCACACAACTCTGGGTAAACCAGGAGAATAGATCTAATGGTAACCACACAACTCTGGGTAAACCAGGAGAATAGACCTCATGGTAACCACACAACTCTGGGTAAACCAGGAGAATATACCTCATGGTAACCACACAACTCTGGGTAAACCAGGAGAATATACCTCATGGTAACCACACAACTCTGGGTAAACCAGGAGAATAGACCTCATGGTAACCACACAACTCTGGGTAAACCAGGAGAATAGATCTATAACCACACAACTCTGGGTAAACCAGGAGAATATACCTCATGGTAACCACACAACTCTGGGTAAACCAGGAGAATAGACCTCATGGTAACCACACAACTCTGGGTAAACCAGGAGAATAGATCTATAACCACACAACTCTGGGTAAACCAGGAGAATAGATCTAATGGTAACCACACAACTCTGGGTAAACCAGGAGAATATACCTAATGGTAACCACACAACTCTGGGTAAACCAGGAGAATAGATCTAATGGTAACCACACAACTCTGGGTAAACCAGGAGAATATACCTCATGGTAACCACACAACTCTGGGTAAACCAGGAGAATATACCTCATGGTAACCACACAACTCTGGGTAAACCAGGAGAATATACCTCATGGTAACCACACAACTCTGGGTAAACCAGGAGAATATACCTCATGGTAACCACACAACTCTGGGTAAATCAGGAGAATATATCTCATGGTAACCACACAACTCTGGGTAACCCAGGAGAATATACCTCATGGTAACCACACAACTCTGGGTAAACCAGGAGAATAGACCTCATGGTAACCACACAACTCTGGGTAAATCAGGAGAATAGACCTCATGGTAACCACACAACTCTGGGTAAATCAGGAGAATATACCTCATGGTAACCACACAACTCTGGGTAAACCAGGATAATATACCTCATGGTAACCACACAACTCTGGGTAAATCAGGAGAATAGATCTATAACCACACAACTCTGGGTAAACCAGGAGAATATACCTCATGGTAACCACACAACTCTGGGTAAACCAGGAGAATATACCTCATGGTAACCACACAACTCTGGGTAAATCAGGAGAATATACCTCATGGTAACCACACAACTCTGGGTAAACCAGGAGAATATACCTCATGGTAACCACACAACTCTGGGTAAACCAGGAGAATATATCTCATGGTAACCACACAACTCTGGGTAACCCAGGAGAATATACCTCATGGTAACCACACAACTCTGGGTAAACCAGGAGAATAGACCTCATGGTAACCACACAACTCTGGGTAAATCAGGAGAATATACCTCATGGTAACCACACAACTCTGGGTAAACCAGGAGAATATACCTCATGGTAACCACACAACTCTGGGTAAACCAGGAGAATATACCTAATGGTAACCACACAACTCTGGGTAAATCAGGAGAATATACCTCATGGTAACCACACAACTCTGGGTAAATCAGGAGAATAGATCTATAACCACACAACTCTGGGTAAACCAGGAGAATATACCCAATGGTAACCACACAACTCTGGGTAAATCAGGAGAATATACCCAATGGTAACCACACAACTCTGGGTAAACCAGGAGAATATACCTCATGGTAACCACACAACTCTGGGTAAATCAGGAGAATATACCTCATGGTAACCACACAACTCTGGGTAAATCAGGAGAATATACCTCATGGTAACCACACAACTCTGGGTAAATCAGGAGAATATACCTCATGGTAACCACACAACTCTGGGTAAATCAGGAGAATATACCTCATGGTAACCACACAACTCTGGGTAAATCAGGAGAATATACCTCATGGTAACCACACAACTCTGGGTAAACCAGGAGAATATACCTCATGGTAACCACACAACTCTGGGTAAACCAGGAGAATATACCTCATGGTAACCACACAACTCTGGGTAAACCAGGAGAATATACCTCATGGTAACCACACAACTCTGGGTAAACCAGGAGAATATACCTCATGGTAACCACACAACTCTGGGTAAATCAGGAGAATATACCTCATGGTAACCACACAACTCTGGGTAAATCAGGAGAATATACCTCATGGTAACCACACAACTCTGGGTAAATCAGGAGAATATACCTCATGGTAACCACACAACTCTGGGTAAATCAGGAGAATATACCTCATGGTAACCACACAACTCTGGGTAAACCAGGAGAATATACCTCATGGTAACCACACAACTCTGGGTAAATCAGGAGAATATACCCAATGGTAACCACACAACTCTGGGTAAATCAGGAGAATATACCCAATGGTAACCACACAACTCTGGGTAAACCAGGAGAATATACCTCATGGTAACCACACAACTCTGGGTAAATCAGGAGAATATACCTCATGGTAACCACACAACTCTGGGTAAATCAGGAGAATATACCTCATGGTAACCACACAACTCTGGGTAAATCAGGAGAATATACCTCATGGTAACCACACAACTCTGGGTAAATCAGGAGAATATACCTCATGGTAACCACACAACTCTGGGTAAATCAGGAGAATATACCTCATGGTAACCACACAACTCTGGGTAAACCAGGAGAATATACCTCATGGTAACCACACAACTCTGGGTAAATCAGAAGAATATACCTCATGGTAACCACACAACCCAGTGAATGTAGATGATTCTGTAGCTGAGAAGAATGAGTTGTTGTGGGAAGTGTGACTTTCTGGAAATGTCAGTTGACGACAAGTACACTGACTGAAGACGAACAAACACCAAACCCCTATTTAGACCCAATCACCGTCTTCAAAGTAAGTTACTTCAACGTACTCCAGTTTGTAACGTTCTGTATGAAATGGGCTTTTATATTATTCATAACAATGTCGATGACGGTAGTATGATGATAAACTAAAGAAAATATACATTTTACAAGTTTGACGTTTTGAAAATACTAATATTAAATGGACCAACATACCAACAAATCTCCCGCACTGTCTGTGATGCCTGGGCTTAGATAATACAAGGATCTCCAGCACTGTCTGTGGTGCCTGGGCTTAGATAATACAAGGATCTCCAGCACTGTCTGTGGTGCCTGGGCTTAGATAATACAAGGATCTCCAGCACTGTCTGTGGTGCCTGGGTTTAGATAATACAAGGATCTCCAGCACTGTCTGTGGTGCCTGGGCTTAGATAATACAAGGATCTCCAGCACTGTCTGTGGCGCCTGGGCTTAGATAATACAAGGATCTCCAGCACTGTCTGTGGCGCCTGGGCTTAGATAATACAAGGATCTCCAGCACTGTCTGTGGTGCCTGGGCTTAGATAATACAAGGATCTCCAGCACTGTCTGTGGCGCCTGGGCTTAGATAATACAAGGATCTCCAGCACTGTCTGTGGCGCCTGGGCTTAGATAATACAAGGATCTCCAGCACTGTCTGTGGGGCCTGGGCTTAGATAATACAAGGATCTCCAGCACTGTCTGTGGCGCCTGGGCTTAGATAATACAAGGATCTCCAGCACTGTCTGTGGCGCCTGGGCTTAGATAATACAAGGATCTCCAGCACTGTCTGTGGCGCCTGGGCTTAGATAATACAAGGATCTCCAGCACTGTCTGTGGCGCCTGGGCTTAGATAATACAAGGATCTCCAGCACTGTCTGTGGGGCCTGGGCTTAGATAATACAAGGATCTCCAGCACTGTCTGTGGCGCCTGGGCTTAGATAATACAAGGATCTCCAGCACTGTCTGTGGCGCCTGGGCTTAGATAATACAAGGATCTCCAGTACTGTTTATGGTCTTATTACATTTATGTAGCTAAAAATTTGGCAGATAATGACTTCTTGTGGTGAGGCAGTAGAGATCAAACCAACATTATTTGAAGTGACACATTTTATTAACAAAAGCTCAAAAAGAGTTAGACCTTATAACCAAACATACATTAGACTCAGCATTAGACACTATTAACAACAAGAGGCAACAAGAATGTCCAGCTGTCAATGAGTCTTCACTGTATGAAATAAAGGACTGTCCACTCTGTCATGTATCTGTTTCTTCTAGAGATCTATTCCCCCTAGGAAACATCAAACTTATGGACAGTTTCACCAAACAGTACATCAGTATGAACGGTCAAGGGAGATGGCGCCAGCTGCAGTGGTGTCTCTCTTGATAACACCAATACCAAAATTGTCCGGGTCGTGATGGGGTTAGAACCCATGGTAGAGCAGGTCGTGATGGGGTTAGAACCCATGGTAGAGCAGGTCGTGATGGGGTTAGATCCCATGGTAGAGCAGGTCGTGATGGGGTTAGATCCCATGGTAGAGCAGGTCGTGATGGGGTTAGAACCCATGGTAGAGCAGGTCGTGATGGGGTTAGATCCCATGGTAGAGCAGGTCGTGATGGGGTTAGAGCCCATGGTAGAGCAGGTCGTGATGGGGTTAGAGCCCATGGTAGAGCAGGTCGTGATGGGGTTAGAACCCATGGTAGAGCAGGTCGTGATGGGGTTAGAGCCCATGGTAGAGCAGGTCGTGATGGGGTTAGATCCCATGGTAGAGCAGGTCGTGATGGGGTTAGATCCCATGGTAGAGCAGGTCGTGATGGGGTTAGAACCCATGGTAGAGCAGATCGTGATGGGGTTAGAGCCCATGGTAGAGCAGGTCGTGATGGGGTTAGATCCCATGGTAGAGCAGGTCGTGATGGGGTTAGATCCCATGGTAGAGCAGGTCGTGATGAGGTTAGATCCCATGGTAGAGCAGGTCGTGATGAGGTTAGATCCCATGGTAGAGCAGGTCGTGATGAGGTTAGATCCCATGGTAGAGCAGGTCGTACTTGGGGATGTTCTGAGGGTCGATGGGACTCTGGACAATCATTTTCCCTCTCATAGCTCCTCTGTAGATCACCTCGATCAGATCCACAAAGTCCTGCTTGGTCTTAAAACTGCCCACAAACTTGGTGTGATCTGGAGACCTGTATAGGGACAACAAATGTTTTAGCTGTAGGCCTACAAAAGGGGAATAGTTTGTAGCTAATATGAGTAGTACCCACACCTATGACATTGAAGGGGAGTGTGTTACAACTCACTGAAACCGAGCGGTGGTATTCTAAGCGCCCGAGTCCAGTGTAAACCATCTTCCTTCTCAACACTACAAGATGTCAACGCTCACCCATAGTCAACCTTCATGTGTTGTCCGTTGAAGAAGAAGACGGTAGAAGGGATGTGGCTGATATCGAAGTATCTCGTGTAGACCGGAGCCGAGTCCACATCCACGATGTAGACAGACGCCATGTTACTCAGGTCGTGGGAGGTTTTGGACAGCTGGTAAAATAATAATAATGATGACACTTGTCATTCCGATTCAGACAGACAAACGTTACAACAACAAATATATACATTTTGGTAATGACTGACATGCACGTTTTGCATCAATGTTTACTGGCTATAATATTGCACTAGTTAGCTGGTAGAGTTAGCTAGTCACCCAGCTAGTCACCCAGCTAGTTACCCATCTAGTCACTCAGCTAGTCACTCAGCTAGTCACCCAGCTAGTCACCCAGCTAGTCACCCAGCTAGCTACCCATCTAGTCACCCAGCTAGACACCCAGCTAGTTACCCATCTAGTCACTCAGCTAGTCACCCATCTAGTCACTCAGCTAGTCACCCATCTAGTCACCCAGCTAGTTACCCATCTAGTCACCCAGCTAGACACCCAGCTAGTCACCCATCTAGTCACCCAGCTAGTTACCCATCTAGTCACTCAGCTAGTCACCCATCTAGTCACCCATCTAGTCACTCAGCTAGTCACCCAGCTAGTTACCCATCTAGTCACCCAGCTAGCTACCCATCTAGTCACCCAGCTAGTCACCCAGCTAGTCACCCAGCTAGCTACCCATCTAGTCACCCAGCTAGTTACCCATCTAGTCACCCAGCTAGTTACCCATCTAGTCACTCAGCTAGTCACCCATCTAGTCACCCATCTAGTCACTCAGCTAGTCACCCATCTAGTCACCCAGCTAGTTACCCATCTAGTCACCCAGCTAGACACCCAGCTAGTCACCCATCTAGTCACCCATCTAGACACCCAGCTAGACACCCAGCTAGTCACCCAGCTAGTCACCCATCTAGTCACCCAGCTAGTTACCCATGTTAACGTTAGCTACTTACAATCTCGTCAAGCTGCAGGCAGACCGAGTCTTCATCTCTTCCAAACCGAAGAACTAAAACCTTTTCAGCGACAGTTTTTATTACCTCGTCTATGTCCTTTTTGCACGACAATTTGGCCAAAAACAAACTCATGTTGTTCTGCTGACTGGCATTGTGTTCGGTTTGACCGACGTCCCCGGTATGCTGTGTAACACCATAAAACATCCGCCAGAAACTGTGACCGAACAGCCGCTGCTTCGTTCCCGTCGTTTGAGCCAGATGATATTTGATGATATTTGTTGATATTTGATGATATTTGATGATATTTGTTGATATTTGATGATATTTGTTGATATTTGATGATATTTGTTGATATTTGATGATATTTGTTGATATTTGATGATATTTGATGATATTTGTTGATATTTGATGATATTTGTTTATATTTGATGATATTTGTTTATATTTGATGATATTTGATGATATTTGATGATATTTGATGATATCTGATGATATTTGTTGATATTTGATGATATTTGATGATATCTGATGATATTTGTTGATATTTGATGATATTTGATGATATTTGATATCTGATGATATTTGTTGATATTTGATGATATTTGTTGATATTTGTTGATATTTGATGATATTTGTTGATATTTGATGATATTTGATGATATCTGATGATATTTGTTGATATTTGATGATATTTGATGATATTTGTTGATATTTGATGATATTTGTTGATATTTGTTGATATTTGATGATATTTGATGATATTTGTTTATATTTGATGATATTTGATATTTGATGATATTTGTTGATATTTGATGATATTTGATGATATCTGATGATATTTGTTGATATTTGATGATATTTGATGATATCTGATGATATTTGTTGATATTTGATGATATTTGATGATATTTGTTGATATTTGATGATATTTGATGATGTTTGTTGATATTTGTTGATATTTGTTTAACGTTTAATACTTTTTACTAGTATATCCGTACGTGGTATGGTTAGTACATTTAGTAAGCAGTAGGCTAGAAAGATTTCAGACACAACCAGTTTTTCAGATCACTTTTGTTATAATAAACACACAAAAACACACTCAATCCATCAACAAAAACAACTACATTTAACTTATATATTAAAGTGAGCTTGTTTTTTTTATATACACTTAACCATTGGGGTGTCTGAAGAAAGAGAGAGAGCGGAGAGAGACAAAAGAGAGAACCAGAAATCACCCTGTTGTGTAGTGCATATCTATTCTATTCTATCTCCTCTACATATCTATTCTATCTATCTCCTCTACATATCTATTCTATCTATCTCCTCTACATATCTATTCTATCTATCTCCTCTACATATCTATTCTATTCTATCTCCTCTACATATCTATTCTATCTCCTCTACATATCTATTCTATCTCCTCTACATATCTATTCTATTCTATCTCCTCTACATATCTATTCTATCTCCTCTACATATCTATTCTATTCTATCTCCTCTACATATCTATTCTATTCTATCTCCTCTACATATCTATTCTATCTCCTCTACATATCTATTCTATTCTATCTCCTCTACATATCTATTCTATTCTATCTCCTCTACATATCTATTCTATCTCCTCTACATATCTATTCTATTCTATCTCCTCTACATATCTATTCTATCTATCTCCTCTACATATCTATTCTATCTATCTCCTCTACATATATACCAGAACCATGTATCCCAGGTCATTCCACTGTATCAGAACCTTCCTTTACATATTTACCAGAACCATGTATCCCAGGTCATTCCACTGTATCAGAACCTTCCTTTACATATATACCAGAACCATGTATCCCAGGTCATTCCACTGTATCAGAACCTTCCTTTACATATTTACCAGAACCATGTATCCCAGGTCATTCCACTGTAATCAGAACCTTCCAGAGCTCAGCTGTTTCACTACATGTCTATGGAACTCCTGGCAACAGAACAAGTAAAGCTGGATCAGTCCGTGTCACTGGCAACAGGTGTGGGTAACTCCTCCTCTTCACAGTAACAGAGCCTGGTGCTTATTTCAAGGCAATGCAAACCATGGTGGGGTGATGGTGAGGGGATTAACTAAAAACAGATGAAACCTTCAAAAACAGCCTAACAAAGAGTGCAGGAAACTAAATAAACAGAAATGACTGCATTGTGCAAGTCCATCCACCATCTCTCCCTCCCTCCGTTCTCCCCTCTCTCCCTCCCTCCCTCCGTTCTCCCCTCTCTCCCTCCCTCCCTCCGTTCTCCCCTCTCTCTCTCCCTCCCTCCGTTCTCCCCTCTCTCCCTCCCTCCCTCCGTTCTCCCTCTCTCCCTCCCTCCCTCCTCCGTTCTCCCTCTCTCTCTCTCCTCCCTCCGTTCTCCCCTCTCTCCCTCCCTCCCTCCGTTCTCCCTCTCTCTCTCCCTCCCTCCGTTCTCCCCTCTCTCCCTCCCTCCCTCCGTTCTCCCTCTCTCCCTCCCTCCCTCCGTTCTCCCTCTCTCTCTCCCTCCCTCCTCCGTTCTCCCCTCTCTCTCTCTCCTCCCTCCGTTCTCCCCTCTCTCCCTCCCTCCCTCCGTTCTCCCCTCTCTCCCTCCTTTCTTCTCCCCTCTACTTCACCCCCTACTTCACTCCCTCCCTCCCTCTCTCTCCCCCTCCTTCCCTCCCCCTTTCTCCCTCCCTCTCTCCCTCCCCCTCTTTTCTTCCCTCCCCTCCCTCCCTCCATCCCTCCTCTCCCCCTCCCTCCCTCCCTCTCCCCTCCATCCCTCCCCTCCTCCTAATCATTAGGTAGAAGATCATATACACAGATTTGGGCCTTTAGGACAGAGACGTGTGGTGATTGGTCGACCTGGCTGTGAGGTCACTTCCTGTAAGGTGAGCGGTGGGGGTCGTCAGAGAGTGTCTTGGGGGGCGAGACAGGCGGGCAGGAGTGGGACTTAATGCTATTGTGTTTACTGTCTGCCTCGTCGAAGTCTAACGGCCGACCGTTGATGTCGACGTCCATACAGCCGTGGTAGTAGGCTGTCACTGGGGTGGAGGACACTGGGATATCATCTGGGGACGGACGGACGGAGGGAGAGATTAAATACAGACCCAACAAACACTTTTGTGGTTTCACACTTCATCA
This sequence comes from Brachymystax lenok tsinlingensis, assembly GCA_030435695.1. Taxonomy (NCBI): domain Eukaryota; kingdom Metazoa; phylum Chordata; class Actinopteri; order Salmoniformes; family Salmonidae; genus Brachymystax; species Brachymystax lenok. Next base: position 51,515,431 of record CM059814.1, read on the forward strand.
ATGAAACCTGAATCAATTCTGAAATATGGACCACGTGAGTCAGTCAGTTTCACCAACCTGGCAGTCCTCGTATGCATGTCCTGACAGGCAGAATCATGGTGGTTAATTAGCTACTAGTTAGTTAGTTAGTTAGTTAGTAACTAGCTAGTTACTTGGCAGTCCTCGTATGCATGTCCTGACAGGCAGAATCATGGTGGTTAATTAGCTACTAGTTAGTTAGTTAGTTAGTTAGTAACTAGCTAGTTACCTGGCAGTCCTCGTATGCATGTCCTGACAGGCAGAATCATGGTGGTTAATTAGCTACTAGTTAGTTAGTTAGTTAGTTAGTAACTAGCTAGTTACTTGGCAGTCCTCGTATGCATGTCCTGACAGGCAGAACCATGGTGGTTAATTAGCTACTAGTTAGTAAGTTAGTAACTAGCTAGTTACCTGGCAGTCCTCGTATGCATGTCCTGACAGGCAGAACCATGGTGGTTAATTAGCTACTAGTTAGTTAGTAACTAGCTAGTTACCTGGCAGTCCTCGTATGCATGTCCTGACAGGCAGAACCATGGTGGTTAATTAGCTACTAGTTAGTTAGTAACTAGCTAGTTACCTGGCAGTCCTCCTATACATGTCCTGACAGAGTGGGTCATCATTGTAGTTAGTTAGTTAGTAACTAGCTAGTTACCTGGCAGTCCTCCTATACATGTCCTGACAGAGTGGGTCATCATTGTGGTTAGTTAGTTAGTTAGTAACTAGCTAGTTACCTGGCAGTCCTCCTATACATGTCCTGACAGAGTGTGTCATCATTGTGGTTAGTTAGTTAGTAACTAGCTAGTTACCTGGCAGTCCTCCTATACATGTCCTGACAGAGTGTGCCATCATTGTGGTTAGTTAGTTAGTAACTAGCTAGTTACCTGGCAGTCCTCCTATACATGTCCTGACAGAGTGGGTCATCATTGTAGTTAGTTAGTTAGTAACTAGCTAGTTACCTGGCAGTCCTCCTATACATGTCCTGACAGAGTGTGCCATCATTGTGGTTAGTTAGTTAGTAACTAGCCAGTTACCTGGCAGTCCTCCTATACATGTCCTGACAGAGTGTGTCATCATTGTAGTTAGTTAGTTAGTAACTAGCTAGTTACCTGGCAGTCCTCCTATACATGTCCTGACAGAGTGTGCCATCATTGTGGTTAGTTAGTTAGTTAGTAACTAGCTAGTTACCTGGCAGTCCTCCTATACATGTCCTGACAGTGTGCCATCATTGTGGTTAGTTAGTTAGTTAGTAACTAGCCAGTTACCTGGCAGTCCTCCTATACATGTCCTGACAGAGTGTGTCATCATTGTAGTTAGTTAGTTAGTAACTAGCTAGTTACCTGGCAGTCCTCCTATACATGTCCTGACAGAGTGTGTCATCATTGTAGTTAGTTAGTTAGTAACTAGCCAGTTACCTGGCAGTCCTCCTATACATGTCCTGACAGAGTGTGTCATCATTGTGGTTAGTTAGTTAGTAACTAGCTAGTTACCTGGCAGTCCTCCTATACATGTCCTGACAGAGTGTGCCATCATTGTGGTTAGTTAGTTAGTAACTAGCTAGTTACCTGGCAGTCCTCCTATACATGTCCTGACAGAGTGTGCCATCATTGTAGTTAGTTAGTTAGTAACTAGCTAGTTACCTGGCAGTCCTCCTATACATGTCCTGACAGAGTGTGTCATCATTGTAGTTAGTTAGTTAGTAACTAGCTAGTTACCTGGCAGTCCTCCTATACATGTCCTGACAGAGTGTGTCATCATTGTAGTTAGTTAGTTAGTAACTAGCTAGTTACCTGGCAGTCCTCCTATACATGTCCTGACAGAGTGTGTCATCATTGTAGTTAGTTAGTTAGTAACTAGCTAGTTACCTGGCAGTCCTCCTATACATGTCCTGACAGAGTGTGTCATCATTGTAGTTAGTTAGTTAGTAACTAGCTAGTTACCTGGCAGTCCTCCTATACATGTCCTGACAGAGTGTGTCATCATTGTAGTTAGTTAGTTAGTAACTAGCTAGTTACCTGGCAGTCCTCCTATACATGTCCTGACAGAGTGTGTCATCATTGTAGTTAGTTAGTTAGTAACTAGCTAGTTACCTGGCAGTCCTCCTATACATGTCCTGACAGAGTGTGCCATCATTGTGGTTAGTTAGTTAGTTAGTAACTAGCTAGTTACCTGGCAGTCCTCCTATACATGTCCTGACAGAGTGTGCCATCATTGTGGTTAGTTAGTTAGTTAGTAACTAGCCAGTTACCTGGCAGTCCTCCTATACATGTCCTGAAAGAGTGTGTCATCATTGTAGTTAGTTAGTTAGTAACTAGCTAGTTACCTGGCAGTCCTCCTATACATGTCCTGACAGAGTGTGTCATCATTGTGGTTAGTTAGTTAGTTAGTAACTAGCTAGTTACCTGGCAGTCCTCCTATACATGTCCTGACAGAGTGGGCCATCATTGTGTTGTTAAGTCGATCCAGCGCCCCGTCAGGGAGTTTGTAGGACCAGGTGGAGGAGTTGGCTAAGAGCTCCAGGGTAGTGGGGGTGACAGTCAGCTCTACAGACAGACGGTCAGGGTAACACAACATCAACGACTGTAGCGTCGCCACGGACACTCCATCCAGGAACACCTGCAGGTCCTGGAGAAAGGAGGGGGGGAGAGGTGAGGGTTTGTGTGTGTGTGCGTGTGTTTGTGTGTGCGCGGGGATCGTCGCCAAACTCACAGCTTCGTCAGGTCCTTGCGTCACCACGGAGACAGACAGGGGGACGGTATCGTTGAGGACCAGAGCGAAGAGAACTCCTGTACTGCTGGACGGACGGATACTGATCTTCAGATCCACCTTCCAGCTCCCTGAATCTCCTACACGCACACACACACACACACACACACACACACACACACACACACACACACACACACACACACACACACACACACACAGTTAGTTAGACAGGCAGGCAGACAGAAGCACCAAAGACTGCCCCAGTAAACAGAGGGACCACTCCCTATTTCCTAATCATCTAGTAGAATATATATAGTCCACTGTTGTATATATATAGTCCACTGTTGTAGTAGAATATATATATAGTCCACTGTTGTAGTAGAATATATATAGTCCACTGTTGTAGTAGAATATATATAGTCCACTGTTGTAGTAGAATATATATAGTCCACTGTTGTAGTAGAATATATATAGTCCACTGTTGTAGTAGAATATATATATATATATATAGTCCACTGTTGTAGTAGAATATATATATATATATAGTCCACTGTTGTAGTAGAATATATATATATATAGTCCACTGTTGTAGTAGAATATATATATATATAGTCCACTGTTGTAGTAGAATATATATATAGTCCACTGTTGTAGTAGAATATATATATATAGTCCACTGTTGTAGTAGAATATATATATAGTCCACTGTTGTAGTAGAATATATATATAGTCCACTGTTATAGTAGAATATATATATAGTCCACTGTTGTAGTAGAATATATATATATAGTCCACTGTTGTAGTAGAATATATATAGTCCACTGTTGTAGTAGAATATATATATAGTCCACTGTTGTAGTAGAATATATATAGTCCACTGTTGTAGTAGAATATATATAGTCCACTGTTGTAGTAGAATATATATAGTCCACTGTTGTAGTAGAATATATATAGTCCACTGTTGTAGTAGAATATATATATATATATATAGTCCACTGTTGTAGTAGAATATATATATATATAGTCCACTGTTGTAGTAGAATATATATATATATAGTCCACTGTTGTAGTAGAATATATATATATATAGTCCACTGTTGTAGTAGAATATATATATAGTCCACTGTTGTAGTAGAATATATATATATAGTCCACTGTTGTAGTAGAATATATATATAGTCCACTGTTGTAGTAGAATATATATATATATAGTCCACTGTTGTAGTAGAATATATATATATATAGTCCACTGTTGTAGTAGAATATATATATATAGTCCACTGTTGTAGTAGAATATATATATATATAGTCCGCTGTTGTAGTAGAATATATATAGTCCGCTGTTGTAGTAGAATATATATAGTCCACTGTTGTAGTAGAATATATATAGTCCGCTGTTGTAGTAGAATATATATAGTCCACTGTTGTAGTAGAATATATATAGTCCACTGTTGTAGTAGAATATATATAGCCAGTCTAGTGTACACTACTCACTGTAGTCTATGTTGAAGTGAGCCAGTCTAGCGTACACTACTCACTGTAGTCTATGTTGAAGTGAACCAGTCTAGCGTACACTACTCACTGTAGTCTATGTTGAAGTGAGCCAGTCTAGTGTACACTACTCACTGTAGTCTATGTTGAAGTGAGCCAGCCTAGTGTACACTACTCACTGTAGTCTATATTGAAGTAAACCAGCCTAGTGTACACTACTCTCTGTAGTCTATGTTGAAGTGAGCCAGTCTAGTGTACACTACTCACTGTAGTCTGTTGAAGTGAGCCAGTCTAGTGTACACTACTCACTGTAGTCTATGTTGAAGTGAGCCAGTCTAGTGTACACTACTCACTGTAGTCTATGTTGAAGTGAGCCAGTCTAGTGTACACTGCTCACTGTAGTCTATGTTGAAGTGAGCCAGTCTAGTGTACACTACTCACTGTAGTCTATGTTGAAGTGAGCCAGTCCTGCTCCAGTGAAGTAGGTTCCTCTCTCCACGTGCAGGAAACAGTGTTTACTCTCTTTCTCCTGAATGACCTCTTTCACCCCAGACGCCCCCTGGTTCATCAGGTTCCAGCCCCGGATACAGCCGTCCAGACGAGGGTTGATCTATACGGGGGTCACACCCATGTTATTAGGTACGACTGGTTGTTTTTTTACGGTTATGGAATCGTTATTTCATGGTTCGTTCTGCGGTTGTCGAGTGATTATCTGCTAATCATTTGTGTGGTTGCGTGGTTATTGGTTGAGTGTTTATTCTAAGGTTTGTTCCACGGTTCTATGGTTGTTCTATGGTTGTTCTATGGTTGTTCTATGGTTGTTCTATGGTTGTTCTATGGTTGATCTATGGTGGTTCTATGGTGGTTCTATGGTTGTTCTATGGTTGTTCTAAGGTTTGTTCCACGGTTCTATGGTTGTTCTATGGTTGTTCTATGGTTGTTCTATGGTTGTTCTATGGTTGTTCTATGGTTGTTCTAAGGTTTGTTCCACGGTTCTATGGTTGTTCTATGGTTGTTCTAAGGTTTGTTCCACGGTTCTATGGTTGTTCTATGGTTGTTCTATGGTGGTTCTATGGTGGTTCTATGGTTGTTCTATGGTGGTTCTATGGTTGTTCTATGGTTGTTCTATGGTTGTTCTATGGTTGTTCTATGGTTGTTCTATGGTTGTTCTATGGTTCTATGGTTGTTCTATGGTTGTTCTATGGTTGTTCTATGGTGGTTCTATGGTTGTTCTATGGTTGTTCTATGGTTGTTCTATGGTTGTTCTATGGTTGTTCTAAGGTGGTTCTATGGTTGTTCTATGGTTGTTCTATGGTTGTGGTGTTGCGTCAGCGGGCCGTTTACCGGTTTGATGATGCTGTTGGTGCGGTTGGGCAGCCCTGCGATGTACACCTTGGTCTCCAGTTTCCCGTTAACCGACGTGAAGAGACTCTCAGGGCTGTTGATGCTCATCACAGCTTCCTTACTGATCTTAACACTGATACTGGACTCTAGTTCATCTACTGAGATCTACAGCAACATTACACAACAACATCATTACACCACAACAACAACATCACACAACAACAACAACACACAACAACAACATCACACAACAACATCATTACACAACAACAACATCACACAACAACATCACACAACAACATCATTACACAACAACAACATCACACAACAACAACACACAACAACAACATCACACAACAACATCATTACACAACAACAACATCACACAACAACATCACACAACAACAACATTACACAACAACATCATTACACCACAACAACAACATCACACCACAACAACAACATCACACAACAACAACATTACACAACAACATCATTACACCACAACAACAACATCACACCACAACAACAACATTACACAACAACAACATCACACAACAACATCATTACACAACAACAACATTACACAACAACAACATCACACAACAACAACATGACAGTAAAAGACAGGCAGTCAGGTTGGACAGATGACTAATATAACCAGCCAGTGACAGTAAAAGACAGGCAGTCAGGTTGGACAGATGACTAATACAACCAGCTAGTGACAGTAAATGACAGGCAGTCAGGTTGGACAGATGACTAATATAACCAGCTAGTGACAGTAAATGACAGGCAGTCAGGTTGGACAGATGACTAATATAACCAGCTAGTGACAGTAAAAGACAGGCAGTCAGGTTGGACAGATGACTAATATAACCAGCTAGTGACAGTAAAAGACAGGCAGTCAGGTTGGACAGATGACTAATATAACCAGCCAGTGACAGTAAAAGACAGGCAGTCAGGTTGGACAGATGACTAATATAACCAGCCAGTGACAGTAAAAAGACAGGCAGTCAGGTTGGACAGATGACTAATATAACCAGCCAGTGACAGTAAAAGACAGGCAGTCAGGTTGGACAGATGACTAATATAACCAGCCAGTGACAGTAAAAGACAGGCAGTCAGGTTGGACAGATGACTAATATAACCAGCCAGTGACAGTAAAAGACAGGCAGTCAGGTTGGACAGATGACTAATATAACCAGCCAGTGACAGTAAAAGACAGGCAGTCAGGTTGGACAGATGACTAATATAACCAGCCAGTGACAGTAAAAGACAGGCAGTCAGGTTGGACAGATGACTAATATAACCAGCTAGTGACAGTAAAAGACAGGCAGTCAGGTTGGACAGATGACTAATATAACCAGCTAGTGACAGTAAAAGACAGGCAGTCAGGTTGGACAGATGACTAATATAACCAGCTAGTGACAGTAAAAGACAGGCAGTCAGGTTGGACAGATGACTAATATAACCAGCTAGTGACAGTAAAAGACAGGCAGTCAGGTTGGACAGATGACTAATATAACCAGCCAGTGACAGTAAAAGACAGGCAGTCAGGTTGGACAGATGACTAATATAACCAGCCAGTGACAGTAAAAGACAGGCAGTCAGGTTGGACAGATGACTAATATAACCAGCCAGTGACAGTAAAAGACAGGCAGTCAGGTTGGACAGATGACTAATATAACCAGCCAGTGACAGTAAAAGACAGGCAGTCAGGTTGGACAGATGACTAATATAACCAGCCAGTGACAGTAAAAGACAGGCAGTCAGGTTGGACAGATGACTAATATAACCAGCCAGTGACAGTAAAAGACAGGCAGTCAGGTTGGACAGATGACTAATATAACCAGCCAGTGACAGTAAAAGACAGGCAGTCAGGTTGGACAGATGACTAATATAACCAGCCAGTGACAGTAAAAGACAGGCAGTCAGGTTGGACAGATGACTAATATAACCAGCCAGTGACAGTAAAAGACAGGCAGTCAGGTTGGACAGATGACTAATATAACCAGCCAGTGACAGTAAAAGACAGGCAGTCAGGTTGGACAGATGACTAATATAACCAGCCAGTGACAGTAAAAGACAGGCAGTCAGGTTGGACAGATGACTAATATAACCAGCCAGTGACAGTAAAAGACAGGCAGTCAGGTTGGACAGATGACTAATATAACCAGCCAGTGACAGTAAAAGACAGGCAGTCAGGTTGGACAGATGACTAATATAACCAGCCAGTGACAGTAAAAGACAGGCAGTCAGGTTGGACAGATGACTAATATAACCAGCCAGTGACAGTAAAAGACAGGCAGTCAGGTTGGACAGATGACTAATATAACCAGCCAGTGACAGTAAAAGACAGGCAGTCAGGTTGGACAGATGACTAATATAACCAGCCAGTGACAGTAAAAGACAGGCAGTCAGGTTGGACAGATGACTAATATAACCAGCCAGTGACAGTAAAAGACAGGCAGTCAGGTTGGACAGATGACTAATATAACCAGCCAGTGACAGTAAAAGACAGGCAGTCAGGTTGGACAGATGACTAATATAACCAGCCAGTGACAGTAAAAGACAGGCAGTCAGGTTGGACAGATGACTAATATAACCAGCCAGTGACAGTAAAAGACAGGCAGTCAGGTTGGACAGATGACTAATATAACCAGCCAGTGACAGTAAAAGACAGGCAGTCAGGTTGGACAGATGACTAATATAACCAGCCAGTGACAGTAAAAGACAGGCAGTCAGGTTGGACAGATGACTAATATAACCAGCCAGTGACAGTAAAAGACAGGCAGTCAGGTTGGACAGATGACTAATATAACCAGCCAGTGACAGTAAAAGACAGGCAGTCAGGTTGGACAGATGACTAATATAACCAGCCAGTGACAGTAAAAGACAGGCAGTCAGGTTGGACAGATGACTAATATAACCAGCCAGTGACAGTAAAAGACAGGCAGTCAGGTTGGACAGATGACTAATATAACCAGCCAGTGACAGTAAAAGACAGGCAGTCAGGTTGGACAGATGACTAATATAACCAGCCAGTGACAGTAAAAGACAGGCAGTCAGGTTGGACAGATGACTAATATAACCAGCTAGTGACAGTAAAAGACAGGCAGTCAGGTTGGACAGATGACTAATATAACCAGCTAGTGACAGTAAAAGACAGGCAGTCAGGTTGGACAGATGACTAATATAACCAGCTAGTGACAGTAAAAGACAGGCAGTCAGGTTGGACAGATGACTAATATAACCAGCTAGTGACAGTAAAAGACAGGCAGTCAGGTTGGACAGATGACTAATATAACCAGCCAGTGACAGTAAAAGACAGGCAGTCAGGTTGGACAGATGACTAATATAACCAGCCAGTGACAGTAAAAGACATGCAGTCAGGTTGGACAGATGACTAATATAACCAGCCAGTGACAGTAAAAGACAGGCAGTCAGGTTGGACAGATGACTAATATAACCAGCCAGTGACAGTAAAAGACATGCAGTCAGGTTGGACAGATGACTAATATAACCAGCCAGTGACAGTAAAAGACAGGCAGTCAGGTTGGACAGATGACTAATATAACCAGCTAGTGACAGTAAAAGACAGGCAGTCAGGTTGGACAGATGACTAATATAACCAGCCAGTGACAGTAAAAGACAGGCAGTCAGGTTGGACAGATGACTAATATAACCAGCTAGTGACAGTAAAAGACAGGCAGTCAGGTTGGACAGATGACTAATATAACCAGCTAGTGACAGTAAAAGACAGGCAGTCAGGTTGGACAGATGACTAATATAACCAGCTAGTGACAGTAAAAGACAGGCAGTCAGGTTGGACAGATGACTAATATAACCAGCTAGTGACAGTAAAGACAGGCAGTCAGGTTGGACAGATGACTAATATAACCAGCCAGTGACAGTAAAAGACAGGCAGTCAGGTTGGACAGATGACTAATATAACCAGCCAGTGACAGTAAAAGACATGCAGTCAGGTTGGACAGATGACTAATATAACCAGCCAGTGACAGTAAAAGACAGGCAGTCAGGTTGGACAGATGACTAATATAACCAGCCAGTGACAGTAAAAGACATGCAGTCAGGTTGGACAGATGACTAATATAACCAGCCAGTGACAGTAAAAGACAGGCAGTCAGGTTGGACAGATGACTAATATAACCAGCCAGTGACAGTAAAGACAGGCAGTCAGGTTGGACAGATGACTAATATAACCAGCCAGTGACAGTAAAAGACAGGCAGTCAGGTTGGACAGATGACTAATATAACCAGCCAGTGACAGTAAAGACAGGCAGTCAGGTTGGACAGATGACTAATATAACCAGCTAGTGACAGTAAAAGACAGGCAGTCAGGTTGGACAGATGACTAATATAACCAGCCAGTGACAGTAAAAGACAGGCAGTCAGGTTGGACAGATGACTAATATAACCAGCCAGTGACAGTAAAAGACAGGCAGTCAGGTTGGACAGATGACTAATATAACCAGCCAGTGACAGTAAAAGACAGGCAGTCAGGTTGGACAGATGACTAATATAACCAGCCAGTGACAGTAAAAGACAGGCAGTCAGGTTGGACAGATGACTAATATAACCAGCCAGTGACAGTAAAAGACAGGCAGTCAGGTTGGACAGATGACTAATATAACCAGCTAGTGACAGTAAAAGACAGGCAGTCAGGTTGGACAGATGACTAATATAACCAGCTAGTGACAGTAAAAGACAGGCAGTCAGGTTGGACAGATGACTAATATAACCAGCCAGTGACAGTAAAAGACAGGCAGTCAGGTTGGACAGATGACTAATATAACCAGCCAGTGACAGTAAAAGACAGGCAGTCAGGTTGGACAGATGACTAATATAACCAGCCAGTGACAGTAAAAGACAGGCAGTCAGGTTGGACAGATGACTAATATAACCAGCCAGTGACAGTAAAAGACAGGCAGTCAGGTTGGACAGATGACTAATATAACCAGCCAGTGACAGTAAAAGACAGGCAGTCAGGTTGGACAGATGACTAATATAACCAGCCAGTGACAGTAAAAGACAGGCAGTCAGGTTGGACAGATGACTAATATAACCAGCCAGGTGACAGTAAAAGACAGGCAGTCAGGTTGGACAGATGACTAATATAACCAGCTAGTGACAGTAAAGACAGGCAGTCAGGTTGGACAGATGACTAATATAACCAGCTAGTGACAGTAAAAGACAGGCAGTCAGGTTGGACAGATGACTAATATAACCAGCCAGTGACAGTAAAAGACAGGCAGTCAGGTTGGACAGATGACTAATATAACCAGCCAGTGACAGTAAAAGACAGGCAGTCAGGTTGGACAGATGACTAATATAACCAGCCAGTGACAGTAAAGACAGGCAGTCAGGTTGGACAGATGACTAATATAACCAGCCAGTGACAGTAAAAGACAGGCAGTCAGGTTGGACAGATGACTAATATAACCAGCCAGTGACAGTAAAGACAGGCAGTCAGGTTGGACAGATGACTAATATAACCAGCCAGTGACAGTAAAAGACAGGCAGTCAGGTTGGACAGATGACTAATATAACCAGCCAGTGACAGTAAAAGACAGGCAGTCAGGTTGGACAGATGACTAATATAACCAGCCAGTGACAGTAAAAGACAGGCAGTCAGGTTGGACAGATGACTAATATAACCAGCCAGTGACAGTAAAAGACAGGCAGTCAGGTTGGACAGATGACTAATATAACCAGCCAGTGACAGTAAAGACAGGCAGTCAGGTTGGACAGATGACTAATATAACCAGCCAGTGACAGTAAAAGACAGGCAGTCAGGTTGGACAGATGACTAATATAACCAGCCAGTGACAGTAAAAGACAGGCAGTCAGGTTGGACAGATGACTAATATAACCAGCTAGTGACAGTAAAAGACAGGCAGTCAGGTTGGACAGATGACTAATATAACCAGCCAGTGACAGTAAAAGACAGGCAGTCAGGTTGGACAGATGACTAATATAACCAGCTAGTGACAGTAAAAGACAGGCAGTCAGGTTGGACAGATGACTAATATAACCAGCTAGTGACAGTAAAAGACAGGCAGTCAGGTTGGACAGATGACTAATATAACCAGCCAGTGACAGTAAAAGACAGGCAGTCAGGTTGGACAGATGACTAATATAACCAGCTAGTGACAGTAAAAGACAGGCAGTCAGGTTGGACAGATGACTAATATAACCAGCCAGTGACAGTAAAGACAGGCAGTCAGGTTGGACAGATGACTAATATAACCAGCTAGTGACAGTAAAAGACAGGCAGTCAGGTTGGACAGATGACTAATATAACCAGCTAGTGACAGTAAAAGACAGGCAGTCAGGTTGGACAGATGACTAATATAACCAGCTAGTGACAGTAAAAGACAGGCAGTCAGGTTGGACAGATGACTAATATAACCAGCTAGTGACAGTAAAAGACAGGCAGTCAGGTTGGACAGATGACTAATATAACCAGCTAGTGACAGTAAAAGACAGGCAGTCAGGTTGGACAGATGACTAATATAACCAGCTAGTGACAGTAAAAGACAGGCAGTCAGGTTGGACAGATGACTAATATAACCAGCTAGTGACAGTAAAAGACAGGCAGTCAGGTTGGACAGATGACTAATATAACCAGCTAGTGACAGTAAAAGACAGGCAGTCAGGTTGGACAGATGACTAATATAACCAGCTAGTGACAGTAAAAGACAGGCAGTCAGGTTGGACAGATGACTAATATAACCAGCTAGTGACAGTAAAAGACAGGCAGTCAGGTTGGACAGATGACTAATATAACCAGCTAGTGACAGTAAAAGACAGGCAGTCAGGTTGGACAGATGACTAATATAACCAGCTAGTGACAGTAAAAGACAGGCAGTCAGGTTGGACAGATGACTAATATAACCAGCTAGTGACAGTAAAAGACAGGCAGTCAGGTTGGACAGATGACTAATATAACCAGCTAGTGACAGTAAAAGACAGGCAGTCAGGTTGGACAGATGACTAATATAACCAGCTAGTGACAGTAAAAGACAGGCAGTCAGGTTGGACAGATGACTAATATAACCAGCCAGTGACAGTAAAAGACAGGCAGTCAGGTTGGACAGATGACTAATATAACCAGCCAGTGACAGTAAAAGACAGGCAGTCAGGTTGGACAGATGACTAATATAACCAGCCAGTGACAGTAAAAGACAGGCAGTCAGGTTGGACAGATGACTAATATAACCAGCCAGTGACAGTAAAAGACAGGCAGTCAGGTTGGACAGATGACTAATATAACCAGCCAGTGACAGTAAAAGACAGGCAGTCAGGTTGGACAGATGACTAATATAACCAGCCAGTGACAGTAAAAGACAGGCAGTCAGGTTGGACAGATGACTAATATAACCAGCCAGTGACAGTAAAAGACAGGCAGTCAGGTTGGACAGATGACTAATATAACCAGCTAGTGACAGTAAAAGACAGGCAGTCAGGTTGGACAGATGACTAATATAACCAGCTAGTGACAGTAAAAGACAGGCAGTCAGGTTGGACAGATGACTAATATAACCAGCTAGTGACAGTAAAAGACAGGCAGTCAGGTTGGACAGATGACTAATATAACCAGCTAGTGACAGTAAAAGACAGGCAGTCAGGTTGGACAGATGACTAATATAACCAGCTAGTGACAGTAAAAGACAGGCAGTCAGGTTGGACAGATGACTAATATAACCAGCTAGTGACAGTAAAAGACAGGCAGTCAGGTTGGACAGATGACTAATATAACCAGCTAGTGACAGTAAAAGACAGGCAGTCAGGTTGGACAGATGACTAATATAACCAGCCAGTGACAGTAAAAGACAGGCAGTCAGGTTGGACAGATGACTAATATAACCAGCTAGTGACAGTAAAAGACAGGCAGTCAGGTTGGACAGATGACTAATATAACCAGCTAGTGACAGTAAAAGACAGGCAGTCAGGTTGGACAGATGACTAATATAACCAGCTAGTGACAGTAAAAGACAGGCAGTCAGGTTGGACAGATGACTAATATAACCAGCTAGTGACAGTAAAAGACAGGCAGTCAGGTTGGACAGATGACTAATATAACCAGCTAGTGACAGTAAAGACAGGCAGTCAGGTTGGACAGATGACTAATATAACCAGCTAGTGACAGTAAAAGACAGGCAGTCAGGTTGGACAGATGACTAATATAACCAGCTAGTGACAGTAAAAGACAGGCAGTCAGGTTGGACAGATGACTAATATAACCAGCTAGTGACAGTAAAAGACAGGCAGTCAGGTTGGACAGATGACTAATATAACCAGCTAGTGACAGTAAAAGACAGGCAGTCAGGTTGGACAGATGACTAATATAACCAGCTAGTGACAGTAAAAGACAGGCAGTCAGGTTGGACAGATGACTAATATAACCAGCTAGTGACAGTAAAAGACAGGCAGTCAGGTTGGACAGATGACTAATATAACCAGCTAGTGACAGTAAAGACAGGCAGTCAGGTTGGACAGATGACTAATATAACCAGCCAGTGACAGTAAAAGACAGGCAGTCAGGTTGGACAGATGACTAATATAACCAGCCAGTGACAGTAAAAGACAGGCAGTCAGGTTGGACAGATGACTAATATAACCAGCCAGTGACAGTAAAAGACAGGCAGTCAGGTTGGACAGATGACTAATATAACCAGCCAGTGACAGTAAAAGACAGGCAGTCAGGTTGGACAGATGACTAATATAACCAGCTAGTGACAGTAAAAGACAGGCAGTCAGGTTGGACAGATGACTAATATAACCAGCTAGTGACAGTAAAAGACAGGCAGTCAGGTTGGACAGATGACTAATATAACCAGCTAGTGACAGTAAAAGACAGGCAGTCAGGTTGGACAGATGACTAATATAACCAGCTAGTGACAGTAAAAGACAGGCAGTCAGGTTGGACAGATGACTAATATAACCAGCCAGTGACAGTAAAAGACAGGCAGTCAGGTTGGACAGATGACTAATATAACCAGCTAGTGACAGTAAAAGACAGGCAGTCAGGTTGGACAGATGACTAATATAACCAGCCAGTGACAGTAAAAGACAGGCAGTCAGGTTGGACAGATGACTAATATAACCAGCTAGTGACAGTAAAAGACAGGCAGTCAGGTTGGACAGATGACTAATATAACCAGCTAGTGACAGTAAAAGACAGGCAGTCAGGTTGGACAGATGACTAATATAACCAGCTAGTGACAGTAAAAGACAGGCAGTCAGGTTGGACAGATGACTAATATAACCAGCTAGTGACAGTAAAAGACAGGCAGTCAGGTTGGACAGATGACTAATATAACCAGCTAGTGACAGTAAAAGACAGGCAGTCAGGTTGGACAGATGACTAATATAACCAGCTAGTGACAGTAAAAGACAGGCAGTCAGGTTGGACAGATGACTAATATAACCAGCTAGTGACAGTAAAAGACAGGCAGTCAGGTTGGACAGATGACTAATATAACCAGCTAGTGACAGTAAAAGACAGGCAGTCAGGTTGGACAGATGACTAATATAACCAGCTAGTGACAGTAAAAGACAGGCAGTCAGGTTGGACAGATGACTAATATAACCAGCTAGTGACAGGTAAAGACAGGCAGTCAGGTTGGACAGATGACTAAGCTAGTGACAGTAAAAGACAGGCAGTCAGGTTGGACAGATGACTAATACCAGCTAGTGACAGTGACAGGCAGTCAGGTTGGACAGATGACTAATACAACCAGCTAGTGACAGTAAAAGACAGGCAGTCAGGTTGGACAGATGACTAATATAACCAGCTAGTGACAGGTAAAAGACAGGCAGTCAGGTTGGACAGATGACTAATATAACCAGCTAGTGACAGTAAAAGACAGGCAGTCAGGTTGGACAGATGACTAATATAACCAGCTAGTGACAGTAAAGACAGGCAGTCAGGTTGGACAGATGACTAATATAACCAGCCAGTGACGGTAAAAGACAGGCAGTCAGGTTGGACAGATGACTAATATAACCAGCCAGTGACAGTAAAAGACAGGCAGTCAGGTTGGACAGATGACTAATATAACCAGCCAGTGACAGTAAAGACAGGCAGTCAGGTTGGACAGATGACTAATATAACCAGCCAGTGACAGTAAAAGACAGGCAGTCAGGTTGGACAGATGACTAATATAACCAGCCAGTGACAGTAAAAAGACAGGCAGTCAGGTTGGACAGATGACTAATATAACCAGCCAGTGACAGTAAAAAGACAGGCAGTCAGGTTGGACAGATGACTAATATAACCAGCTAGTGACAGTAAAAGACAGGCAGTCAGGTTGGACAGATGACTAATATAACCAGCTAGTGACAGTAAAAGACAGGCAGTCAGGTTGGACAGATGACTAATATAACCAGCCAGTGACAGTAAAAGACAGGCAGTCAGGTTGGACAGATGACTAATATAACCAGCCAGTGACAGTAAAAGACAGGCAGTCAGGTTGGACAGATGACTAATATAACCAGCTAGTGACAGTAAAAGACAGGCAGTCAGGTTGGACAGATGACTAATATAACCAGCTAGTGACAGTAAAAGACATGCAGTCAGGTTGGACAGATGACTAATATAACCAGCTAGTGACAGTAAAAGACAGGCAGTCAGGTTGGACAGATGACTAATATAACCAGCTAGTGACAGTAAAAGACAGGCAGTCAGGTTGGACAGATGACTAATACAACCAGCTAGTGACAGTAAAAGACAGGCAGTCAGGTTGGACAGATGACTAATACAACCAGCTAGTGACAGTAAAAGACAGGCAGTCAGGTTGGACAGATGACTAATATAACCAGCTAGTGACAGTAAAAGACAGGCAGTCAGGTTGGACAGATGACTAATATAACCAGCTAGTGACAGTAAAAGACAGGCAGTCAGGTTGGACAGATGACTAATATAACCAGCTAGTGACAGTAAAAGACAGGCAGTCAGGTTGGACAGATGACTAATATAACCAGCTAGTGACAGTAAAAGACAGGCAGTCAGGTTGGACAGATGACTAATATAACCAGCCAGTGACAGTAAAAGACAGGCAGTCAGGTTGGACAGATGACTAATATAACCAGCCAGTGACAGTAAAAGACAGGCAGTCAGGTTGGACAGATGACTAATATAACCAGCCAGTGACAGTAAAGACAGGCAGTCAGGTTGGACAGATGACTAATATAACCAGCCAGTGACAGTAAAAGACAGGCAGTCAGGTTGGACAGATGACTAATATAACCAGCTAGTGACAGTAAAAGACAGGCAGTCAGGTTGGACAGATGACTAATATAACCAGCTAGTGACAGTAAAAGACAGGCAGTCAGGTTGGACAGATGACTAATATAACCAGCCAGTGACAGTAAAAGACAGGCAGTCAGGTTGGACAGATGACTAATATAACCAGCCAGTGACAGTAAAAGACAGGCAGTCAGGTTGGACAGATGACTAATATAACCAGCTAGTGACAGTAAAAGACATGCAGTCAGGTTGGACAGATGACTAACATAACCAGCTAGTGACAGTAAAAGACAGGCAGTCAGGTTGGACAGATGACTAATATAACCAGCTAGTGACAGTAAAAGTAATCAGTGATGTAATCCACGAGCCACTCTTACCACATGCCACTGTCCGTCGTTGATGGCCTTGCCCCCGCTGGTGACCTTGAGGGAGTGCTGGTTCTTGAACTGGACCTCGATGCGTCCTCCCCTCAGCCCCAGCATGAACCATGAGTCCCGGGAAGACTCTGCGTACAGAACCACCCCCTCTGGATCAAACGTACGGAAGTCAAACTCTGCAGCAAACCTGGAGACACACGGCCAGACCGATTAGGGTACAGCTGTGTAGTGAACAGGACTCACACAGCAGCTGTGTGTGTGTCTGTCTCTGCCTGTGTGTGTGTGTGTGTGTTTAACCCCTTTTTTTACTTAGTGTTCTCCGGTAGTCTGAAGCGGAGGTATATGACAGGCCCTCCAGTGAACTCTTCTCCCAGGTACAGCATCTCAGCGTGCTTGTAGTCATAGAGCTGGACACACACTGGGACCTGCTCACAGGAACGCTGGTCCTCTGCTAACCGCAGGCCCCGACGTCCTTCGCAGCGGCACGAGTAGCTACCCATCGTGTTCACACACACACCCTCGCACACGCCCACCTCACACTCATCCACATCTGGGACGACCATGAGCGTCAGACAGAGAAGAGGGGTAGAGGTCAGAGGTCATTACAGGACGTACAGGTCAGGGTTAAGATCAGTTGATACCAAACGTTCCATTAGGTCCTTGAATGTAATTGTCTCTGACATTTTTTGAATTTGACAGACAGGGGCGGCAGGGTAACCTAGCGGTTAGAGCGTTGGGCCGGTAACCAGAAAGGTTGTTAGATCGAATCCCCCCTGAGCTGACGAGGTAAAAATCTGTCAGTTCTGCCCCCCTGAACAAGGCAGTTAACCCCACTGTTCCCTAGGCCGTCATTGTAAATAAGAATTTGTTCTTAACTGACTTGCCTGGTTAAATAAAAGATCAATAATAATGATATTCCTGTCTGTGATTAGTGTCTTTCCCGTGTGGGTACAGCGGTAGTGGAGTGGCATCTCACCTAAACAGGAGCGCAAGGTGAAGTTGTATTTGAAGCCCGAGGGACACTGGCACTCATACATGCCAGGGTTGTTGACACATTTGGCTGGTTCTTCACAGATACTGGGGTACAGCAGACACTCATTGATATCTGTGGAGGGGGACACGTTTAGTTGGTTCGTCAGAGATACTGGGGTACAGCAGACACTCATTGATATCTGGGGAGGGGGACACATTTAGTTGGTTCCTCAGAGATACTGGGGTACAGCAGACACTCATTGATTCTAAACTAGTCTGGGCCTGCAAATCTAGTGTCTAAACTAGAGTCTAAACTAGTCTGGGCCTGCAAATCTGGAGTCTGAACTGGAGTCTGGGCCTGCAAATCTAGTGTCTAAACTACATTCTAAACTAGTCTGGGCCTGCAAATCTAGAGTCTAAACTAGAGTCTAAACTAGTCTGAGCCTGCAAATCTAGAGTCTAAACTAGATTCTAAACTAGTCTGTGACTGCAAATCTAGAGTGTACACTAGAGTCTGGGCCTGCAAATCTAGAGTCTAAACTAGAGTCTAAACTAGTCTGGGCCTGCAAATCTAGAGTCTACACTAGAGTCTGGGCCTGCAAATCTAGAGTCTAAACTATAGTCTGAACTAGAGTCTGGGCCTGCAAATCTATGGTCTAAACTAGAGTCTGGGCCTGCAAATATAATCTAAACTAGAGTCTGGGCCTGCAAATCTAGAGTCTAAACTAGAGTCTAAACTAGTTTGGTACTGCAAATCTGGAGTCTGAACTAGAGTCTGGGCCTGCAAATCTAATCTAAACTAGAGTCTGGGCCTGCAAATCTAGAGTCTAAACTAGAGTCTAAACTAGTTTGGTACTGCAAATCTGGAGTCTGAACTAGAGTCTGGGCCTGCAAATCTAGAGTCTACACTAGAGTCTAAACTAGAGTCTGGGCCTGCAAATCTAGAGTCTAAACTAGAGTCTGTGACTGCAAATCTAAAGTCTAAACGAGAGTCTGGGCCTGCAAATCTAGAGTCTAAACTAGAGTAAACTAGAGTCTAGTCTAAACTAGAGTCTGGGCCTGCACATCTAGAGTCTAAACTAAAGTCTAAACTGGAGTACAGTTTACCTGTACAGTGGATCCTTATAACAGTAACTGTTACCTGTACAGTGGATCTTCTCGTTGGTTCTGACCCGGTACCCATCATCACACATACAGCGGAATTCCCTGAACCTGTAACTGTTACCTGTACAGTGGATCTTCTCGTTGGTTCTGAACCGGTACCCATCATCACACATACAGTGGAAGTCCCTGAACCTGTAACTGTTACCTGTACAGTGGATCTTCTCGTTGGTTCTGACCCGGTACCCATCATCACACATACAGCGGAAGTCCCTGAACCTGTAACTGTTACCTGTACAGTGGATCTTCTCGTTGGTTCTGAACCGGTACCCATCATCACACATACAGTGGAAGTCCCTGAACCTGTAACTGTTACCTGTACAGTGGATCTTCTCGTTGGTTCTGAACCGGTACCCATCATCACACATACAGTGGAAGTCCCTGAACCTGTAACTGTTACCTGTACAGTGGATCTTCTCGTTGGTTCTGAACCGGTACCCATCATCACACATACAGTGGAAGTCCCTGAACCTGTAACTGTTACCTGTACAGTGGATCTTCTCGTTGGTTCCGACCCGGTACCCATCATCACACATACAGCGGAAGTCCCTGAACCTGTAACTGTTACCTGTACAGTGGATCTTCTCGTTGGTTCTGAACCGGTACCCATCATCACACATACAGTGGAAGTCCCTGAACCTGTAACTGTTACCTGTACAGTGGATCTTCTCGTTGGTTCTGAACCGGTACCCATCATCACACATACAGCGGAAGCTACCAGGGGAGTTGTAGCAATTCTGGTTGCAGCCGGCTTGGTGATCCGGGTCCGAACACTCGTCGATGTCTGATCAATAAAACAATCAATAACATCATTATTCAATAAAAACAAAACATGGATTCATTGACTATAAACTCTGCTCCAATTCCTGTTACTGGGGAGGAACTGTGACCTAGTGAGACAGCAACACCAACGTTACTGGCCAAGCTTTTCAGTTTCAAGAAAAAAAGCATCCTTCGAGCCGGATTCAAACCTGCGACCAAGTATTAAGTAGGACCCAGCATTAAGCCAGGACCCAACAGGAAATATCTGTAGTATGGGGAAACCCTGTCTGTCTGGTACCTACCATCCTCACAGCGCGGGCCCTTCCAGCCTGGTCGACACTGACAGGTGAAGGAGGCCTGGCCATCGATGCAGCGTTCAGAACCCTCTTTGTAACACGGAAATGGCAGGCACTGGTCACTGATCTCTGCAGAATTACACACACACACACACACAGAGGTATCATACAGGGATCCAGACAGGACCTGACTATACAGAACACATACAGGTATCCAGACAGGACCTGATTATACAGAACACATACAGGTATCCAGACAGGACCTGACACTGGGCAAATTTTGGACAAAGATGGAGGAATACAACTACCTTACCCCTAAACTAGGGGTGTCAAACATCGGGTCCGCGGGCCAGCACCCTACGCCTAAACCAGGAGTGTCAAACATACATTCAATCCGGCCCGCGGGCCAGCACCCTACCCCTAGACCAGGAGTGTCAAACCTACATTCAATCCGGCCCATGGGCCAGCACCCTACCCCTAAACCAGGAGTGTCAAACATACATTCAATCCAGCCCGTGGGCCAGCACCCTACCCCTAAACCAGGAGTGTCAAACCTACATTTAATCCGTCCCGTGGGCCAGCACCCTACCCCTAAACCAGGAGTGTCAAACATACATTCAATCCAGCCAGTGGGCCAGCACCCTACCCCTAAACCAGGAGTGTCAAACCTACATTTAATCCGGCCCGTGGGCCAGCACCCTACCCCTAAACCAGGAGTGTCAAACATACATTCAATCCAGCCCGTGGGCCAGCACCCTACCCCTAAACCAGGAGTGTCAAACATACATTCAATCCAGCCCGTGGGCCAGCACCCTACCCCTAAACCAGGAGTGTCAAACATACATTCAATCCAGGCCGTGGGCCAGCACCCTACCCCTAAACCAGGAGTGTCAAACCTACATTCAATCCAGCCCGTGGGCCAGCACCCTACCCCTAAACCAGGAGTGTCAAACCTACATTCAATCCAGCCCGTGGGCCAGCACCCTACCCCTAAACCAGGAGTGTCAAACCTACATTCAATCCAGCCCGTGGGCCAGCACCCTACCCCTAAACCAGGAGTGTCAAACCTACATTCAATCCAGCCCGTGGGCCAGCACCCTACCCCTGAACCAGGGGTGTCAAACCTACATTTAATCCGTGGTGAAAAAAGATGGATAGGTGACAACTTTTTGCCAAAAAAATAATTCCTGAGGCCCTATGGACCTCGTTGACCTCTGACCCTAACCCTATGGACCTCGTTGACCCCTAATCCTAACCCTATGGACCTCGTTGAAGACTAAATGCGGCCCGCAGGGATTTTTGGTTGTTGACAACCCTTCCCTAAACCCACCCGTATCCCTAACCTCTGACCCCAACAACCGTCTCTAACCTTTACCGACCTTTGACACAGGTCCTGAGGTCTGAAGGGACAGTGGAATCGGCAGAGTTCTGGTTGTTGATGCCCACACGATGTGAACCCAGACAAACTGAAACACAGTGGAGTTATATTAGCTGATATCAGTCACATCATCAGACAGACAGCAACACAGTGGAGTTATATTAGCTGATATCAGTCACATCATCAGACAGACAGCAACACAGTGGAGTTATATTAGCTGACATCAGTCACATCATCAGACAGACAGCAACACAGTGGAGTTATATTAGCTGACATCAGTCACATCATCAGACAGACAGCAACACAGTGGAGTTATATTAGCTGACATCAGTCACATCATCAGACAGACAGCAACACAGTGGAGTTATATTAGCTGATATCAGTCACATCATCAGACAGACAGCAACACAGTGGAGTTATATTAGCTGACAGCAGTCACATCATCAGACAGACAGCAACACAGTGGAGTTATATTAGCTGACAGCAGTCACATCATCAGACAGACAGCAACACAGTGGAGTTATATTAGCTGACAGCAGTCACATCATCAGACAGACAGCAACACAGTGGAGTTATATTAGCTGATATCAGTCACATCATAAGACAGACAGCAACACAACACAGTGGAGTTATATTAGCTGACAGCAGTCACATCATCAGACAGACAGCAACACAGTGGAGTTATATTAGCTGACAGCAGTCACATCATCAGACAGACAGCAACACAGTGGAGTTATATTAGCTGATATCAGTCACATCATCAGACAGACAGCAACACAGTGGAGTTATATTAGCTGACAGCAGTCACATCATCAGACAGACAGCAACACAGTGGAGTTATATTAGCTGACAGCAGTCACATCATCAGACAGACAGCAACACAGTGGAGTTATATTAGCTGATATCAGTCACATCATCAGACAGACAGCAACACAGTGGAGTTATATTAGCTGATATCAGTCACATCATCAGACAGACAGCAACACAGTGGAGTTATATTAGCTGACAGCAGTCACATCATCAGACAGACAGCAACACAGTGGAGTTATATTAGCTGATATCAGTCACATCATCAGACAGACAGCAACACAGTGGAGTTATATTAGCTGATATCAGTCACATCATCAGACAGACAGCAACACAGTGGAGTTATATTAGCTGATATCAGTCACATCATCAGACAGACAGCAACACAGTGGAGTTATATTAGCTGACAGCAGTCACATCATCAGACAGACAGCAACACAGTGGAGTTATATTAGCTGATATCAGTCACATCATCAGACAGACAGCAACACAGTGGAGTTATATTAGCTGATATCAGTCACATCATCAGACAGACAGCAACACAGTGGAGTTATATTAGCTGATATCAGTCACATCATCAGACAGACAGCAACACAGTGGAGTTATATTAGCTGACAGCAGTCACATCATCAGACAGACAGCAACACAGTGGAGTTATATTAGCTGATAGCAGTCACATCATCAGACAGACAGCAACACAGTGGAGTTATATTAGCTGATATCAGTCACATGATAACTAATTGAGGAAAGGGGGCTGAGGGTTTAGCTAGATTCTGTTTCACTAGATTTTATTAATGGAAATATGCCTGAAAAACAGAAGGACTTCAACTGAGTGCAGAATGGTTGAAACTTACAGACATATTGAGGATAGAAGTATTCCTGTAAAAGGAGAAGAGACATTATTAGCAGATGCCTCATGTCTGTCTTGGTTCTTCAACCAGTCAACAGTCTGAGGTCATCATTCTGCTCCATCCCACTCGGCTACGTCAACACAAGTCAGCGGGAAACCTCACAGCATAAACAAACACATGATGGGGTAACAGTTCGACGACTTGAGTCTGTCACACACAGACAGACACACAGACACACACACAGACATGACCATCTAGTGACTACCCTCTCCCCAGGTCCCTCCTGACATGACCATCTAGTGACTACCCTCTCCCTCTCCCCAGGTCCCTCCTGACATGACCATCTAGTGACTACCCTCTCCCCAGGTCCCTCCTGACATGGCCATTTTGTAACTAGTGTGCCAGGGGCCCTCAGGAGCCACTCACCGTCTCTGGGTAGTTCTCAAAGATCTCCCGTGCCTCCTCCTTGTTGCACAGCTCCTCGATACATTCTCTCTCCAGGTTACCTTTCTTACTCTCCTCAAACAGAGAGTTGGCCCTGCGGTGCCGAGACAGAAACTGGGAGGCCCTGTTCTGAGATAGGACTGGAGACACACACATGTAACTGGGTTGGTTATGTTTCCACTTGCAACTCCAGAAATATGTATTCAATGTTCACGTATTTCTATTGGTTATGTAAGGACGGACACTGGGAGACGAGAAGCAAGTACAGGGAGTTAACAGCTTTGGGCTAGGGGGCAGTATTTTGAAATTCGGATGAAAAACGTGCCCAAAGTAAACTGCCTGTTACTCAGGCCCAGAGGCTAGGATATGCATATAATTAGTAGCTTTGGATAGAAAACACTCTGAAGTTTCTAAAACTGTTAAAATAATGTCTGTGAGTATAACAGAACTGATATGGCAGGCAAAATCCAGAGCAAAATCCATCCAGGGAGTGGGATTTTTTTGAGGTGACCAGTTTCATTTGAAGGCCTATTGGTTATATTGGGGAATAGCTCCCAGAGTTCCTATGGCTTCCACTAGATGTCAACAGTCTTTGTAAAAAGGTTTGAAGCTTTTATCTTGAAAATCAAGGGAGAAAGACAAGTTCTTCCTGAGTTCACGTCAAGTTATGGATTTTGCGCGTAACAGGTAGTGCGCGCTTAGGACTTTTTCTCTTCTATTCAGCAGGTTATATTCCTTCTGAAATGTTATAGTTTATATTCATTTTAGGGTATCTGAGTATTGACTACAAATGCTGTTTGACTTTTTCCGAAGAACTTTACTGGTACTTTTGGGATATCGTTTGTCTGCATGGATGAACGCCTTTGGGCAGGTGGATTACTGAACAAAACGCGCCAACCAAACGGAGCTTTATGGATATAAAGAGGGACTTTATCGAACAAAAGGACCTTTTATTGTGTAAACGGGACACTTTGATATGCCATCAGAGGAAGATCATCAAAGGTAAGCGATTTATTTTATGCTATTTTTTTTGATTTGTGACATCTCTGCTGGTTATGTTATTATGCTAATTGAATATTTGAGCAGGGGCGCTGTCCTCAAGACAATCAAATGTTCTGCTTTCGCCGTAAAGCCTTTTTTGAAATCTGACAACGCTGTTAGATTAATGAAGATTCTAAGCTTTTGAATGGTGAGCAACACTTGTATTTTCTGGAATGTTTAAAATGAGTCTATTTTTCTATTTTGAATTTGGCGCTCTCTGCATTTCACCGGATGTTGGCAAAATCGATCCCGTTCACGGGGTTTGGATCCCAAAGAGGTTAATAAACAACGGCCAAGAAACCAACAAGGATTAAAACACAACCACAATAACGCTGACACGGGGAACAAACTGAGGAACAGACAGATACAGAAGGGGCAATCAACAAAGTGAAGGACTCCAGGGGATGTCCAATGAGCGCTGATGTGTGTAATGATGGTTACAGGTGTGCGTAATGATGGGCAGCCTGGCGCCCTCGAGCGCCGGAGAGGGGGAGCTGGAGCAGGCGTGACAGGTTGGTTGAATTTACATATCAATTAGGTGTCATGATATTGATATTGATATTGGCTACACTTGCAGATGGGGAGATCAAAAATGTAAATTCTTCCCATGTCGGATATTAACTTGCAAGCATTAGGTCACGTTCTGAGTTCACTGTATTCTATTTTCAGATGTACAATGTGTACGAGTTCACTAGGTACATGTCCAGATGTATACAGTAGGTGTACAGTACCTGTTAGATATTGGAGGGGGCTTCCTGGGATGCATGTTTTTGCCGTAAGAGTGAGTTTAGCTAAGCATGCTGTAATTATAATGGTCACATTATAGCTCTCTGCTAAGAATCACGAATGTACAGCCATCAACATACTGTTGTCCTGCACCACTAGCGGTTCTGGGGAGGGGGCAGTGCCCCTGTGACAACAATTTTGGACCCCCTTGTGGCCCCCCTAAATGTGGAGTAGGAAATAATTTTTACATAACTCATTTTTTGCTGTCGTTCTTTTTTTACATCCATTATTAGACAGTGGCAACGTGGAACACTAATTAAACCCACACATTTACTAGAGGGACGGCTTTAGGCGGAACACTAATTAAACCCACACATTCACTAGAGGGACGGCTTTAGGCGGAACACTAATTAAACCCACACGTTTACTAGAGGGACGGCTTTAGGCGGAACACTAATTAAACCCACACATTCACTAGAGGGACGGCTTTAGGCGGAACACTAATTAAACCCACACATTCACTAGAGGGACGGCTTTAGGCGGAACACTAATTAAACCCACACATTCACTAGAGGGACGGCTTTAGGCGGAACACTAATTAAACCCACACATTCACTAGAGGGACGGCTTTAGGCGGAACACTAATTAAACCCACACATTTACTAGAGGGACGGCTTTAGGCGGAACACAACAGTTCGAAAACGATACGACAACAATAACGTCTAATGTAACTGGCCCCTCTAACAGTACAACTGGCCCCAGCTTGGCCCCCCCAGTTGAAACGGTCTGGAACCCCGCCACTGTCCTGCACATCTAACGTGTTTCCTTCTGTCTATAGTCAGACTAAACACCAAATCAACTGGGATCCACGGCTGCACCTTCCTCTCTTTTAAAAACACAACGCACCAAGTTATACGAAGTACGATTACATCTGCTACACTTCACACAACACATGTTTATTACACTGTTAGTACTTGTGATGACAGCAGGAGGAGGTATGGGGTTTCTGTGAGTGGTGTACGTGAACCACATAGGAACCTATATTGATATTTATCCACATGTTTTGATTTGATAAACAATGTGGATCAAACTGTAGATTAAAACGGATTAGTAGCAGTCCATTTCAACAGGCCTTTGTCCTTGTTTGCAGGGCATTACCCCCCGGCACGTGGTCTATTGGACTTGTAACCGGAAGGTTGCAAGTTCGAATCCCCGAGCTGACAAGGTAAAGGTTGTTAACCCACTGTTCCCCGGGCGCCGAAGACGTGGATGTCGATTAAGGCAGCCCCCCCGCACCTCTCTTATTCAGTGGGGTTGGGTTAAATGCGGAAGACACATTTCAGTTGAAGGCATTCAGTTGTACAACTGACTAGGTATCTCCCTTTCCTATTTAAATCAAAGCATTTGTAAAAATAAATAAAACATAAATGATCTAGAGGTGTCCCTCATCTCCCAAGGCTCCATAAATAATCTAGAGGTGTCACTCATCTCCCAAGGCTCCATAAATAATCTAGAGGTGTCCCTCATCACCCAAGGCTCCATAAATAATCTAGAGGTGTCACTCATCTCCCAAGGCTCCATAAATAATCTAGAGGTGTCACTCATCTCCCAAGGCTCCATAAATAATCTAGAGGTGTCCCTCATCTCCCAAGGCTCCATAAATAATCTAGAGGTGTCACTCATCTCCCAAGGCTCCATAAATAATCTAGGGGTGTCACTCATCTCCCAAGGCCCCATAAATAATCTAGAGGTGTCACTCATCTCCCAAGGCTCCATAAATAATCTCGAGGTGTCACTCATCTCCCAAGGCTCCATAAATAATCTAGAGGTGTCACTCATCTCCCAAGGCTCCATAAATAATCTAGAGGTGTCCCTCATCTCCCAAGGCTCCATAAATAATCTAGAGGTGTCACTCATCTCCCAAGGCTCCATAAATAATCTAGAGGTGTCACTCATCTCCCAAGGCTCCATAAATAATCTAGAGGTGTCACTCATCTCCCAAGGCCCCATAGATAATCTAGATGTGTCACTCATCTCCCAAGGCTCCATAAATAATCTAGAGGTGTCACTCATCTCCCAAGGCTCCATAAATAATCTAGAGGTGTCCCTCATCTCCCAAGGCTCCATAAATAATCTAGAGGTGTCACTCATCTCCCAAGGCTCCATAAATAATCTAGATGTGTCACTCATCTCCCAAGGCCCCATAAGTAATCTAGAGGTGTCACTCATCTCCCAAGGCTCCATAAATAATCTAGAGGTGTCACTCATCTCCCAAGGCTCCATAAATAATCTAGAGGTGTCACTCATCTCCCAAGGCTCCATAAATAATCTAGAGGTGTCACTCATCTCCCAAGGCTCCATAAATAATCTAGAGGTGTCATTCATTTTCCAAGTCTCCAGGAAAAGTCTTAAACATCAGCTGTTGTTTGTGTCGACATACGCAGCTCAACATTTTTCCAGAATTTATAACCTGCTGTGAAAGTAGCGTTGGCTTTGAGTAAGAAGTTACCATTATTCGTTGGCTTTGACGCATATAAATTGGTTTTAGTATAGTATGGAAGTTACCGTTTTATTATTCGCAAAAGAATAGAAAAACACCAAAACATACACACACCCTGATCTTGTGAAAGCGCAAAACAAAACAACCACTTTTAACTTTCGCCAAACATCAAGTTTCACTTACATCGATGCGCATCGCAGAGAGCCACGAGAAAGACGAAACAAGCCACGGATTCTCCCAACGCCGTTTTACTTGTCCACATAGTAAAACCGATTCCTCTGAACAGCTCAGGTCTGTGAGGAAAAAACTTTATTCTTCCCGAAAATCTGTTTTCGCCTGTTCGGTGGAGAGAGCTGGGACTGGACCGGGAGCGGGGAGAGGAGAGGAGAGGAGGGAGACACGTGTGTGTCGCGAACAACATTAGAATCAGCAACAAGAGTGGAATCGGCGTTTAGCCTTCAAAAATAAAAGTCCCCGATTGAAACATGCAAACAGATGACAGTAGTGGAATCATGCCACAATTGGAGTATATCATAGGAGTGCTGACAAATGTAATATATATATATATATATATATATAATATTCACAAAAGTCTGTATAGATCCATTTGTGTTTAGTGAGTCCTCCAGATCAGACGTATCATCACCAGGGATGTTCTCTGTTTAGTGAGTCCTCCAGATCAGAGGTATCATCACCAGGGATGTTCTCTGTTTAGTGAGTCCTCCAGATCAAGAGGTATCATCACCAGGGATGTTCTCTGTTTAGTGAGTCCTCCAGATCAAGAGGTATCATCACCAGGGATGTTCTCTGTTTAGTGAGTCCTCCAGATCAAGAGGTATCATCACCAGGGATGTTCTCTGTTTAGTGAGTCCTCCAGATTAAGAGGTATCATCACCAGGGATGTTCTCTGTTTAGTGAGTCCTCCAGATTAAGAGGTATCATCACCAGGGATGTTCTCTGTTTAGTGAGTCCTCCAGATCAAGAGGTATCATCACCAGGGATGTTCTCTGTTTAGTGAGTCCTCCAGATCAAGAGGTATCATCACCAGGGATGTTCTCTGTTTAGTGAGTCCTCCAGATTAAGAGGTATCATCACCAGGGATGTTCTCTTTATAAGTGCATAGATTTGACCATTTTCCTATCCTGTTAAACATTCAAAATGCAACGAGTACTTTTGCGTGTCAGGGAAAATGTACGGAGTAAAAAATACATTATTTTCTTTAGGAATGTAGTGAAGTAAATGTAAAAGTTGTCAAAAATATAAATAGTAAAGTACAGATAAAGAAATAAAAACTGTTGGGCAACAAGAGCTACGATGGTAATATTTGTCTACAGTCTCCCCAGTTGTGTTCTACAGTCTCCCCAGTTGTGTTCTACAGTCTCCCCAGTTGTGTTCTACAGTCTCCCCAGTTGTGTTCTGCAGTCTCCCCAGTTGTGTTCTACAGTCTCCCCAGTTGTGTTCTACAGTCTCCCCAGTTGTGTTCTACAGTCTCCCCAGTTGTGTTCTGCAGTCTCCCCAGTTGTGTTCTACAGTCTCCCCAGTTGTGTTCTGCAGTCTCCCCAGTTGTGTTCTACAGTCTCCCCAGTTGTGTTCTACAGTCTCCCCAGTTGTGTTCTACAGTCTCCCCAGTTGTGTTCTGCAGTCTCCCCAGTTGTGTTCTACAGTCTCCCCAGTTGTGTTCTACAGTCTCCCCAGTTGTGTTCTGCAGTCTCCCCAGTTGTGTTCTACAGTCTCCCCAGTTGTGTTCTGCAGTCTCCCCAGTTGTGTTCTGCAGTCTCCCCAGTTGTGTTCTACAGTCTCCCCAGTTGTGTTCTACAGTCTCCCCAGTTGTGTTCTGCAGTCTCCCCAGTTGTGTTCTACAGTCTCCCCAGTTGTGTTCTGCAGTCTCCCCAGTTGTGTTCTGCAATCTCCCCAGTTGTGTTCTACAGTCTCCCCAGTTGTGTTCTACAGTCTCCCCAGTTGTGTTCTACAGTCTCCCCAGTTGTGTTCTGCAGTCTCCCCAGTTGTGTTCTGCAGTCTCCCCAGTTGTGTTCTACAGTCTCCCCAGTTGTGTTCTACAGTCTCCCCAGTTGTGTTCTACAGTCTCCCCAGTTGTGTTCTGCAGTCTCCCCAGTTGTGTTCTGCAGTCTCCCCAGTTGTGTTCTACAGTCTCCCCAGTTGTGTTCTACAGTCTCCCCAGTTGTGTTCTGCAGTCTCCCCAGTTGTGTTCTGTGAGTGTCAGTGAGTAGGATCATACCCCCATTTAATGGAACCCAAGATCCATAGATAAGGCTGTACATTGCAAAATACAGACGGAGCGCACACACACTGGTTGAATCGACGTTGGATCAACGTCATTTCAATGAAAATTACGTTGAACCAACGTTGGACTAAGTGTTGAATTGAGGTCCGTGCCCAGTGGGTAAGTATGCCCCATTGTAATTCTCTGTAGACTCTACATCCACAGTGCAATTTCAACAGATTAAAAAAAAAAATATTGTCTTTTGTTGAATTTGTATATAACAACATTCCAAACTTGTTTAACGTTATCTAGTACATGTGTGGCATGATTACAAAAATATGATCCGTTTCAGTGGGGGACTTTTATTTTGAAGGGGTAACCGACCACTCCGCTGTTGTTGACCTCGCAAATGTTGTTGACGACACACTGGTGTTAGAGGTGGAGGCGACAGACGGAGCGCTGTGTGCGTTACTCTCTGTTCTACTCCAAACATACGTTGTGCCGCCTGCCTGTGTTGCTGTGCTGGGACTTTGAGTTGAGGACAGTATTTGAACCCTTGACTAGTGGCCCTGGACGATTGTAGATAAACAGAGACAGTATTTACATTCCTGACCAGAGGCCCTGAAGAGGCACAGAGGAACAGAGATAGTATTTAAACCCCTGACCAGAGGCCATGGTCGATTGTAGAGGAACAGAGACATTATTTAAACCCCTGACTAGAGACCCTGGTAGACTGTAGAGGAACAGAGGAACAGAGACAGTATTTAAACCCCTGACTAGAGACCCTGGTAGACTGTAGAGGAACAGAGGAACAGAGACAGTATTTAAACCCCTGACTAGAGACCCTGGTAGACTGTAGAGGAACAGAGACAGTATTTAAACCCCTGACTAGAGACCCTGGTAGACTGTAGAGAAACAGAGGAACAGAGACAGTATTTAAACCCCTGACTAGAGACCCTGGTAGACTGTAGAGGAACAGAGACAGTATTTAAACCCCTGACTAGAGACCCTGGTAGACTGTAGAGGAACAGAGACAGTATTTAAACCCCTGACTAGAGACCCTGGTAGACTGTAGAGGAACAGAGGAACAGAGACAGTATTTAAACCCCTGACTAGAGACCCTGGTAGACTGTAGAGGAACAGAGACAGTATTTAAACCCCTGACTAGAGACCCTGGTAGACTGTAGAGGAACAGAGACAGTATTTAAACCCCTGACTAGAGACACTGGTAGACTGTAGAGGAACAGAGACAGTATTTAAACCCCTGACTAGAGACCCTGGTAGACTGTAGAGGAACAGAGACAGTATTTAAACCCCTGACTAGAGACACTGGTAGACTGTAGAGGAACAGAGACAGTATTTAAACCCCTGACTAGAGACCTTGGTAGACTGTGGAGGAACAGAGACAGTATTTAAACCCCTGACTAGAGACACTGGTAGACTGTGGAGGAACAGAGACAGTATTTAAACCCCTGACTAGAGACACTGGTAGACTGTGGAGGAACAGAGACAGTATTTAAACCCCTGACTAGAGACCCTGGTAGACTGTAGAGAAACAGAGGAACAGAGACAGTATTTAAACCCCTGACTAGAGACCCTGGTAGACTGTAGAGGAACAGAGACAGTATTTAAACCCCTGACTAGAGACCCTGGTAGACTGTAGAGGAACAGAGACAGTATTTAAACCCCTGACTAGAGACCCTGGTAGACTGTAGAGAAACAGAGGAACAGAGACAGTATTTAAACCCCTGACTAGAGACCCTGGTAGACTGTAGAGGAACAGAGACAGTATTTAAACCCCTGACTAGAGACCCTGGTAGACTGTAGAGGAACAGAGACAGTATTTAAACCCCTGACTAGAGACCCTGGTAGACTGTAGAGGAACAGAGGAACAGAGACAGTATTTAAACCCCTGACTAGAGACCCTGGTAGACTGTAGAGGAACAGAGACAGTATTTAAACCCCTGACTAGAGACCCTGGTAGACTGTAGAGGAACAGAGACAGTATTTAAACCCCTGACTAGAGACACTGGTAGACTGTAGAGGAACAGAGACAGTATTTAAACCCCTGACTAGAGACCCTGGTAGACTGTAGAGGAACAGAGACAGTATTTAAACCCTGACTAGAGACACTGGTAGACTGTAGAGGAACAGAGACAGTATTTAAACCCCTGACTAGAGACCTTGGTAGACTGTGGAGGAACAGAGACAGTATTTAAACCCTGACTAGAGACACTGGTAGACTGTGGAGGAACAGAGACAGTATTTAAACCCCTGACTAGAGACACTGGTAGACTGTGGAGGAACAGAGACAGTATTTAAACCCCTGACTAGAGACCCTGGTAGACTGTAGAGAAACAGAGGAACAGAGACAGTATTTAAACCCCTGACTAGAGACCCTGGTAGACTGTAGAGGAACAGAGACAGTATTTAAACCCCTGACTAGAGACCCTGGTAGACTGTAGAGGAACAGAGACAGTATTTAAACCCCTGACTAGAGACCCTGGTAGACTGTAGAGGAACAGAGACATTATTTAAACCCCTGACTAGAGACACTGGTAGACTGTAGAGGAACAGAGGAACAGAGACAGTATTTAAACCCCTGACTAGAGACCCTGGTAGACTGTAGAGGAACAGAGACAGTATTTAAACCCCTGACTAGAGACCCTGGTAGACTGTAGAGGAACAGAGACAGTATTTAAACCCCTGACTAGAGACACTGGTAGACTGTAGAGGAACAGAGACAGTATTTAAACCCCTGACTAGAGACCTTGGTAGACTGTGGAGGAACAGAGACAGTATTTAAACCCCTGACTAGAGACACTGGTAGACTGTGGAGGAACAGAGACAGTATTTAAACCCCTGACTAGAGACACTGGTAGACTGTGGAGGAACAGAGACAGTATTTAAACCCCTGACTAGAGACACTGGTAGACTGTAGAGGAACAGAGGAACAGAGACAGTATTTAAACCCCTGACTAGAGACCTTGGTAGATTTCAAGTTTCAGGTGTTTAGATACTGTAATGAAGAGGAAGGGTTTCAGATGTTTAGATACTGTAATGAAGAGGAAGGGTTTCAGATGTTTAGATACTGTAATGAAGAGGAAGGGTTTCAGATGTTTAGATACTGTAATGAAGAGGAAGGGTTTCAGATGTTTAGATACTGCATGAAGAGGAAGGGTTTCAGATGTTTAGATACTGTATGAAGAGGAAGGGTTTCAGATGTTTAGATACTGCATGAAGAAGAAGGGTTTCAGATGTTTAGATACTGTATGAAGAGGAAGGGTTTCAGATGTTTAGATACTGCATGAAGAGGAAGGGTTTCAGATGTTTAGATACTGTAATGAAGAGGAAGGGTTTCAGATGTTTTCAGAAGATAGACAGGGACTGCTCTCCTAGTTTCAGGGGAACGCCAATATGCATACATACAAGCACACACTACACACACACACTACACACACACACTACACACACACTACACACACACACTACACACACACTACACACACACTACACACACACACTACACACACACTACACACACACACTACACACACACTACACACACACTACACACACACATTACACACACACACACACACACACACACTACACACACACACTACACACACTACACACACACTACACACACACTACACACACACTACACACACACACACACACTACACACACACACACACACACACACACACACACTACACACACACTACACACACACACTACACACACACACTACACACACACACTACACACACACACTACACACACACTACACACACACACACACACTACACACACACTACACACACACTACACACACACTACACACACACTACACACACACACTACACACACACACTACACACACACACACACACACACTACACACACACACACTACACACACACTACACACACACTACACACACACACTACACACACACTACACACACACACTACACACACACACACACACACACTACACACACACTACACACACACTACACACACACACACTACACACACTACACACACACTACACACACACACACACTACACACTACACACACACTACACACACACTTCCTCTCTCTCATGCACTCCATTTAAAATAATCACATTGATGGGACACAAATAGTACCATCAATACACACATCTGTGACCTTTCAACTCCTGGTCCCCCACCCCCACCCCCTCTTGGTTTGACCAATCAATAGGACGGATCCTTCAACGAAACCTTGGGCTCCCGTGACGACGGAAACAGAACAACATCAGAACAACACATTGTGAATAAAAGCCACTCGGACAACAACCAGGTTTTTTTCATGAGCATTTCCTTCATTGAGTTATTTCAGGACAAACCCCCCACAAAACCCCCCACAAAACCCCCACGCTCATTTTAAAAACCATTCAGTTGTTCTGTACAGAGAGACGCCAATAACGTCTTCTCAATGCTCATGATATATTTATGCAAAATACACTGCTCTCCTTTAGAAGGGGCGTTTTACAAGAGGAATTTCCTGTAAAAGGTGGATTAGGGTTAGATTTTCTTGAAAAACACAAGGAGCATGAAAGTACAGACTATTCTGTAGGACAAGACGCTAGTCAGAAGATATACAACACACTCCACGGCGAGGAGTATTTTAAAAACAACACAAGGATAGAAAATAGACATCTGTAGCATTGGCATTGGTGGTGTGGACTTGGACTTGGACTTGGACTTGGTTTCAGAAATATTAGATGTAGAAAACACAGTTTCTGGGTACTTGCCTGTTCAGCTTCCGCTGGGAAGACAGAGTACAAGGAGTGGGACTGTTATCTAACCGGGCTGGGAGCCAGACTAGAGAAGAGTGTCTGGCATCATGGAAGACTCTGTACGTAACAATACCCACTGACTACGGAGAGAACGGACGCCCAGCTAGTTCTGTTGCTTTGGACAGGGTGCAGACCAGGAGGCAGCAGGGTTCTGACCCAGGGACAGGGTACAGGCCAGGAGGCAGCAGGGTTCTGACCCAGGGACAGGGTACAGACCAGGAGGAGTTCTGACCCAGGGACAGGGTACATGCCAGGAGGAGATCTGACCCAGTGACAGGGTACAGGCCAAGAGGCAGCAGGGTTCTGACCCAGGGACAGGGTACAGGCCAGGAGGGGTTTCTGACCCAGGGACAGGGTACAGACCAGGAGGGGTTCCGACCCAGGGACAGGGTACAGGCCAGGAGGAGTTCTGACCCAGGGACAGGGTACAGGCCAGGAGGAGTTCTGACCCAGTGACAGGGTACAGGCCAGGAGGAGTTCTGACCCAGGGACAGGGTACAGGCCAGGAGGAGTTCTGACCCAGGGACAGGGTACAGGCCAGGAGGAGATCTGACCCAGGGACAGGGTACAGACCAGGAGGAGTTCTGACCCAGGGACAGGGTACAGGCCAGGAGGAGATCTGACCCAGGGACATGGTACAGACCAGGAGGCAGCAGGGTTCTGACCCAGGGACAGGGTACAGGCCAGGAGGAGATCTGACCCAGTGACAGGGTACAGGCCAGGAGGCAGCAGGGTTCTGACCCACGGACAGGGTACAGGCCAGGAGGAGATCTGACCCAGGGACAGGGTACAGGCCAGGAGGAGATCTGACCCAGGGACAGGGTACAGGCCAGGAGGAGTTCTGACCCAGGGACAGGGTACAGGCCAGGAGGAGATCTGACCCAGTGACAGGGTACAGGCCAGGAGGCAGCAGGGTTCTGACCCACGGACAGGGTACAGGCCAGGAGGAGATCTGACCCAGTGACAGGGTACAGGCCAGGAGGCAGCAGGGTTCTGACCCAGGGACAGGGTACAGGCCAGGAGGGGTTCTGACCCAGGGACAGGGTACAGGCCAGGAGGAGATCTGACCCAGGGACAGGGTACAGGCCAGGAGGGGTTCTGACCCAGGGACAGGGTACAGGCCAGGAGGAGATCTGACCCAGGGACAGAGTACAGACCAGGAGGCAGCAGGGTTCTGACCCACGGACAGGGTACAGGCCAGGAGGAGATCTGACCCAGGGACAGGGTACAGGCCAGGAGGAGATCTGACCCAGGGACAGGGTACAGGCCAGGAGGAGTTCTGACCCAGGGACAGGGTACAGGCCAGGAGGAGATCTGACCCAGTGACAGGGTACAGGCCAGGAGGCAGCAGGGTTCTGACCCACGGACAGGGTACAGGCCAGGAGGAGATCTGACCCAGTGACAGGGTACAGGCCAGGAGGCAGCAGGGTTCTGACCCAGGGACAGGGTACAGGCCAGGAGGGGTTCTGACCCAGGGACAGGGTACAGGCCAGGAGGAGATCTGACCCAGGGACAGGGTACAGGCCAGGAGGGTTCTGACCCAGGGACAGGGTACAGGCCAGGAGGAGATCTGACCCAGGGACAGAGTACAGACCAGGAGGCAGCAGGGTTCTGACCCAGGGACAGGGTACAGACCAGGAGGAGTTCTGACCCAGGGACAGGGTACAGGCCAGGAGGCAGCAGGGTTCTGACCCAGGGACAGGGTACAGGCCAGGAGGGGTTTCTGACCCAGGGACAGGGTACAGACCAGGAGGGGTTCCGACCCAGGGACAGGGTACAGGCCAGGAGGAGTTCTGACCCAGGGACAGGGTACAGGCCAGGAGGAGTTCTGACCCAGTGACAGGGTACAGGCCAGGAGGAGTTCTGACCCAGGGACAGGGTACAGGCCAGGAGGAGTTCTGACCCAGGGACAGGGTACAGGCCAGGAGGAGATCTGACCCAGGGACAGGGTACAGACCAGGAGGAGTTCTGACCCAGGGACAGGGTACAGGCCAGGAGGAGATCTGACCCAGGGACATGGTACAGACCAGGAGGCAGCAGGGTTCTGACCCAGGGACAGGGTACAGGCCAGGAGGAGATCTGACCCAGTGACAGGGTACAGGCCAGGAGGCAGCAGGGTTCTGACCCACGGACAGGGTACAGGCCAGGAGGAGATCTGACCCAGGGACAGGGTACAGGCCAGGAGGAGATCTGACCCAGGGACAGGGTACAGGCCAGGAGGAGATCTGACCCAGGGACAGGGTACAGGCCAGGAGGAGTTCTGACCCAGGGACAGGGTACAGGCCAGGAGGAGATCTGACCCAGGGACAGAGTACAGACCAGGAGGCAGCAGGGTTCTGACCCAGGGACAGGGTACAGACCAGGAGGAGTTCTGACCCAGGGACAGGGTACAGGCCAGGAGGCAGCAGGGTTCTGACCCAGGGACAGGGTACAGGCCAGGAGGGGTTTCTGACCCAGGGACAGGGTACAGACCAGGAGGGGTTCCGACCCAGGGACAGGGTACAGGCCAGGAGGAGTTCTGACCCAGGGACAGGGTACAGGCCAGGAGGAGTTCTGACCCAGTGACAGGGTACAGGCCAGGAGGAGTTCTGACCCAGGGACAGGGTACAGGCCAGGAGGAGATCTGACCCAGGGACAGGGTACAGGCCAGGAGGAGATCTGACCCAGGGACAGGGTACAGGCCAGGAGGAGTTCTGACCCAGGGACAGGGTACAGGCCAGGAGGAGATCTGACCCAGGGACAGGGTACAGACCAGGAGGAGTTCTGACCCAGGGACAGGGTACAGGCCGGGAGGCAGCAGGGAACCACCAACAGCAGAGCCAGGCTCTGAAATAAACACAACAACTCTTCACAGTTAAAACAGGACGATCCAGATTGTAAATGAAGGCTACACTGATCACTGGTGTCAGATGAACAGCTAGGGTCCTCATGGTCGTTGACTGATCACTGGTGTCAGATGAACAGCTAGGGTCCTCATGGTCGTTGACTGATCACTGGTGTCAGATGAACAGCTAGGGTCCTCATGGTCGTTGACTGATCACTGGTGTCAGATGAACAGCTAGGGTCCTCATGGTCGTTGACTGATCACTGGTGTCAGATGAACAGCTAGGGTCCTCATGGTCGTTGACTGATCACTGGTGTCAGATGAACAGCTAGGGTCCTCATGGTCGTTGACTGATGACCTGCCCCGTCTTCCTTCCTGTCATCATCTAGGGGGTTAAACACATAGATGGTCGGACGAGACCCCAAGTGAACAGTCTTTCAACCTAGAGTTTGGTCTGTGTGACTTGAAATACAAAGGAATGGGTTGTTTTTTACACAAGTAATATACCACTTAAACCATTTTGTTATCAAACATTACAAAACAAGGGCAAAATGTGCCGAGGCGGTAGCTTCATGTCCGTTGTGGGGCGGGTTAAAGTGCGTGGTCACTGGTACACCAACAGTCCAGAGAAAAGCATTTTGTTGTAGCACATCATCGTAGAAAATAAGACCTCTCTCTGTCTCTCTCTCTCTCTCTCTGTCTCTCTCTCTCTGTCTCTCTCTCTCTCTCTCTCCCCCATCTCTCTCTCTCTCTCTCTCTCTCTCTCTCTCTCTCTCTCTCTCTCTCTCTCTCTCTCTCTCTCTCTCTCTCTCTCTCTCTCTCTCTCTCTCTCTCTCTGTCTCTCTCTCTCTTCTAGACGATTTGACCTCAGCTCTGAGTGTCCGTGTTCTGAAAGATGCACCATGGGAAGCTGTGGACCAGGAGTAACCAGGAAGTGTTGCTCGGGGGCGGAGCTCTGCGCTTCATGGCAGTGGTTGGTAGGTGGGGCTAGATGGAGTAGGTGGAGCTCTCGGACTGCTGGTGGATGTAACACTGAAAACTCTTGTCTCCGATTGGATGTTCCCTGCGGAACAGAGAGAAGAGGGCTGTGGTCAGGAGGGTGAAAGGTTACTGTGTGTGACTGTGTGAGTGACTGTGTGTGTGTGTGTGACTGTGTGTGTGTGACTGTGTGTGACTGTGTAAGTGTGACTGTGTGAGTGACTGTGTGTGTGTGACTGTGTGAGTGAATGTGTGTGAGTGACTGTGTGTGAGTGACTGTGTGTGTGACTGTGTGTGTGACTGTGTGTGTGTGACTGTGTGAGTGTGACTGTGTGAGTGACTGTATGTGTGTGGCTGTGTGAGTGACTGTGTGTGTGTGACTGTGTGAGTGACTGTGTGTGTGTGTGACTGTATGTGAGTGACTGTGTGTGTGTGTGACTGTGTGTGACTGTGTGTGTGTGACTGTGTGTGAGTGACTGTGTGTGAGTGACTGTGTGTGTGACTGTGTGAGTGACTGTGTGTGTGTGACTGTGTGAGTGACTGTGTGAGTGACTGTGTGTGTATGACTGTGTGTGACTGTGTGAGTGCCTGTGTATGTATGACTGTGTGAGTGACTGTGTGTGTGACTGTGTGTTGGACTGTGTGTGTGACTGTGTGTGTGTGACTGTGTGTGTGTGAGTGACTGTGTGAGTGACTGTGTGTGTGTGACTGTGTGAGTGACTGTGTGAGTGACTGTGTGTGTGTGACTGTGTGAGTATGACTGTGTGAGTGACTGTGTATGTGTGTGACTGTGTGAGTGACTGTGTGAGTGACTGTGTGAGTGACTGTGTGTGAGTGACTGTGTGTGTGTGACTGTGTGTGTGACTGTGTGTGTGACTGTGTGAGTGTGACTGTGTGAGTGACTGTATGTGTGTGACTGTGTGAGTGACTGTGTGGGTGTGTGACTGTGTGTGTGTGTGACTGTGTGTGACTGTGTGTGTATGACTGTGTGTGTGTGACTGTGTGTGTGACTGTGTGTGTGACTGTGTGTGTGTGACTGTGTGAGTGTGACTGTGTGAGTGACTGTATGTGTGTGACTGTGTGAGTGACTGTGTTTGTGTGTGACTGTGTGAGTGACTGTGTGTGTGACTGTGTGTGACTGTGTGTGTGTGACTGTGTGTGAGTGACTGTGTGTGTGTGTGACTGTGTGTGTGACTGTGTGTGACTGTGTGTGAATGACTGTGTGTGTGTGACTGTGTGTGTGACTGTGTGTGTGCCTGTGTGTGTGTGACTGTGTGAGTGTGACTGTGTGAGTGACTGTATGTGTGTGACTGTGTGAGTGACTGTGTGTGTGTGTGACTGTGTGAGTGACTGTGTGTGTGTGTGACTGTGTGTGACTGTGTGTTTGACTGTGTGTGAGTGACTGTGTGTGACTTTGTGTGAGTGACTGTATGTGACTGACTGTGTGACTGTGTGTGTGACTGTGTGTGTGTGACTGTGTGAGTGACTGTGTGAGTGACTGTGTGTGTGTGACTGTGTGTGTGAATGTGTGTGACTGTGTGATTGCCTGTGTGTGTATGACTGTGTGAGTGACTGTGTGTGTGACTGTGTGTGTG
Source organism: Brachymystax lenok tsinlingensis (assembly GCA_030435695.1). Classification (NCBI taxonomy): domain Eukaryota; kingdom Metazoa; phylum Chordata; class Actinopteri; order Salmoniformes; family Salmonidae; genus Brachymystax; species Brachymystax lenok. The sequence continues at coordinate 51,556,033 of CM059814.1, forward strand.
AGTGACTGTGTGAGTGACTGTGTGTGTGAGTGACTGTGTGAGTGACTGTGTGTGTGTGACTGTGTGAGTGACTGTGTGTGAATGTGTGTGACTGTGTGAGTGACTGTGTGAGTGACTGTGTGTGTGACTGTGTGAGTGACTGTGTGTGTGGCTGTGTGTGTGTGACTGTGTGAGTGACTGTGTGTGAATGACTGTGTGAGTGACTGTGTGAGTGACTGTGTGTGTGACTGTATGTGTGAGTGACTGTGTGAGTATGACTGTGTGTGTGACTGTGTGAGTGACTGTGTGAGTGACTGTGTGTGTATGACTGTGTGTGACTGCCTATGTGTGACTGTGTGAGGTAATGACTGTGTGTGTGACTGTGTGTTTGACTGTGTGAGTGAATTTGTGTGAATGTGTGTGACTGTGTGAGTGACTGTGTGTGTGACTGTGTGTGTGACTGTGTGAGTAAATGTGTGTGTGACTGTGTGTGTGTGACTGTGTGAGTGACTGTGTGTGTGAGTGACTGTGTGAGTGAGTGACTGTGTGAGTGACTGTGTGAGTGACTGTGTGTGTGACTGTATGTGTGAGTGACTGTGTGAGTGAATGACTGTGTGTGTGACTGTGTGTGTGACTGTGTGTGTATGACTGTGTGAGTGACTGTGTGTTTGTGAGTGACTGTGTGAGTGACTGTGTGTGTGTGACTGTATGTGTGAGTGACTTTGTGAGTGACTGTGTGAGTATGACTGTGTGTGTGACTGTGTGAGTGACTGTGTGTGTGTGACTGTGTGAGTGACTGTGCGTGAGTGACTGTGTGAGTGACTGTGTGTGTATGACTATGTGTGACTGCCTATGTGTGACTGTGTGAGTGAATGACTGTGTGTGTGACTGTGTGTGTGACTGTGTGAGTGAATTTGTGTGAATGTGTGTGACTGTGTGAGTGACTGTGTGTGTGACTGTGTGAGTGACTGTGTGTGTGACTGTGTGTGAGTGACTGTGTGAGTGACTGTGTGAGTGACTGTGTGTGTGTGACTGTATGTGTGAGTGACTGTGTGAGTGACTGTGTGAGTATGACTGTGTGTGTGACTGTGTGAGTGACTGTGTGTGTGTGACTGTGTGAGTGACTGTGTGTGAGTGACTGTGTGAGTGACTGTGTGTGTATGACTGTGTGTGACTGCCTATGTGTGACTGTGTGAGTGAATGACTGTGTGTGTGACTGTGTGTGTGACTGTGTGAGTGACTGTGTGTGTATGACTGTGTGAGTGAGAGTGACTGTGTGAGTGACTGTGTGTGTGACTGTATGTGTGAGTGACTGTATGTGTGAGTGACTTTGTGAGTATGACTGTGTGAGTGACTGTGTGAGTGACTGTGTGAGTGACTGTGTGAGTGACTGTGTGTGTGTGTGACTGTGTGTGACTGTGTGTGACTGTATGTGTGTGACTGTGTGTGAGTGAATGTGTGTGTGAGTGAATGTGTGTGTGTGTGTGTGACTGTGTGTGTGTGACTGTGTGTGACTGTGTGTGTGTATGACTGTGTGTGTGACTGTGTGTGACTGTGTGTGTGTGACTGTGTGAGTGTGACTGTGTGTGTGACTGTGTGTGACTGTGTGTGTGTGAGTGACTGTGTGTGAGTGACTGTGTGTGACTGACTGTGTGTGTGACTCTGTGAGTGACTGTGTGTGTGACTGTGTGAGTGACTGTGTGTGTGTGACTGTGTGTGTGAATGTGTGTGATTGTGTGAGTGCCTGTGTGTGTATGACTGTGTGAGTGACTGTGTGTGCGACTGTGTGTTGGACTGTGTGTGACTGTGTGTGTGTGACTGTGTGTGTGTGAGTGACTGTGTGAGTGACTGTGTGTGTGTGACTGTGTGAGTGACTGTGTGTGGGAATGTGTGTGACTGTGTGAGTGAATGACTGTGTGTGTGACTGTGTGTGTGACTGTGTGAGTGACTGTGTGTGAATGTGTGTGACTGTTTGTGACTGTGTAAGTGACTGTGTGTGTGAATGTGTGTGTATGACTGTGTGATGACTGTGTGAGTGAATGTGTGTATGTGACTGTGTGAGTGACTGTGTGTGTATGACTGTGTGTGAGGGACTGTGTGAGTGACTGTGTGTGAGTGACTGTGTGTGAGTGACTGTGTGTGAGTGACTGTGTGTGTGACTGTGTGTGTTACTGTGTGAGTGACTTTGTGTGTATGACTGTGTGAGTGACTGTGTGTGTGAATGTGTGTGAATGTGTGTGACTGTGTGAGTGACTGTGTGTGTGACTGTGTGTGTATGACTGTGTGAGTGAATGTGTGTGGGTGACTGTGTGAGTGACTGTGTGTGTATGACTGTGTGAGTGACTGTGTGAGTGACTGTGTGTGTATGACTGTGTGAGTGACTGTGTATGTGAGTGTGTGTGACTGTGTGAGTGACTGTGTGAGTGACTGTGTGTGTGACTGTGTGTGTGTGACTGTGTGAGTGACTGTGTGTGTGACTGTGTGTGTGTGTGACTGTGTGAGTGACTGTGTGTGACTGTGTGAGTGACTGTGTGAGTGACTGTGTGTGTAATTGTGTGTATGTGCCTGTGTGAGTGACTGTGTGTGTTTGAATGTGTGTGACTGTGTGTGTGAATGTGTGTGTGTGTGACTGTGTGTGTGTGACTGTGTGAGTGACTGTGTGTGTAATTGTGTTTATGATTGTGTGTGTGTGACTGTGTGAGTGACTGTGTGTGTGACTGTGTGTGGGTGTGACTGTGTGAGTGACTGTGTGTGACTGTGTGTGTGTGACTGTGTGAGTGACTGTGTGTTTGTGACTGTCTGAGTGACTGTGTGTGTGGCTGTCTGAGTGACTGTGTGTGTGACTGTCTGAGTGACTGTGTGAGTGACTGTGTGTGTGTGAGTGACTGTGTGAGTGACTGTGTGTGTGTGACTGTGTGTGTGACTGTGTGTTGGACTGTGTGTGTGACTGTGTGTGTGTGACTGTGTGTGTGTGAGTGACTGTGTGAGTGACTGTGTGTGTGTGACTGTGTGAGTGACTGTGTGTGGGAATGTGTGTGACTGTGTGAGTGAATGACTGTGTGTGTGACTGTGTGTGTGACTGTGTGAGTGACTGTGTGTGAATGTGTGTGACTGTGTGTGACTGTGTAAGTGACTGTGTGTGTGAATGCGTGTGTATGACTGTGTGATGACTGTGTGAGTGAATGTGTGTATGTGACTGTGTGAGTGACTGTGTGTGTATGACTGTGTGTGAGGGACTGTGTGAGTGACTGTGTGTGAGTGACTGTGTGTGTGACTGTGTGTGTGACTGTGTGAGTGACTGTGTGTGTTACTGTGTGAGTGACTTTGTGTGTATGACTGTGTGAGTGACTGTGTGTGTGAATGTGTGTGAATGTGTGTGACTGTGTGAGTGACTGTGTGTGTGACTGTGTGTGTGACTGTGTGTGTATGACTGTGTGAGTGAATGTGTGTGGGTGACTGTGTGAGTGACTGTGTGTGTATGACTGTGTGAGTGACTGTGTGAGTGACTGTGTGTGTATGACTGTGTGAGTGACTGTGTGTGACTGTGTGAGTGACTGTGTATGTGAGTGTGTGTGACTGTGTGAGTGACTGTGTGAGTGACTGTGTGTGTGACTGTGTGTGTGTGACTGTGTGAGTGACTGTGTGTGTGACTGTGTGTGTGTGACTGTGTGAGTGACTGTGTGTGACTGTGTGAGTGACTGTGTGAGTGACTGTGTGTGTTTGAATGTGTGTGACTGTGTGTGTGAATGTGTGTGTGTGTGACTGTGTGTGTGTGACTGTGTGAGTGACTGTGTGTGTAATTGTGTTTATGATTGTGTGTGTGTGACTGTGTGAGTGACTGTGTGAGTGACTGTGTGTGTGAATGTGTGTGACTGTGTGAGTGACTGTGTGTGTGTGACTGTATGAGTGACTGAGTGTGATTGTGTTTGTGTGACATTGTTAGTGACTGTGTGAGTATGACTGTGTGTGTGACTGTGTGTGGGTGTGACTGTGTGAGTGACTGTCTGAGTGACTGTGTGTGTGACTGTCTGAGTGACTGTGTGTGTGACTGTCTGAGTGACTGTGTGAGTGACTGTGTGTGTGACTGTGTGTGTGACTGTGTGAGTGACTGTGTGTGTGACTGTGTGTGTGTGACTGTGTGAGTGACTGTGTGTGTGAGTGACTGTGTGTGAGTGACTGTGTGAGTGACTGTGTGAGTGAATGACTGTGTGTGTGACTGTATGTGTGAGTGACTGTGTGAGTGAATGACTGTGTGTGTGACTGTGTGTGTGACTGTGTGAGTGACTGTGTGTGTATGACTGTGTGAGTGACTGTGTGCTTGTGAGCGACTGTGTGAGTGACTGTGTGTGTGTGACTGTATGTGTGAGTGACTGTGTGAGTGACTGTGTGAGTATGACTGTGTGTGTGACTGTGTGAGTGACTGTGTGTGTGTGACTGTGTGAGTGACTGTGCGTGAGTGACTGTGTGAGTGACTGTGTGTGTATGACTATGTGTGACTGCCTATGTGTGACTGTGTGAGTGAATGACTGTGTGTGTGACTGTGTGTGTGACTGTGTGAGTGAATTTGTGTGAATGTGTGTGACTGTGTGAGTGACTGTGTGTGTGACTGTGTGTGTGACTGTGTGAGTGACTGTGTGTGTGACTGTGTGTGTGTGACTGTGTGAGTGACTGTGTGTGAGTGACTGTGTGTGTGAGTGACTGTGTGAGTGACTGTGTGAGTGACTGTGTGAGTGACTGTGTGTGTGTGACTGTATGTGTGAGTGACTGTGTGAGTGACTGTGTGAGTATGACTGTGTGTGTGACAATGTGAGTGACTGTGTGTGTGTGACTGTGTGAGTGACTGTGTGTGAGTGACTGTGTGAGTGACTGTGTGTGACTGCCTATGTGTGACTGTGTGAGTGAATGACTGTGTGTGTATGACTGTGTGTGTGAATGTGTGAGTGACTGTGTGTGTATGACTGTGTGAGTGACTGTGTGTGTGTGAGTGACTGTGTGAGTGACTGTGTGTGTGTGACTATGTGTGAGTGACTGTATGTGTGAGTGACTGTGTGAGTATGACTGTGTGTGTGACTGTGTGAGTGACTGTGTGTGTGTGACTGTGTGAGTGATTGTGTGTGAGTGACTGTGTGAGTGACTGTGTGAGTGACTGTGTGTGACTGTGTGAGTGACTGTGTGTGTGTGTGACTGTGTGTGACTGTGTGTGACTGTATGTGTGTGACAGTGTGTGAGTGAATGTGTGTGTGTGTGTGACTGTGTGTGTGTGACTGTGTGTGACTGTGTGTGTGTATGACTGTGTGTGTGACTGTGTGTGACTGTGTGTGTGACTGTGTGTGTGTGACTGTGTGAGTGTGACTGTGTGAGTGACTGTATGTGTGTGACTGTGTGAGTGACTGTGTGTGTGTGTGTGTGACTGTGTGAGTGACTGTGTGTGTGACTGTGTGTGACTGTGTGTGTGTGTGACTGTGTGTGAGTGACTGTGTGTGACTGACTGTGTGTGTGACTCTGTGAGTGACTGTGTGTGTGTGACTGTGTGAGTGACTGTGTGAGTGACTGTGCGTGTGACTGTGTGTGTGAATGTGTGTGACTGTGTGAGTGCCTGTGTGTGTATGACTGTGTGAGTGACTGTGTGTGTGACTGTGTGTTGGACTGTGTGTGTGACTGTGTGTGTGTGACTGTGTGTGTGTGAGTGACTGTGTGAGTGACTGTGTGTGTGTGACTGTGTGAGTGACTGTGTGTGGGAATGTGTGTGACTGTGTGAGTGAATGACTGTGTGTGTGACTGTGTGAGTGACTGTGTGTGAATGTGTGTGACTGTGTAAGTGACTGTGTGTGTGAATGTGTGTGTATGACTGTGTGATGACTGTGTGAGTGAATGTGTGTATGTGACTGTGTGAGTGACTGTGTGTGTATGACTGTGTGTGAGGGACTGTGTGAGTGACTGTGTGTGAGTGACTGTGTGTGTGACTGTGTGTGTGACTGTGTGAGTGACTTTGTCTGTTACTGTGTGAGTGACTTTGTGTGTATGACTGTGTGAGTGACTGTGTGTGTGAATGTGTGTGAATGTGTGTGACTGTGTGAGTGACTGTGTGTGTGACTGTGTGTGTATGACTGTGTGAGTGACTGTGTGTGTGAATGTGTGTGGGTGACTGTGTGAGTGACTGTGTGTGTATGACTGTGTGAGTGACTGTGTGAGTGACTGTGTGTGTATGACTGTGTGAGTGACTGTGTGTGACTGTGTGAGTGACTGTGTATGTGAGTGTGTGTGACTGTGTGAGTGACTGTGTGAGTGACTGTGTGTGTGACTGTGTGTGTGTGACTGTGTGAGTGACTATGTGTGTGACTGTGTGTGTGTGACTGTGTGTGACTGTGTGAGTGACTGTGTGAGTGACTGTGTGTGTAATTGTGTGTATGTGACTGTGTGAGTGACTGTGTGAGTGACTGTGTGTGTTTGAATGTGTGTGACTGTGTGTGTGAATGTGTGTGTGTGTGTGACTGTGTGTGTGTGACTGTGTGAGTGACTGTGTGTGTAATTGTGTTTATGATTGTGTGTGTGTGACTGTGTGAGTGACTGTGTGAGTGACTGTGTGTGTGAATGTGTGTGACTGTGTGAGTGACTGTGTGTGTGACTGTATGAGTGACTGAGTGTGATTGTGTTTGTGTGACATTGTTAGTGACTGTGTGTGTATGACTGTGTGAGTGACTGTGTGTGTGAATGTGTGTGACTGTGTGTGTGTGTGACTATGTGAGTGACTGTGTGTGTGAATGTGTGTGAATGTGTTTGACTGTGTGAGTGACTGTGTGTGGGTGTGACTGTGTGAGTGACTGTGTGTGTGACTGTGTGTGTGTGACTGTGTGAGTGACTGTGTGTTTGTGACTGTCTGAGTGACTGTGTGTGTGACTGTCTGAGTGACTGTGTGTGTGACTGTCTGAGTGACTGTGTGAGTGACTGTGTGTGTGTGTGATACTGTGTGTGTGACTGTGTGTGAGTGACTGTGTGTGAGACTGTATGAGTGACTGAGTGTGACTGTGTTTGTGTGACATTGTTAGTGACTGTGTGTGTATGACTGTGTGAGTGACTGTGTGTGTGAATGTGTGTGACTGTGTGTGTGTGACTATGTGAGTGACTGTGTGTGTGAATGTGTGTGAATGTGTTTGACTGTGTGAGTGACTGTGTGTGTGACTGTGTGTGGGTGTGACTGTGTGAGTGACTGTGTGTGTGACTGTGTGTGTGACTGTGTGAGTGAATTTGTGTGAGTGACTGTGTGTTTGTGACTGTCTGAGTGACTGTGTGTGTGACTGTCTGAGTCACTGTGTGTTTGACTGTCTGAGTGGCTGTGTGAGTGACTGTGTGTGAGTGACTGTTTGTGTGACTGTGTGAGTGATTGACTGTGTGTGTGTGACTGTGTCAGTGACTGTGTGTGTGTGACACTGTGTGTGATACTGTGTGTGTGACTGTGTGAGTGTGTGTGTGTTTGTGAGAATCTGGGTGTAATTGTGTGAGTGACTGTGTGTGTGTGACTGAGTGAGTGACTGTGTGTGTGTGTGTGTGTGTGTGTGTTTGTGTGTGTGTGTGTGTGTGTGTTAGAATCTGTGTGTATGACTGTGTGTGTAATTGTGTGTATGACTGTGTGTATATGACCGTGTGTGGATTCTGTGTGTTAAACATCACTACATGGACCCTTCCAGACTGTAAGTACTGTCCCAGACCTGTCCCAGACCTGTCCCAGTGTTAAACATCACTACATGGACCCTTCCAGACTGTTAGTACTGTCCCAAACCTGTCCCAGACCAGACCCAGTGTTAAACATCACTACATGGACCCTTTCAGACTGTTAGTACTGTCCCAGACCTGTCCCAGACCCGACCCAGTGTTAAACATCACTACATGGACCCTTCAACTGTTGCTACTGTCCCAGACCTGTCCCAGACCTGTCCCAGACCAGACCCAGTGTTAAACATCACTACATGGACCCTTCTAGACTGTTAGCACTGTCCCAGACCTGTCCCAGACCTGTCCCAGTGTTAAACATCACTACATGGACCCTTCCAGACTGTTAGTACTGTCCCAGACCTGTCCCAGACCTGTCCCAGTGTTAAACATCACTACATGGACCCTTCCAGACTGTTAGTACTGTCCCAGACCTGTCCCAGACCAGGCCCAGGGTTAAACATCACTACATGGACCCTTCAACTGTTACTACTGTCCCAGACCCAACCCCGACCCAGCCCCGACCTGTCCCAGCCCCGACCCAGACCTGTCCCAGCCCTGACCCAGCCCCGACCCAGCCCCGACCCAGACCTGTCCCAGCCCCGACCCAACCCCGACCCAGCCCCGACCCAGCCCCGACCCAGCCCCGACCCAGACCTGTCCCAGACCCGACCCAGACCTGACCCAGCCCCAGTAGAACGAGACTTACTGGCTGCCGATCTTGGTCTTCCTGAACATGTCTCGTTTGTACTTGGTGTGCTGCTGTTCCAGGGTTTGAACAGAGGAGATGATGACTTTCAGGGTCTTATAGGTCTCCCGGGGATCATCGATGAGGAAGATGGAATACTCCTCTTGCTCTGGACCATCGTATACAGATCTACTGCCACAGGCCTCTGGAGGAGAGAACGACACGGTCAGGCGGAGACATATACTGATCTACTGCCACAGGCCTCTGGAGGAGAGAACGACACGGTCAGGCGGAGACATATACTGATCTACTGCCACAGGCCTCTGGAGGAGAGAACGACACGGTCAGGCGGAGACATATACTGATCTACTGCCACAGGCCTCTGGAGGAGAGAACGACACGGTCAGGCGGAGACATATACTGATCTACTACCACAGGCCTCTGGAGGGGAGGACGACACGGTCAGGCTGTCTCGCTCGCACGCACGCACACACACACACACACACACACACACACACACACACACACACACACAAAGAGACACACACAAAGAGACACACACACACACACACACACACACACACATAAAGAGACACACACAAAGAGACACACACAAACACACACACACACATAAAGAGACACACACAGAGACACACACACACACACACACACACACACATGTGTATATCTGACCTTGCATGTTGACCAGTTTGATCATGTACGTGCTGAACAGGGAGTAGATTCTCTCTGCCTCTCTGTCTCCGTCCACATCCAGCTGAATGTTGGCCGGGAGGCCCCTGAGACACACACACACTACACCATGATGACCATGATCCACATGGACCACAGATAGATGGAATATCAGGGGACAAAACACAGACACGTCCAAGAGAGAGACGTGGAAAAACAGAAGAGAGAGGAAAAGATGAAGGTGAGCGAAAGATGATGAAGGTGAGCGAAAGATGATGAAGGTGAGTCTAACAGATGATGACCTGAAGTGGTGCGGTCAACCCCTTACCTGACCCACTACAGGGTCAACCCCTTCCCTGACCCACTACAGGGTCAACCGCTTCCCTGACCCGCTACAGGGTTAACCGCTTCCCTGACCCACTACAGGGTCAACCGCTTCCCTGACCCACTACAGGGTCAACCCCTTCCCTGACCCACTACAAGGTCAACCGCTTCCCTGACCCACTACAGGGTTAACCGCTTCCCTGACCCACTACAGGGTCAACCCCTTCCCTGACCCACTACAAGGTCAACCGCTTCCCTGACCCACTACAGGGTTAACCGCTTCCCTGACCCACTACAGGGTCAACCGCTTCCCTGACCCGCTACAGGGTTAACCGCTTCCCTGACCCACTACAGGGTCAACCGCTTCCCTGACCCACTACAGGGTCAACCGCTTCCCTGACCCGCTACAGGGTCAACCCCTTCCCTGACCCACTACAGGGTCAACCGCTTCCCTGACCCGCTACAGGGTCAACCCCTTACCTGACCCGCTACAGGGTCAACCGCTTCCCTGACCCGCTACAGGGTCAACCCCTTCCCTGACCCACTACAGGGTCAACCCCTTCCCTGACCCACTACAAGGTCAACCGCTTCCCTGACCCACTACAGGGTCAACACCTTCCCTGACCCACTACAAGGTCAACCGCTTCCCTGACCCACTACAGGGTCAACCGCTTCCCTGACCCACTACAGGGTCAACCGCTTCCCTGACCCACTACAGGGTCAACACCTTCCCTGACCCACTACAAGGTCAACCGCTTCCCTGACCCACTACAGGGTCAACCGCTTCCCTGACCCACTACAGGGTCAACACCTTCCCTGACCCACTACAAGGTCAACCGCTTCCCTGACCCGCTACAGGGTCAACCGCTTCCCTGACCCACTACAGGGTCAACACCTTCCCTGACCCACTACAGGGTCAACCGCTTCCCTGACCCACTACAGGGTCAACACCTTCCCTGACCCACTACAAGGTCAACCGCTTCCCTGACCCGCTACAGGGTTAACCGCTTCCCTGACCCACTACAGGGTCAACCGCTTCCCTGACCCACTACAGGGTCAACCCCTTCCCTGACCCACTACAGGGTCAACCCCTTCCCTGACCCACTACAGGGTCAACCGCTTCCCTGACCCACTACAGGGTCAACCACTTCCCTGACCCACTACAGGGTCAACCCCTTCCCTGACCCAGTACAGGGTCAACACCTTCCCTGACCCACTACAGGGTCAACTGCTTCCCTGACCCACTACAAGGTCAACCCCTTCCCTGACCCGCTACAGGGTCAACCCCTTCCCTGACCCACTACAGGGTCAACCCCTTCCCTGACCCACTACAGGGTCAACCCCTTCCCTGACCCACTACAGGGTCAACCGCTTCCCTGACCCACTACAGGGTCAACCGCTTCCCTGACCCACTACAGGGTCAACCCCTTCCCTGACCCACTACAGGGTCAACCCCTTCCCTGACCCAGTACAGGGTCAACACCTTCCCTGACCCACTACAGGGTCAACTGCTTCCCTGACCCACTACAGGGTCAACACCTTCCCTGACCCACTACAAGGTCAACCGCTTCCCTGACCCACTACAGGGTCAACCGCTTCCCTGACCCACTACAGGGTCAACACCTTCCTGACCCACTACAAGGTCAACCGCTTCCTGACCCGCTACAGGGTCAACCGCTTCCCTGACCCACTACAGGGTCAACACCTTCCCTGACCCACTACAGGGTCAACCGCTTCCCTGACCCACTACAGGGTCAACACCTTCCCTGACCCACTACAAGGTCAACCGCTTCCCTGACCCGCTACAGGGTTAACCGCTTCCCTGACCCACTACAGGGTCTAACCCTTCCCTGACCCACTACAAGGTCAACCGCTTCCCTGACCCGCTACAGGGTCAACCGCTTCCCTGACCCACTACAGGGTCAACCCCTTCCCTGACCCACTACAGGGTCAACCCCTTCCCTGACCCACTACAGGGTCAACCGCTTCCCTGACCCACTACAGGGTCAACCGCTTCCCTGACCCACTACAGGGTCAACCCCTTCCCTGACCCAGTACAGGGTCAACACCTTCCCTGACCCACTACAGGGTCAACTGCTTCCCTGACCCACTACAAGGTCAACCCCTTCCCTGACCCGCTACAGGGTCAACCCCTTCCTGACCCGCTGCAGGGTCAACCGCTTCCTGACCCACTACAGGGTCAACACCTTCCCTGACCCACTACAGGGTCAACCCCTTCCCTGACCCGCTACAGGGTCAACCCCTTCCCTGACCCACTACAAGGTCAACCGCTTCCCTGACCCACTACAGGGTCAACCGCTTCCCTGACCCACTACAGGGTCAACCGCTTCCCTGACCCACTACAGGGTCAACACCTTCCCTGACCCACTACAAGGTCAACCGCTTCCCTGACCCACTACAGGGTCAACCGCTTCCCTGACCCACTACAGGGTCAACCGCTTCCCTGACCCGCTACAGGGTCAACTGCTTCCCTGACCCACTACAGGGTCAACACCTTCCCTGACCCACTACAGGGTCAACCGCTTCCCTGACCCACTACAGGGTCAACCCCTTCCCTGACCCGCTACAGGGTCAACCGCTTCCCTGACCCACTACAGGGTCAACCGCTTCCCTGACCCACTACAGGGTCAACCGCTTCCCTGACCCACTACAGGGTCAACACCTTCCCTGACCCACTACAAGGTCAACCGCTTCCCTGACCCGCTACAGGGTCAACCGCTTCCCTGACCCACTACAGGGTCTAACCCTTCCCTGACCCACTACAGGGTCAACACCTTCCCTGACCCACTACAGGGTCAACCGCTTCAACTGAGAAAGAAAGAGAGAGACAGAGAGAGAGACACAGAGAGACAGAGAGAGAGACAGAGAGAGAGAAAGAGAGAGAGAGAGAAACACAGAGACAGAGAGAGAGAGAGAGAGAGAGAGAGAGAGAGAGAGAGAGAGAGAGAGAGAGAGAGAGAGAGAGAGAGAGAGAGACAGAGAGAGAGAGAGAGAGAGAGAGAGAGAGAGAGAGAGAGAGAGAGAGAGAGAAACTGGGAGATAGAGAGAGAGAGAGAGAGAGAGAGAGAGAGAGAGAGAGAGAGAGAGAGAGAGAGAGAGAGAGAGAGAGAGAGAGAGCAACACAGTTACTCACCCAGTACAGGGTGTACAGCCTGGTGTTGTGTCGGCAGACCTCTTACAGCAGAGCCAGTGTCCGTTGAGGTAAGCTGAGGGGTGGTAGGTGCTCAGTCTCTTCCTGTTGCACTGGCTGACCTTGGTCAGGATGTCTATCCAGTCCCTGGCCTCCACACAGTTATTGGCCTGGATGTAGAGAGCCCTCTCTGGCTGGATCACCTGGAACATCTGGGGGAAGGGGGTAGAGGGATACGGAGAGAGAGAGAGAGAGAGAGAGAGAGAGAGAGAGAGAGAGAGAGAGAGAGAGAGAGAGAGAGAGAGAGAGAGAGAGAGGGATGGGGAGAGAGAGAGAGAGAGAGAGAGAGAGAGAGAGAGAGAGAGAGAGAGAGAGAGAGAGAGAGAGAGAGAGAGAGAGAGAGAGAAGGGATGGGGGAGAGAGAGAGAGAGAGGGAGAGAGAGAGAGAGGGGAGAGAGAGAGGGGGAGAGAGAAGGGATGGGGGGAGAGAGAGAGAGAGAGAGAGAGAGAGAGAGAGAGAGAGAGAGAGAGAGAGAGAGAGAGAGAGAGAGAGGGAGAAAGGGAGAGGAGTAAGGCTGTGAACGATCTGAGAGATGGGTCTTCTATGCCATCATAAGGACCATAAAACTCAACATCCCAATAAGGATCTGGCTCAAGATGATACAGCAGTTATACTGTAGAACCCATCAATCTGTAGAACCCATTAATCTGTAGAACCCATCAATCTGTAGAACCCATCAATCTGTAGAACCCATCAATCTGTAGAGCCCATCAATCTGTAGAACCCATCAATCTGTAGAACCCATCAATCTGTAGAACGCATTAATCTGTAGAACCCATCAATCTGTAGATCCCATTATACTGTAGAACCCATCAATCTGTAGAACCCATCAATCTGTGGAACCCATTATACTGTAGAACCCATTAATCTGTGGAACTCATTATACTGTAGAACCCATCAATCTGTAGAACCCATAAATCTGTAGAACCCATTATACTGTAGAACCCATCAATCTGTAGAACCCATCAATCTGTAGAACCCATTAATCTGTAGAACCCATCAATCTGTAGAACCTATCAATCTGTAGAACCCATCAATCTGTAGAGCCCATCAATCTGTAGTAGAACCCATCAATCTGTAGAACCCATTATACTGTAGAACCCATCAGTTTGTAGAACCCATCAATCTGTAGAACCCATCAATCTGTGGAACCCATTATACTGTAGAACCCATTAATCTGTAGAACCCATCAATCTGTAGAACCCATCAATCTGTAGAACCCATTATACTGTAGAACCCATTAATCTGTAGAACCCATTATACTGTAGAATTCATTATACTGTAGAACCCATTAATCTGTAGAACCCATCAATCTGTGGAACCCATTAATCTGTAGAATTCATTATACTGTAGAACCCATTAATCTGTAGAACCATTAATCTGTAGAACCATTAATCTGTAGAACCCATTATACTGTAGAATTCATTATACTGTAGAACCCATTAATCTGTAGAACCCATCAATCTGTGGAACCCATTAATCTGTAGAATTCATTATACTGTAGAACCCATTAATCTGTAGAACCATTAATTTGTAGAACCATTAATCTGTAGAACCCATTATACTGTAAAACCAATCGATCTGTAGAATTGAGAGGAGGCCCACTGAATTGAGAGGAGGCCCACTGAATTGAGAGGAGGCCCACTGAATTGAGAGGAGGCCCACTGAATTGAGAGGAGGCCCAATAAAGACCCACTGAAATGAGAGCAGGGTACACGGTTAGTAGCCCTCTCTGGGCTTGATTACCTGGGACATCCAGGGGGACATCTAGGGGGCAGAGAGGGACATGTTACAACCAGCAGTGTATAATAAACCCTCTTCAGGTCTCCCTCTCTGACTTCTGCAGCAGACACCGGCCCTCCCAGACAGTCCCGGAACACCATTGTCCATCTATGTAGATCTCCAGACCATACAGTCTGGAGATCTGGACTGATGAAGTTGTTCAGGCTCGTAATGTCCATTAATACACTGGCGTTGGTTTGTTGCTGTGGTGTTTGGCAGTTTGGGTGTTTGGTGGGTTTTTTGTATTCTTACGTTCTTCATCTTGAATGACTCTTCCTCCAGTCTCTCTACGGCCAGGATGTTCTCTATAGGGATTCTGCAGAGAGCGCCCTCACCTGGAGAAAACAAGGTACTGACATCAGACATCAGAACAGACAGCTGTGTGTCTCTGTGTGTGTGTGTGTCTGTGTGTGTGTGTGTGTGTGTGTGTGTGTGTGTGTGTGTGTGTCTGTGTGTGTGTGTGTCTGTGTGTGTGTGTGTGTGTCTGTGTGTGTGTGTGTGTGTCTGTGTGTGTGTGTGTGTGTCTGTGTGTGTGTGTGTGTGTATGTTAATCATAAAACACGATGAATCAACAAAAAAACACTGACTCTTGTCTTTGGCCGTGCTAGAGGACGTCCCTACAGACCCAGGATTGATCCCGGACTGTATCACAACCGGCCGTGATCGGGAGTCCCATAGGGCCCAGTGTCGTCTGGGTTAGGGGAGGGTTAGGGAGGGTTTGGCAAAGGGGGCTTTACAAGCAGGTCGTCATTGTAAATAAGAATTTGATCTGGGAGATAAAGCTGTCACAACTTCCGCCGAAGTCGGTGCCTGGGCGGCGTTCGCCGGGTCTTCTAGCCATCATCGATCCATTTTTCATTTAACATTTGTTTTGTCTTGTCTTCCCACACACACCTGGTTCCAATTCCATTCATTTACATGTCGCGTATTTAACCCTCTGTGTCTCACATGTCCTTGTCCGGAATTGTTTACCGGTTAGTGTTTTAGTCGCTGGTGTTATATACTGGTGGGTTAAGGGGTTTATTTAACCCCATGTCAACATCTCCTGATGTTTTTTAGGGTTGTATGATTAAACGACTACGGTTAGTACAAAGTTCTGCTCTCCTGCTGCCCGACTTCACTGCCACCAGTTACGCAACCCCTTACAACAAGCAGATGGCATTGTCCATTTCACCGGTCGCATTATCTTACATTATGAAGATTACCACAGTTCCTCAGAACAGTTGAGCCAGTCAGTGTGTTTGTTTGGAAATGGCACAACGAGAGAAATACACCGGATATTACTGCAACACATTCTGCCGAAATACCATCCAACTAACTACACCTCTCTAACACATAGTGGATACCAACTAACTACACCTCTATAACACATAGTGGATACCAACTAACTACACCTCTATAACACATAGTGGATACCAACTAACTAACTACACCTCTCTAACACATAGTGGATACCAACTAACTAACTACACCTCTCTAACACATAGTGGATACCAACTAACTACACCTCTCTAACACATAGTGGATACCAACTAACTAACTACACCTCTATAACACATAGTGGATACCAACTAACTAACTACACCTCTCTAACACATAGTGGATACCAACTAACTACACCTCTATAACACATAGTGGATACCAACTAACTACACCTCTATAACACATAGTGGATACCAACTAACTACACCTCTATAACACATAGTGGATACCAACTAACTACACCTCTCTAGCACATAGTGGATACCATCCAACTAACTACACCTCTCTAGCACATAGTGGATACCAACTAACTACACCTCTATAACACATAGTGGATACCATCCAACTAACTACACCTCTATAACACATAGTGGATACCAACTAACTACACCTCTATAACACATAGTGGATACCATCCAACTACACCTCTATAACACATAGTGGATACCAACTAACTACACCTCTATAACACATAGTGGATACCATCCAACTAACTACACCTCTATAACACATAGTGGATACCAACTAACTAACTACACCTCTATAACACATAGTGGATACCAACTAACTACACCTCTATAACACATAGTGGATACCAACTAACTAACTACACCTCTCTAACACATAGTGGATACCAACTAACTACACCTCTCTAACACATAGTGGATACCATCCAACTACACCTCTCTAACACATAGTGGATACCAACTAACTACACCTCTATAACACATAGTGGATACCAACTAACTACACCTCTATAACACATAGTGGATACCAACTAACTAACTACACCTCTATAACACATAGTGGATACCAACTAACTACACCTCTATAACACATAGTGGATACCAACTAACTACACCTCTATAACACATAGTGGATACCAACTAACTAACTACACCTCTCTAACACATAGTGGATACCAACTAACTAACTACACCTCTCTAACAAATAGTGGATACCAACTAACTACACCTCTATAACACATAGTGGATACCAACTAACTACACCTCTATAACACATAGTGGATACCAACTAACTACACCTCTCTAGCACATAGTGGATACCAACTAACTAACTACACCTCTATAACACATAGTGGATACCAACTAACTACACCTCTATAACACATAGTGGATACCAACTAACTAACTACACCTCTCTAACACATAGTGGATACCAACTAACTACACCTCTATAACACATAGTGGATACCAACTAACTACACCTCTCTAACACATAGTGGATACCAACTAACTAACTACACCTCTATAACACATAGTGGATACCATCCAACTAACTACACCTCTCTAACACATAGTGGATACCAACTAACTACACCTCTCTAGCACATAGTGGATACCAACTAACTACACCTCTATAACACATAGTGGATACCATCCAACTAACTACACCTCTATAACACATAGTGGATACCAACTAACTACACCTCTATAACACATAGTGGATACCAACTAACTAACTACACCTCTATAACACATAGTGGATACCAACTAACTACACCTCTATAACACATAGTGGATACCAACTAACTACACCTCTATAACACATAGTGGATACCATCCAACTAACTACACCTCTATAACACATAGTGGATACCAACTAACTAACTACACCTCTCTAACACATAGTGGATACCAACTAACTACACCTCTATAACACATAGTGGATACCATCCAACTAACTACACCTCTCTAACACATAGTGGATACCATCCAACTAACTACACCTCTCTAACACATAGTGGATACCATCCAACTAACTACACCTCTCTAGCACATAGTGGATACCAACTAACTACACCTCTATAACACATAGTGGATACCATCCAACTAACTACACCTCTCTAACACATAGTGGATACCAACTAACTACACCTCTATAACACATAGTGGATACCAACTAACTAACTACACCTCTCTAACACATAGTGGATACCATCCAACTAACTACACCTCTCTAACACATAGTGGATACCAACTAACTACACCTCTCTAGCACATAGTGGATACCAACTAACTACACCTCTATAACACATAGTGGATACCATCCAACTAACTACACCTCTCTAACACATAGTGGATACCAACTAACTACACCTCTATAACACATAGTGGATACCATCCAACTAACTACACCTCTATAACACATAGTGGATACCATCCAACTAACTAACTACACCTCTCTAACACATAGTGGATACCAACTAACTACACCTCTATAACACATAGTGGATACCATCCAACTAACTACACCTCTATAACACATAGTGGATACCAACTAACTAACTACACCTCTCTAACACATAGTGGATACCAACTAACTACACCTCTATAACACATAGTGGATACCATCCAACTAACTACACCTCTCTAGCACATAGTGGATACCAACTAACTACACCTCTATAACACATAGTGGATACCAACTAACTACACCTCTCTAACACATAGTGGATACCAACTAACTACACCTCTATAACACATAGTGGATACCATCCAACTAACTACACCTCTATAACACATAGTGGATACCAACTAACTACACCTCTATAACACATAGTGGATACCAACTAACTACACCTCTATAACACATAGTGGATACCAACTAACTAACTACACCTCTCTAACACATAGTGGATACCAACTAACTACACCTCTATAACACATAGTGGATACCAACTAACTACACCTCTCTAACACATAGTGGATACCAACTAACTAACTACACCTCTATAACACATAGTGGATACCATCCAACTAACTACACCTCTCTAACACATAGTGGATACCAACTAACTACACCTCTCTAGCACATAGTGGATACCAACTAACTACACCTCTATAACACATAGTGGATACCATCCAACTAACTACACCTCTATAACACATAGTGGATACCAACTAACTACACCTCTATAACACATAGTGGATACCAACTAACTAACTACACCTCTATAACACATAGTGGATACCAACTAACTACACCTCTATAACACATAGTGGATACCAACTAACTACACCTCTATAACACATAGTGGATACCATCCAACTAACTACACCTCTATAACACATAGTGGATACCAACTAACTAACTACACCTCTCTAACACATAGTGGATACCAACTAACTACACCTCTATAACACATAGTGGATACCATCCAACTAACTACACCTCTCTAACACATAGTGGATACCATCCAACTAACTACACCTCTCTAACACATAGTGGATACCATCCAACTAACTACACCTCTCTAGCACATAGTGGATACCAACTAACTACACCTCTATAACACATAGTGGATACCATCCAACTAACTACACCTCTCTAACACATAGTGGATACCAACTAACTACACCTCTATAACACATAGTGGATACCAACTAACTAACTACACCTCTCTAACACATAGTGGATACCATCCAACTAACTACACCTCTCTAACACATAGTGGATACCAACTAACTACACCTCTCTAGCACATAGTGGATACCAACTAACTACACCTCTATAACACATAGTGGATACCATCCAACTAACTACACCTCTCTAACACATAGTGGATACCAACTAACTACACCTCTATAACACATAGTGGATACCATCCAACTAACTACACCTCTATAACACATAGTGGATACCATCCAACTAACTAACTACACCTCTCTAACACATAGTGGATACCAACTAACTACACCTCTATAACACATAGTGGATACCATCCAACTAACTACACCTCTATAACACATAGTGGATACCAACTAACTAACTACACCTCTCTCTATAGTGGATACCATACTACACCTCTCCTCTGTGGATACCATCGTGGATACTAACTACACCTCTCTCTCTAGTGGATACCAACTAAGTGGATACCAACTAACTACACCTCTATAACACATAGTGGATACCAAACTAACTACACCTCTATAACACATAGTGGATACCAACTAACTACACCTCTATAACACATAGTGGATACCAACTAACTACACCTCTATAACACATAGTGGATACCAACTAACTACACCTCTATAACACATAGTGGATACCAACTAACTACACCTCTATAACACATAGTGGATACCAACTAACTACACCTCTATAACACATAGTGGATACCAACTAACTACACCTCTATAACACATAGTGGATACCAACTAACTACACCTCTATAACACATAGTGGATACCAACTAACTACACCTCTCTATAACACATAGTGGATACCAACTAACTAACTACACCTCTATAACACATAGTGGATACCAACTAACTACACCTCTATAACACATAGTGGATACCAACTAACTAACTACACCTCTATAACACATAGTGGATACCAACTAACTACACCTCTATAACACATAGTGGATACCAACTAACTAACTACACCTCTATAACACATAGTGGATACCAACTAACTACACCTCTATAACACATAGTGGATACCAACTAACTACACCTCTATAACACATAGTGGATACCAACTAACTACACCTCTATAACACATAGTGGATACCAACTAACTAACTACACCTCTATAACACATAGTGGATACCAACTAACTACACCTCTATAACACATAGTGGATACCAACTAACTAACTACACCTCTCTAACACATAGTGGATACCAACTAACTACACCTCTATAACACATAGTGGATACCAACTAACTACACCTCTCTAACACATAGTGGATACCAACTAACTAACTACACCTCTATAACACATAGTGGATACCATCCAACTAACTACACCTCTCTAACACATAGTGGATACCAACTAACTACACCTCTCTAGCCAACTAACTATCTATAACACATAGTGGATACCAACTAACTACACCTCTATAACACATAGTGGATACCATCCAACTAACTACACCTCTATAACACATAGTGGATACCAACTAACTACACCTCTATAACACATAGTGGATACCAACTAACTAACTACACCTCTATAACACATAGTGGATACCAACTAACTACACCTCTATAACACATAGTGGATACCAACTAACTACACCTCTATAACACATAGTGGATACCATCCAACTAACTACACCTCTATAACACATAGTGGATACCAACCAACTAACTACACCTCTCTAACACATAGTGGATACCAACTAACTACACCTCTATAACACATAGTGGATACCATCCAACTAACTACACCTCTCTAACACATAGTGGATACCATCCAACTAACTACACCTCTCTAACACATAGTGGATACCATCCAACTAACTACACCTCTATAGCACATAGTGGATACCAACTAACTACACCTCTATAACACATAGTGGATACCATCCAACTAACTACACCTCTATAACACATAGTGGATACCAACTAACTACACCTCTATAACACATAGTGGATACCAACTAACTAACTACACCTCTCTAACACATAGTGGATACCATCCAACTAACTACACCTCTCTAACACATAGTGGATACCAACTAACTACACCTCTCTAGCACATAGTGGATACCATCAACTAACTACACCTCTATAACACATAGTGGATACCATCCAACTAACTACACCTCTCTAACACATAGTGGATACCAACTAACTACACCTCTATAACACATAGTGGATACCATCCAACTAACTACACCTCTATAACACATAGTGGATACCATCCAACTAACTAACTACACCTCTCTAACACATAGTGGATACCAACTAACTACACCTCTCTAACACATAGTGGATACCATCCAACTAACTACACCTCTATAACACATAGTGGATACCAACTAACTAACTACACCTCTATAACACATAGTGGATACCAACTAACTACACCTCTATAACACATAGTGGATACCATAACTAACTAATACTAACTCTAGTGGATACCAACTAACTACACCTCTACACATACTAGTGGATACCAACTAACTACACCTCTATAACACATAGTGGATACCAAACTAACTACACCTCTATAACACATAGTGGATACCAACTAACTACACCTCTATAACACATAGTGGATACCAACTAACTACACCTCTCTAACACATAGTGGATACCAACTAACTACACCTCTATAACACATAGTGGATACCAACTAACTACACCTCTATAACACATAGTGGATACCAACTAACTACACCTCTATAACACATAGTGGATACCAACTAACTAACTACACCTCTATAACACATAGTGGATACCATCCAACTAACTACACCTCTATAACACATAGTGGATACCAACTAACTACACCTCTATAACACATAGTGGATACCAACTAACTACACCTCTCTAACACATAGTGGATACCATCCAACTAACTACACCTCTATAACACATAGTGGATACCAACTAACTACACCTCTATAACACATAGTGGATACCAACTAACTAACTACACCTCTATAACACATAGTGGATACCAACTAACTACACCTCTATAACACATAGTGGATACCAACTAACTACACCTCTCTAACACATAGTGGATACCATCCAACTAACTACACCTCTATAACACATAGTGGATACCAACTAACTAACTACACCTCTCTAACACATAGTGGATACCAACTAACTACACCTCTATAACACATAGTGGATACCAACTAACTACACCTCTCTAACACATAGTGGATACCATCCAACTAACTACACCTCTCTAACACATAGTGGATACCATCCAACTAACTACACCTCTCTAACACATAGTGGATACCAACCAACTAACTACACCTCTCTAACACATAGTGGATACCATCCAACTAACTACACCTCTATAACACATAGTGGATACCAACTAACTACACCTCTATAACACATAGTGGATACCAACTAACTAACTACACCTCTATAACACATAGTGGATACCATCCAACTAACTACACCTCTATAACACATAGTGGATACCAACTAACTACACCTCTATAACACATAGTGGATACCAACTAACTACACCTCTATAACACATAGTGGATACCATCCAACTAACTACACCTCTCTAACACATAGTGGATACCAACTAACTACACCTCTATAACACATAGTGGATACCATCCAACTAACTACACCTCTATAACACATAGTGGATACCATCCAACTAACTAACTACACCTCTATAACACATAGTGGATACCAACTAACTACACCTCTATAACACATAGTGGATACCATCCAACTAACTACACCTCTATAACACATAGTGGATACCAACTAACTAACTACACCTCTCTAACACATAGTGGATACCAACTAACTACACCTCTATAACACATAGTGGATACCATCCAACTAACTACACCTCTCTAGCACATAGTGGATACCAACTAACTACACCTCTATAACACATAGTGGATACCAACTAACTACACCTCTCTAACACATAGTGGATACCAACTAACTACACCTCTATAACACATAGTGGATACCATCCAACTAACTACACCTCTATAACACATAGTGGATACCAACTAACTACACCTCTATAACACATAGTGGATACCAACTAACTAACTACACCTCTCTAACACATAGTGGATACCAACTAACTACACCTCTATAACACATAGTGGATACCAACTAACTACACCTCTCTAACACATAGTGGATACCATCCAACTACACCTCTATAACACATAGTGGATACCAACTAACTACACCTCTATGACACATAGTGGATACCAACTAATTACACCTCTATAACACATAGTGGATACCATCCAACTAACTACACCTCTCTAACACATAGTGGATACCAACTAACTACACCTCTATAACACATAGTGGATACCAACTAACTACACCTCTATAACACATAGTGGATACCAACTAACTACACCTCTATAACACATAGTGGATACCAACTAACTACACCTCTATAACACATAGTGGATACCAACTAACTAACTACACCTCTCTAACACATAGTGGATACCAACTAACTACACCTCTATAACACATAGTGGATACCAACTAACTACACCTCTCTAACACATAGTGGATACCATCGAACTAACTACACCTCTATAACACATAGTGGATACCAACTAACTAACTACACCTCTATAACACATAGTGGACACCAACTAACTACACCTCTATAACACATAGTGGATACCAACTAACTAACTACACCTCTATAACACATAGTGGATACCATCCAACTAACTACACCTCTATAACACATAGTGGATACCAACTAACTAACTACACCTCTATAACACATAGTGGATACCAACTAACTACACCTCTATAACACATAGTGGATACCATCCAACTACACCTCTATAACACATAGTGGATACCAACTAACTACACCTCTATAACACATAGTGGATACCAACTAACTAATTACACCTCTCTAACACATAGTGGATACCAACTAACTACACCTCTATAACACATAGTGGATACCAACTAACTATACCTCTATAACACATAGTGGATACCATCCAACTAACTACACCTCTATAACACATAGTGGATACCAACTAACTACACCTCTCTAACACATAGTGGATACCATCCAACTAACTACACCTCTATAACACATAGTGGATACCAACTAACTACACCTCTCTAACACATAGTGGATACCATCCAACTAACTACACCTCTATAACACATAGTGGATACCAACTAACTAACTACACCTCTATAACACATAGTGGATACCATCCAACTAACTACACCTCTATAACACATAGTGGATACCAACTAACTAACTACACCTCTATAACACATAGTGGATACCAACTAACTACACCTCTATAACACATAGTGGATACCATCCAACTAACTACACCTCTATAACACATAGTGGATACCATCCAACTAACTACACCTCTATAACACATAGTGGATACCAACTAACTAACTACACCTCTATAACACATAGTGGATACCAACTAACTACACCTCTATAACACATAGTGGATACCAACTAACTACACCTCTATAACACATAGTGGATACCAACTAACTACACCTCTATAACACATAGTGGATACCATCCAACTAACTACACCTCTCTAACACATAGTGGATACCAACTAACTACACCTCTATAACACATAGTGGATACCAACTAACTACACCTCTATAACACATAGTGGATACCATCCAACTAACTACACCTCTCTAACACATAGTGGATACCAACTAACTACACCTCTATAACACATAGTGGATACCAACTAACTACACCTCTCTAACACATAGTGGATACCATCCAACTAACTACACCTCTATAACACATAGTGGATACCATCCAACTAACTACACCTCTATAACACATAGTGGATACCATCCAACTAACTACACCTCTATAACACATAGTGGATACCAACTAACTACACCTCTATAACACATAGTGGATACCAACTAACTACACCTCTCTAGCACATAGTGGATACCATCCAACTAACTACACCTCTATAACACATAGTGGATACCATCCAACTAACTACACCTCTCTAACACATAGTGGATACCAACTAACTACACCTCTATAACACATAGTGGATACCATCCAACTACACCTCTATAACACATAGTGGATACCAACTAACTACACCTCTATAACACATAGTGGATACCATCCAACTAACTACACCTCTATAACACATAGTGGATACCAACTAACTACACCTCTATAACACATAGTGGATACCAACTAACTACACCTCTATAACACATAGTGGATACCAACTAACTACACCTCTCTAGCACATAGTGGATACCATCCAACTAACTACACCTCTATAACACATAGTGGATACCAACTAACTACACCTCTATAACACATAGTGGATACCAACTAACTACACCTCTATAACACATAGTGGATACCAACTAACTACACCTCTCTAGCACATAGTGGATACCATCCAACTAACTACACCTCTCTAACACATAGTGGATACCAACTAACTACACCTCTATAACACATAGTGGATACCAACTAACTACACCTCTCTAACACATAGTGGATACCAACTAACTACACCTCTATAACACATAGTGGATACCATCCAACTAACTACACCTCTCTAAGACATAGTGGATACCAACTAACTACACCTCTATAACACATAGTGGATACCATCCAACTAACTACACCTCTCTAACACATAGTGGATACCAACTAACTAACTACACCTCTATAACACATAGTGGATACCAACTAACTACACCTCTATAACACATAGTGGATACCAACTAACTACACCTCTCTAACACATAGTGGATACCAACTAACTACACCTCTCTAACACATAGTGGATACCAACTAACTACACCTCTCTAACACATAGTGGATACCATCCAACTAACTACACCTTTCTAACACATAGTGGATACCAACTAACTAACTACACCTCTATAACACATAGTGGATACCAACTAACTACACCTCTATAACACATAGTGGATACCAACTAACTACACCTCTATAACACATAGTGGATACCAACTAACTATACCTCTATAACACATAGTGGATACCATCCAACTAACTACACCTCTATAACACATAGTGGATACCAACTAACTACACCTCTCTAACACATAGTGGATACCATCCAACTAACTACACCTCTATAACACATAGTGGATACCAACTAACTACACCTCTCTAACACATAGTGGATACCATCCAACTAACTACACCTCTATAACACATAGTGGATACCAACTAACTAACTACACCTCTATAACACATAGTGGATACCATCCAACTAACTACACCTCTATAACACATAGTGGATACCAACTAACTAACTACACCTCTATAACACATAGTGGATACCAACTAACTACACCTCTATAACACATAGTGGATACCATCCAACTAACTACACCTCTATAACACATAGTGGATACCATCCAACTAACTACACCTCTATAACACATAGTGGATACCAACTAACTAACTACACCTCTATAACACATAGTGGATACCAACTAACTACACCTCTATAACACATAGTGGATACCAACTAACTACACCTCTATAACACATAGTGGATACCAACTAACTACACCTCTATAACACATAGTGGATACCAACTAACTAACTACACCTCTCTAACACATAGTGGATACCAACTAACTACACCTCTATAACACATAGTGGATACCAACTAACTACACCTCTATAACACATAGTGGATACCATCCAACTAACTACACCTCTCTAACACATAGTGGATACCAACTAACTACACCTCTATAACACATAGTGGATACCAACTAACTACACCTCTCTAACACATAGTGGATACCATCCAACTAACTACACCTCTATAACACATAGTGGATACCATCCAACTAACTACACCTCTATAACACATAGTGGATACCATCCAACTAACTACACCTCTATAACACATAGTGGATACCAACTAACTACACCTCTATAACACATAGTGGATACCAACTAACTACACCTCTCTAGCACATAGTGGATACCATCCAACTAACTACACCTCTATAACACATAGTGGATACCATCCAACTAACTACACCTCTCTAACACATAGTGGATACCAACTAACTACACCTCTATAACACATAGTGGATACCATCCAACTACACCTCTATAACACATAGTGGATACCAACTAACTACACCTCTATAACACATAGTGGATACCATCCAACTAACTACACCTCTATAACACATAGTGGATACCAACTAACTACACCTCTATAACACATAGTGGATACCAACTAACTACACCTCTATAACACATAGTGGATACCAACTAACTACACCTCTCTAGCACATAGTGGATACCATCCAACTAACTACACCTCTATAACACATAGTGGATACCAACTAACTACACCTCTATAACACATAGTGGATACCAACTAACTACACCTCTATAACACATAGTGGATACCAACTAACTACACCTCTCTAGCACATAGTGGATACCATCCAACTAACTACACCTCTCTAACACATAGTGGATACCAACTAACTACACCTCTATAACACATAGTGGATACCAACTAACTACACCTCTCTAACACATAGTGGATACCAACTAACTACACCTCTATAACACATCGTGGATACCAACTAACTACACCTCTCTAGCACATAGTGGATACCATCCAACTAACTACACCTCTCTAACACATAGTGGATACCAACTAACTACACCTCTATAACACATAGTGGATACCATCCAACTAACTACACCTCTCTAACACATAGTGGATACCAACTAACTACACCTCTATAACACATAGTGGATACCATCCAACTAACTACACCTCTCTAACACATAGTGGATACCAACTAACTAACTACACCTCTATAACACATAGTGGATACCAACTAACTACACCTCTATAACACATAGTGGATACCAACTAACTACACCTCTCTAACACATAGTGGATACCAACTAACTACACCTCTCTAACACATAGTGGATACCAACTAACTACACCTCTCTAACACATAGTGGATACCATCCAACTAACTACACCTTTCTAACACATAGTGGATACCAACTAACTAACTACACCTCTATAACACATAGTGGATACCAACTAACTACACCTCTATAACACATAGTGGATACCAACTAACTACACCTCTATAACACATAGTGGATACCAACTAACTACACCTCTATAACACATAGTGGATACCAACTAACTACACCTCTATAACACATCTGTGGTGAGCATTCATACAATTAAACACAACAACAACTTCACACACACAGAGCTTGAGCACACTAACAGACCAGACGTAGAACCCGGGTCTGACAACGCCTAGAAGAGCCCCCACAAACCTTTGGCTTTGTGGTAGGTAAACTCATGGTTCGTGAGGCGAAACCACCTTTTCTTGAAGTTCTTCATCCCGAAACGGTTCCTCCCCTGGGCTCGCTTGATCATGAACCTGGAGAGAGGAAGGAACGAGTGAGTGGCTGAAGGAGGGAGAGAACGCCAGGAGAGATAATCAGACGGAGAGATGCCTTCAGAGAAACATCTTCCATGAGTGGTCCAGGTTTTAAATGGCCATTGAAGTGGAAGGTCAAGACAGTGAATTGTAATTGGACTGTTCTCTTTTGACACATCCTCTGAGTAGAGGTGACCACAGGTAGGAGTAGGTACGGGCCTGATCCAATACCACCGTAGAGATACCAGGTTATATAGGTTCAGTAGTGAGTCTGGGCCTGATCCAATACCACCGTAGAGATACCAGGTTATATAGGTTCAGTAGTGAGTCTGGGCCTGATCCAATACCACCGTAGAGATACCAGGTTATATAGGTTCAGTAGTGAGTCTGGGCCTGATCCAATACCACCGTAGAGATACCAGGTTATATAGGTTCAGTAGTGAGTCTGGGCCTGATCCAATACCACCGTAGAGATACCAGGTTATATAGGTTCAGTAGTGAGTCTGGGCCTGATCCAATACCACCGTAGAGATACCAGGTTATATAGGTTCAGTAGTGAACCCCCTTTGTTCTCTCTCTTACCCCTAACCCCCTCAGTGTTACCCTGTGTTCTCTCTCTTACCCCTAACCCCCTCAGTGTTACCCCCTGTGTTCTCTCTCTTACCCCTAACCCCCTCAGTGTTACCCCCTGTGTTCTCTCTCTTACCCCTAACCCCCTCAGTGTTACCCCCTGTGTTCTCTCTCTTACCCCTAACCCCCTCAGTGTTACCCCCTGTGTTCTCTCTCTTACCCCTAACCCCCTCAGTGTTACCCCCTGTGTTCTCTCTCTTACCCTAACCCCTCAGTGTTACCCCCTGTGTTCTCTCTCTTACCCTAACCCCCTCAGTGTTACCCCCTGTGTTCTCTCTCTTACCCTAACCCCTCAGTGTTACCCCCTGTGTTCTCTCTCTTACCCCTAACCCCCTCAGTGTTACCCCCTGTGTTCTCTCTCTTACCCCTAACCCCTCAGTGTTACCCCCTGTGTTCTCTCTCTTACCCTAACCCCCTCAGTGTTACCCCCTGTGTTCTCTCTCTTACCCCTAACCCCCTCAGTGTTACCCCCTGTGTTCTCTCTCTTACCCCTAACCCCTCAGTGTTACCCCCTGTGTTCTCTCTCTTACCCCTAACCCCTCAGTGTTACCCCCTGTGTTCTCTCTCTTACCCTAACCCCCTCAGTGTTACCCCCTGTGTTCTCTCTCTTACCCCTAACCCCTCAGTGTTACCCCCTGTGTTCTCTCTCTTACCCCTAACCCCTCAGTGTTACCCCCTGTGTTCTCTCTCTTACCCCTAACCCCTCAGTGTTACCCCTGTGTTCTCTCTCTTACCCCTAACCCCTCAGTGTTACCCCCTGTGTTCTCTCTCTTACCCCTAACCCCTCAGTGTTACCCCCTGTGTTCTCTCTCTTACCCCTAACCCCTCAGTGTTACCCCCTGTGTTCTCTCTCTTACCCCTAACCCCCTCAGTGTTACCCCCTGTGTTC
This sequence comes from Brachymystax lenok tsinlingensis, assembly GCA_030435695.1. Taxonomy (NCBI): domain Eukaryota; kingdom Metazoa; phylum Chordata; class Actinopteri; order Salmoniformes; family Salmonidae; genus Brachymystax; species Brachymystax lenok. The sequence goes on from CM059814.1 coordinate 51,586,360, forward strand.
TCTCTCTTACCCCTAACCCCTCAGTGTTACCCCCTGTGTTCTCTCTCTTACCCCTAACCCTCAGTGTTACCCCCTGTGTTCTCTCTCTTACCCCTAACCCCTGAGTGTTATCCCTAACCCCTCAGTGTTAACCCCTGTGTTCTCTCTCTTACCCCTAACCCCCTCATTGTTTCCCCCCTGTTTTCTCTCTCTTACCCCTCTTTCAGCATGATGGGAGTCTCGATACTCTTCTGGTCCCATCTCCCTGACGACGAGATCAGGTCCAGGAACTACAGACAGACAGACAGAGGGCGCATCTCAAATTTACATTTTACATTTTAGTCTCTTATCCACACTGACTCTCTGTCCATCCACACGTCTCTACCCACTCAGACACAACCTACACTGCTGCTACTCTGCCACAGACTATCCACACTGACTCTCTGTCCATCCACACGTCTCTACCCACTCAGACACAACCTACACTGCTGCTACTCTGCCACAGACTATCCACACTGACTCTCTGTCCATCCACACGTCTCTACCCACTCAGACACAACCTACACTGCTGCTACTCTTCCACAGACTATCCACACTGACTCTCTGTCCATCCACACGTCTCTACCCACTCAGACCCAACCTACACTGCTGCTACTCTGCCACAGACTATCCACACTGACTCTCTGTCCATCCACACGTCTCTACCCACTCAGACCCAACCTACACTGCTGCTACTCTGCCACAGACTATCCACACTGACTCTCTGTCCATCCACACGTCTCTACCCACTCAAACACAACCTACACTGCACATTGAATAAGGTACTGACCTGTATATACAACCACTCCAGTACCCCTGGACATTGAATAAGGTACTGACCCGTATATACAACCACTCCAGGACCCCTGGACATTGAATAAGGTACTGACCTGTATATACAACCACTCCAGAACCCCTGGACATTGAATAAGGTACTGACCTGTATATACAACCACTCCAGTACCCCTGGACATTGAATAAGGTACTGACCCGTATATACAACCACTCCAGTAGCCCTGGACATTGAATAAGGTACTGACCCGTATATACAACCACTCCAGAACCCCTGGACATTGAATAAGGTACTGACCTGTATATACAACCACTCCAGTACCCCTGGACATTGAATAAGGTACTGGCCCGTATATACAACCACTCCAGTAGCCCTGGACATTGAATAAGGTACTGACCCGTATATACAACCACTCCAGAACCCCTGGACATTGAATAAGGTACTGACCCGTATATACAACCACTCCAGTAGCCCTGGACATTGAATAAGGTACTGACCCGTATATACAACCACTCCAGGACCCCTGGACATTGAATAAGGTACTGACCTGTATATACAACCACTCCAGGACCCCTGGACATTGAATACGGTACTGACCCGTATATACAACCACTCCAGAACCCCTGGACATTGAATAAGGTACTGACCTGTATATACAACCACTCCAGAACCCCTGGACATTGAATAAGGTACTGACCTGTATATACAACCACTCCAGGACCCCTGGACATTGAATAAGGTACTGACCTGTATATACAACCACTCCAGTACCCCTGGACATTGAATAAGGTACTGACCCGTATATACAACCACTCCAGAACCCCTGGACATTGAATAAGGTACTGACCTGTATATACAACCACTCCAGTACTCTGTAGAAGGACGTTAGTCAGTACCAGTACCTTAGAGCTCTCATTCTGATCACTGGGGGCTGGTCAGTACCAGTACCTTAGAGCTCTCATTCTGATCACTGGTGGGCTGGTCAGTACCAGTAGCTTAGAGCTCTCATTCTGATCACTGGGGGCTGGTCAGTACCAGGACCTTAGAGCTCTCATTCTGATCACTGGGGGCTGGTCAGTACCAGGACCTTAGAGCTCTCATTCTGATCACTGGTGGGCTGGTCAGTACCAGGACCTTAGAGCTCTCATTCTGATCACTGGGTGGGCTGGTCAGTACCAGTACCTTAGAGCTCTCATTCTGATCACTGGTGGGCTGGTCAGTACCAGTACCTTAGAGCTCTCATTCTGATCACTGGGGGCTGGTCAGTACCAGTACCTTAGAGCTCTCATTCTGATCACTGGTGGGCTGGTCAGTACCAGTACCTTAGAGCTCTCATTCACCCAGCCAGAGAGTAGACGAGAGACTCACGTTCTTCACAGCGTCGGCATACTTCTGCTCGTTGAAGTAATCGTAGAAGGTGGCCATGTACGTCTCTTTAAAACTAGCTGATTTAGACTTGGCCAGGCTGCCCAGGGTCTGGATGGTCTTAGAGATGAGGGTGAGGGTCCGCGATGTGGCGGGGTCCTGAGGACGAGACGGACTAAGGTTAGAATACTACTGACACACACGTACTCACACACTGTTAACCACAGTAGGGTGAATCCTGTATTAAACACTGTTAACCACAGTAGGGTGAATCCTGTATTAAACACTGTGAACCACAGTAGGGTGAATCCTGTATTAAACACTGTTAACCACAGTAGGGTGAATCCTGTATTAAACACTGTTAACCACAGTAGGGTGAATCCTGTATTAAACACTGTTAACCACAGTAGGGTGAATCCTGTATTAAACACTGTTAACCACAGTAGGGTGAATCCTGTATTAAACACTGTTAACCACAGTAGGGTGAATCCTGTATTAAACACTGTTAACCACAGTAGGGTGAATCCTGTATTATACACTGTTAACCACAGTAGGGTGAATCCTGTATTAAACACTGTTAACCACAGTAGGGTGAATCCTGTATTAAACACTGTTAACCACAGTAGGGTGAATCCTGTATTAAACGCTGTTAACCACAGTAGGGTGAATCCTGTATTAAACACTGTTAACCACAGTAGGGTGAATCCTGTATTAAACGCTGTTAACCACAGTAGGGTGAATCCTGTATTAAACACTGTTAACCACAGTAGGGTGAATCCTGTATTAAACACTGTTAACCACAGCAGGGTGAATCCTGTATTAAACACTGTTAACCACAGTAGGGTGAATCCTGTATTAAACACTGTGAACCACAGTAGGGTGAATCCTGTATTAAACACTGTTAACCACAGTAGGGTGAATCCTGTATTAAACACTGTTAACCACAGTAGGGTTAATCCTGTATTAAACACTGTGAACCACAGTAGGGTGAATCCTGTATTAAACACTGTGAACCACAGTAGGGTGAATCCTGTATTAAACACTGTGAACCACAGTAGGGTGAATCCTGTATTATACACTGTTAACCACAGTAGGGTGAATCCTGTATTAAACACTGTTAACCACAGTAGGGTGAATCCTGTATTAAACACTGTTAACCACAGTAGGGTGAATCCTGTATTAAACACTGTTAACCACAGTAGGGTGAATCCTGTATTAAACACTGTTAACCACAGTAGGGTGAATCCTGTATTAAACACTGTTAACCACAGTAGGGTGAATCCTGTATTAAACGCTGTTAACCACAGTAGGGTGAATCCTGTATTAAACGCTGTTAACCACAGTAGGGTGAATCCTGTATTAAACGCTGTTAACCACAGTAGGGTGAATCCTGTATTAAACGCTGTTAACCACAGTAGGGTGAATCCTGTATTAAACGCTGTTAACCACAGTAGGGTGAATCCTGTATTAAACACTGTTAACCACAGTAGGGTGAATCCTGTATTAAACACTGTTAACCACAGTAGGGTGAATCCTGTATTAAACACTGTTAACCACAGTAGGGTGAATCCTGTATTAAACACTGTTAACCACAGTAGGGTGAATCCTGTATTAAACACTGTTAACCACAGTAGGGTGAATCCTGTATTAAACACTGTTAACCACAGTAGGGTTAATCCTGTATTAAACACTGTGAACCACAGTAGGGTGAATCCTGTATTAAACACTGTGAACCACAGTAGGGTGAATCCTGTATTAAACACTGTGAACCACAGTAGGGTGAATCCTGTATTATACACTGTTAACCACAGTAGGGTGAATCCTGTATTAAACACTGTTAACCACAGTAGGGTGAATCCTGTATTAAACACTGTTAACCACAGTAGGGTGAATCCTGTATTAAACACTGTTAACCACAGTAGGGTGAATCCTGTATTAAACACTGTTAACCACAGTAGGGTGAATCCTGTATTAAACGCTGTTAACCACAGTAGGGTGAATCCTGTATTAAACGCTGTTAACCACAGTAGGGTGAATCCTGTATTAAACGCTGTTAACCACAGTAGGGTGAATCCTGTATTAAACGCTGTTAACCACAGTAGGGTGAATCCTGTATTAAACGCTGTTAACCACAGTAGGGTGAATCCTGTATTAAACGCTGTTAACCACAGTAGGGTGAATCCTGTATTAAACGCTGTTAACCACAGTAGGGTGAATCCTGTATTAAACGCTGTTAACCACAGTAGGGTGAATCCTGTATTAAACGCTGTTAACCACAGTAGGGTGAATCCTGTATTAAACACTGTTAACCACAGTAGGGTGAATCCTGTATTATACACTGTTAACCACAGTAGGGTGAATCCTGTATTAAACACTGTTAACCACAGTAGGGTGAATCCTGTATTAAACACTGTTAACCACAGTAGGGTTAATCCTGTATTATACGCTGTGAACCACAGTAGGGTGAATCCTGTATTATACGCTGTGAACCACAGTAGGGTGAATCCTGTATTAAACGCTGTTAACCACAGTAGGGTGAATCCTGTATTATACACTGTTAACCACAGTAGGGTGAATCCTGTATTAAACACTGTTAACCACAGTAGGGTGAATCCTGTATTAAACACTGTGAACCACAGTAGGGTGAATCCTGTATTATACACTGTTAACCACAGTAGGGTGAATCCTGTATTAAACACTGTGAACCACAGTAGGGTGAATCCTGTATTAAACACTGTGAACCACAGTAGGGTGAATCCTGTATTAAACACTGTGAACCACAGTAGGGTGAATCCTGTATTAAACACTGTGAACCACAGTAGGGTGAATCCTGTATTAAACACTGTTAACCACAGTAGGGTGAATCCTGTATTAAACACTGTTAACCACAGTAGGGTGAATCCTGTATTAAACGCTGTTAACCACAGTAGGGTGAATCCTGTATTAAACACTGTTAACCACAGTAGGGTGAATCCTGTATTAAACACTGTTAACCACAGTAGGGTGAATCCTGTATTAAACACTGTTAACCACAGTAGGGTGAATCCTGTATTAAACACTGTTAACCACAGTAGGGTGAATCCTGTATTATACACTGTTAACCACAGTAGGGTGAATCCTGTATTAAACACTGTTAACCACAGTAGGGTGAATCCTGTATTAAACACTGTTAACCACAGTAGGGTGAATCCTGTATTATACACTGTTAACCACAGTAGGGTGAATCCTGTATTAAACACTGTTAACCACAGTAGGGTGAATCCTGTATTAAACACTGTAAACCACAGTAGGGTGAATCCTGTATTAAACACTGTGAACCACAGTAGGGTGAATCCTGTATTAAACACTGTTAACCACAGTAGGGTGAATCCTGTATTAAACACTGTTAACCACAGTAGGGTGAATCCTGTATTAAACACTGTTAACCACAGTAGGGTGAATCCTGTATTAAACACTGTTAACCACAGTAGGGTGAATCCTGTATTAAACACTGTTAACCACAGTAGGGTGAATCCTGTATTAAACACTGTTAACCACAGTAGGGTGAATCCTGTATTAAACACTGTTAACCACAGTAGGGTGAATCCTGTATTAAACACACACTGTTAACCACAGTAGGGTGAATCCTGTATTAAACACTGTTAACCACAGTAGGGTGAATCCTGTATTAAACACTGTTAACCACAGTAGGGTGAATCCTGTATTAAACACTGTTAACCACAGTAGGGTGAATCCTGTATTAAACACTGTTAACCACAGTAGGGTGAATCCTGTATTAAACACTGTTAACCACAGTAGGGTGAATCCTGTATTAAACACTGTTAACCACAGTAGGGTGAATCCTGTATTAAACACTGTTAACCACAGTAGGGTGAATCCTGTATTAAACACTGTTAACCACAGTAGGGTGAATCCTGTATTAAACACTGTTAACCACAGTAGGGTGAATCCTGTATTAAACACTGTTAACCACAGTAGGGTGAATCCTGTATTAAACACTGTTAACCACAGTAGGGTGAATCCTGTATTAAACACTGTTAACCACAGTAGGGTGAATCCTGTATTAAACACTGTTAACCACAGTAGGGTGAATCCTGTATTAAACACTGTTAACCACAGTAGGGTGAATCCTGTATTAAACACTGTTAACCACAGTAGGGTGAATCCTGTATTAAACACTGTTAACCACAGTAGGGTGAATCCTGTATTAAACACTGTTAACCACAGTAGGGTGAATCCTGTATTAAACACTGTTAACCACAGTAGGGTGAATCCTGTATTAAACACTGTTAACCACAGTAGGGTGAATCCTGTATTAAACACTGTTAACCACAGTAGGGTGAATCCTGTATTAAACACTGTTAACCACAGTAGGGTGAATCCTGTATTAAACACTGTTAACCACAGTAGGGTGAATCCTGTATTAAACACTGTTAACCACAGTAGGGTGAATCCTGTATTAAACACTGTTAACCACAGTAGGGTGAATCCTGTATTAAACACTGTTAACCACAGTAGGGTGAATCCTGTATTAAACACTGTTAACCACAGTAGGGTGAATCCTGTATTAAACACTGTTAACTGTTAACCACAGTAGGGTGAATCCTGATTATCCTGTACACTGTTAACCACAGTAGGGTGAATCCTGTATTAAACACACAGTAGGGTGAATCCTGTATTAAACACTGTTAACCACAGTAGGGTGAATCCTGTATTAAACACTGTTAACCACAGTAGGGTGAATCCTGTATTAAACACTGTTAACCACAGTAGGGTGAATCCTGTATTAAACACTGTTAACCACAGTAGGGTGAATCCTGTATTAAACACTGTTAACCACAGTAGGGTGAATCCTGTATTAAACACTGTTAACCACAGTAGGGTGAATCCTGTATTAAACACTGTTAACCACAGTAGGGTGAATCCTGTATTAAACACTGTTAACCACAGTAGGGTGAATCCTGTATTAAACACTGTTAACCACAGTAGGGTGAATCCTGTATTAAACACTGTTAACCACAGTAGGGTGAATCCTGTATTAAACGCTGTTAACCACAGTAGGGTGAATCCTGTATTAAACGCTGTTAACCACAGTAGGGTGAATCCTGTATTAAACGCTGTTAACCACAGTAGGGTGAATCCTGTATTAAACGCTGTTAACCACAGTAGGGTGAATCCTGTATTAAACACTGTTAACCACAGTAGGGTGAATCCTGTATTAAACACTGTTAACCACAGTAGGGTGACTGTACGTTAACCACAGTAGGGTGAATCCTGTATTAAACACTGTTAACCACAGTAGGGTGAATCCTGTATTAAACACTGTGAATCCAAAACACTACAGTAGGGTGAATCCTGTATTAAACACTGTTAACCACAGTAGGGTGAATCCTGTATTAAACGCTGTTAACCACAGTAGGGTGAATCCTGTATTAAACACTGTTAACCACAGTAGGGTGAATCCTGTATTATACACTGTTAACCACAGTAGGGTGAATCCTGTATTAAACACTGTTAACCACAGTAGGGTGAATCCTGTATTAAACACTGTTAACCACAGTAGGGTGAATCCTGTATTATACGCTGTGAACCACAGTAGGGTGAATCCTGTATTATACACTGTGAACCACAGTAGGGTGAATCCTGTATTAAACGCTGTTAACCACAGTAGGGTGAATCCTGTATTATACACTGTTAACCACAGTAGGGTGAATCCTGTATTAAACACTGTTAACCACAGTAGGGTGAATCCTGTATTAAACACTGTGAACCACAGTAGGGTGAATCCTGTATTATACACTGTTAACCACAGTAGGGTGAATCCTGTATTAAACACTGTGAACCACAGTAGGGTGAATCCTGTATTAAACACTGTGAACCACAGTAGGGTGAATCCTGTATTAAACACTGTGAACCACAGTAGGGTGAATCCTGTATTAAACACTGTGAACCACAGTAGGGTGAATCCTGTATTAAACACTGTTAACCACAGTAGGGTGAATCCTGTATTAAACACTGTTAACCACAGTAGGGTGAATCCTGTATTAAACGCTGTTAACCACAGTAGGGTGAATCCTGTATTAAACACTGTTAACCACAGTAGGGTGAATCCTGTATTAAACACTGTTAACCACAGTAGGGTGAATCCTGTATTAAACACTGTTAACCACAGTAGGGTGAATCCTGTATTATACACTGTTAACCACAGTAGGGTGAATCCTGTATTAAACACTGTTAACCACAGTAGGGTGAATCCTGTATTAAACACTGTTAACCACAGTAGGGTGAATCCTGTATTAAACACTGTTAACCACAGTAGGGTGAATCCTGTATTAAACACTGTGAACCACAGTAGGGTGAATCCTGTATTAAACACTGTGAACCACAGTAGGGTGAATCCTGTATTAAACACTGTTAACCACAGTAGGGTGAATCCTGTATTAAACACTGTTAACCACAGTAGGGTGAATCCTGTATTAAACACTGTTAACCACAGTAGGGTGAATCCTGTATTAAACACTGTTAACCACAGTAGGGTGAATCCTGTATTAAACACTGTTAACCACAGTAGGGTGAATCCTGTATTACACACTGTTAACCACAGTAGGGTGAATCCTGTATTAAACACTGTTAACCACAGTAGGGTGAATCCTGTATTAAACACTGTTAACCACAGTAGGGTGAATCCTGTATTAAACACTGTTAACCACAGTAGGGTGAATCCTGTATTAAACACTGTTAACCACAGTAGGGTGAATCCTGTATTAAACACTGTTAACCACAGTAGGGTGAATCCTGTATTACACACTGTTAACCACAGTAGGGTGAATCCTGTATTAAACACTGTTAACCACAGTAGGGTGAATCCTGTATTAAACACTGTTAACCACAGTAGGGTGAATCCTGTATTAAACACTGTTAACCACAGTAGGGTGAATCCTGTATTAAACACTGTGAACCACAGTAGGGTGAATCCTGTATTAAACACTGTTAACCACAGTAGGGTGAATCCTGTATTATACACTGTTAACCACAGTAGGGTGAATCCTGTATTATACACTGTTAACCACAGTAGGGTGAATCCTGTATTAAACACTGTGAACCACAGTAGGGTGAATCCTGTATTAAACACTGTGAACCACAGTAGGGTGAATCCTGTATTAAACACTGTGAACCACAGTAGGGTGAATCCTGTATTAAACACTGTTAACCACAGTAGGGTGAATCCTGTACTAAACGCTCCAGGAGCTATAGAGGTGTGTTCTCACCGGGTGATGCGGTCGCAGCTGGAACAGGTTGGGAGAGAGGATGGCCGGGGCGAAGAAACGCAGGAAGATAAAACTACTGACCGCCGTGTACCTCACATCCTGGTCAACTACAGAAACACAGAGACGCGATGTTAGCACGGTCCAGCAGGTGGCAGAGTTTTACGCTGGAGAAGAAAACCAAACGATAGACGGGAAGTAAACAGGAAACATTCTTTAACAGCGTCACAGAGATTTGAGGAACAGAGAGAAAGTGAGAAAGAGAGAGAGAGACAGAGAGAGAGAGAGAGAGAGAGAGAGAGAGAGAGAGAGAGAGAGAGAGAGAGAGAGAGAGAGAGAGAGAGAGAGAGAGAGAGAGAAATGGAGAAGTCAGATTTGGCGGTATAGTTGGTTACCTTCGAAACGTGTTGCAGCTGATTCTCTGAGTGAGAAGAAAATATCACACATGACGGTGGGACAGCGCACGCCTGACGCTGTGATCATGTTGAAGATCCGGTCTACATACTGACGCAGGTTCTCCTGAGAAACCATAGGGTTAGAACCACCAGGTTAGAACCACAGGGTTAGAACCATAGGGTTAGACCCACAGGGCTAGAACCACAGGGTTAGAACCACAGGGTTAGAACCACAGGGTTAGAACCACCAGGTTAGAACCATAGGGTTAGATCCACAGGGTTAGAACCACCGGGTTAGAACCACCGGGTTAGAACCACAGGGTTAGAACCACAGGGTTAGAACCATAGGGTTAGAACCATAGGGTTAGATCCACAGGGTTAGAACCATAGGGTTAGAACCATAGGGTTAGAACCATAGAACCACACACCACTCACCCTGTTGGTCTCTAGGTTTTCTGACTCTTTCAGCTTGACTGGGTCGATCTCACAGGGCTTGTGGTCCGTACAGATCTGGAGACATAAACAAAACCACTGTTACTAACACTCATTATACTGACAGAGAGGGAGATGGGGAGAGAGAGAGAGAGAGAGAGAGAGAGAGAGAGAGAGAGAGAGAGAGAGAGAGAGAGAGAGAGAGAGAGAGAGAGAGAGAGAGAGACAGAGAGAGAGAGAGAGAGAGAGAGAGAGAGAGAGAGAGAGAGAGAGAGAGAGAGAGAGAGAGAGAGATATGGGGAGAGAGAGAGAGAGAGAAAGACAGAGAGAGACACAGAGTGAGAGAGAGAGAGAGCAGTAACTTACTTATTATTGCTGTTATTGTTACTACTATTATTATTGTTGTTTATCATTCCGTATAGTAGTGGTATGGGTGGTAATGGTAATGATAGCAGTTTAATGATGATGGTGATGGCAGTAGTAGTGATGATGATGGTAGTAGTGGTATGGGTGGTAATGGTAATGATATATATTTTCAATTTATTACATTTCTACTACTGACTATTACCATTTTATTGTTATTATTTTTGTATTTAATTTTGTATTATTATTTACTACCATTTTATATTATTACATTGTTGCTTTGGCAATATTGACACAATGTTTTTCATGCCAATAAAGCTTGAATTTGAATTTGAGAGAGAGAGAGAGAGAGAGACAGAGACAGAGAGACAGAGAGAGAGAGAGAGAGAGAGACAGAGAGACAGAGAGAGAGAGAGAGAGAGAGAGAGAGAGTGATAGAGAGAGAGTGATAGAGAGAGAGTGAGATAGAGGCAGGGATGATACGTACTTCATCTATCATGGATCTGAGGGTCACCTGCAGGTAGTGGTTCCCAGCTAGCTTCATGGTCTCATCGATACACTTAGACGTTAGAGAGTTCCCTCTGAAGATGGTGTTAGGGTCCCTACAGAGGGAAGGAGGAGAGTGTTAGGGTCCCTACAGAGGGAAGGAGGAGAGTGTTAGGGTCCCTACAGAGTGTTAGGATCCCTACAGAGGGAAGGAGGAGAGTGTTAGGGTCCCTACAGAGGGATGGAGGAGAGTGTTAGGTTCCCTACAGAGTGTTAGGGTCCCTACAGAGGGAAGGTGGAGAGTGTTAGGGTCCCTACAGAGGGAAGGAGGAGAGTGTTAGGGTCCCTACAGAGTGTTAGGGTCCCTACAGAGGGAAGGAGGAGAGTGTTAGGGTCCCTACAGAGTGTTAGGGTCCCTACAGAGGGAAGGAGGAGAGTGTTAGGGTCCCTACAGAGTGTTAGGGTCCCTACAGAGGGAAGGAGGAGAGTGTTAGGGTCCCTACAGAGTGTTAGGGTCCCTACAGAGTGTTAGGATCCCTACAGAGTGTTAGGGTCCCTACAGAGGGAAGGAGGAGAGTGTTAGGGTCCCTACAGAGGGAAGGAGGAGAGTGTTAGGGTCCCTACAGAGGGAAGGAGGAGAGTGTTAGGGTCCCTACAGAGTGTTAGGGTCCCTACAGAGTATTAGGATCCCTACAGAGGGAAGCAAAATAGTGTTAGGGTCCCTACAGAGTGTTAGGATCCCTACAGAGGGAAGGAGGTGAGTGTTAGGGTCCCTACAGAGTGTTAGGGTCTCTACAGAGGGATGGAGGAACAGGGAGTAGAACTTGAGATGGGGCCAATCCATCATCAAGGGCCCCAAAGGTTTGTCTGTTTGGTATTTGAGACCGCCAACATGTTCCATGGTGAACTTAGACCCGAGGTTTGGAGAAGAGTCACAGCAACACTGGACTAAACATCATCCTCTCTAGACTAAACATCATCCTCTCTAGACTAAACATCATCCTCTCTAGACTAAACATCATCCTCTCTAGACTAAACATCATCCTCTCTAGACTAAACATCATCCTCTCTAGACTAAACATCATCCTCTCTAGACTAAACATCATCCTCTCTAGACTAAACATCATCCTCTCTAGACTAAACATCATCCTCTCTAGACTAAATATCATCCTCTCTAGACTAAACATCATCCTCTCTAGACTAAACATCATCCTCTCTAGACTAAACATCATCCTCTCTAGACTAAACATCATCCTCTCTAGACTAAACATCATCCTCTCTCCCAGACCACAGCAACACTAGACTAAACATCATCCTCTCTAGACTAAACATCATCCAATCTCCCAGACCACAGCAACACTGGACTAAACATCATCCTCTCTCCCAGACCACAGCAACACTAGACTAAACATCATCCTCTCTCCCAGACCACAGCAACACTGGACTAAACATCATCCTCTCTCCCAGACCACAGCAACACTAGACTAAACATCAACAGTCAGTACTGAGTCTAGGTTGGTGGTCAGTACTGAGTCTAGGTTGGTGGTCAGTACTGTGAGTCTAGGTTGGTGGTCAGTACTGAGTCTAGGTTGGTGGTCAGTACTGAGTCTAGGTTGGTGGTCAGTACTGAGTCTAGGTTGGTGGTCAGTACTGAGTCTAGGTTGGTGGTCAGTACTGTGAGTCTAGGTTGGTGGTCAGTACTGTGAGTCTAGGTTGGTGGTCAGTACTGAGTCTAGGTTGGTGGTCAGTACTGAGTCTAGGTTGGTGGTCAGTACTGTGAGTCTAGGTTGGTGGTCAGTACTGTGAGTCTAGTTTGGTGGTCAGTACTGTGATGGTGGTCAGTACTGTGAAGGTGGTCAGTACTGTGAGTCTAGGTTGGTGGTCAGTACTGTGAGTCTAGGTTGGTGGTCAGTACTGTGAGTCTAGGTTGGTGGTCAGTACTGAGTCTAGGTTGGTGGTCAGTACTGTGAGTCTAGGTTGGTGGTCAGTACTGAGTCTAGGTTGGTGGTCAGTACTGAGTCTAGTTTGGTGGTCAGTACTGTGAGTCTAGGTTGGTGGTCAGTACTGTGAGTCTAGGTTGGTGGTCAGTACTGTGAGTCTAGGTTGGTGGTCAGTACTGAGTCTAGGTTGGTGGTCAGTACTGTGAGTCTAGGTTGGTGGTCAGTACTGAGTCTAGGTTGGTGGTCAGTACTGAGTCTAGTTTGGTGGTCAGTACTGTGAGTCTAGTTTGGTGGTCAGTACTGTGAGTCTAGGTTGGTGGTCAGTACTGTGATGGTGGTCAGTACTGTGAAGGTGGTCAGTACTGTGAGTCTAGGTTGGTGGTCAGTACTGTGAAGGTGGTCAGTACTGTGATGGTGGTCAGTACTGTGAAGGTGGTCAGTACTGTGATGGTGGTCAGTACTGTGAAGGTGATCAGTACTGAGTCTAGGTTGGTGGTCAGTACTGTGATGGTGGTCAGTACTGTGATGGTGGTCAGTACTGTGAAGGTGGTCAGTACTGTGAAGGTGGTCAGTACTGTGATGGTGGTCAGTACTGTGAAGGTGGTCAGAACTGTGAAGGTGGTCAGTACTGTGATTGTGGTCAGTACTGTGATGGTGGTCAGTACTGTGATGGTGGTCAGTACTGTGAAGGTGGTCAGTACTGTGAAGGTGGTCAGTACTGTGATGGTGGTTAGTACTGTGAAGGTGGTCAGAACTGTGATTCTAGGTTGGTGGTCAGTACTGTGATGGTGGTCAGTACTGTGATGGTGGTCAGTACTGTGAAGGTGGTCAGAACTGTGATTCTAGGTTGGTGGTCAGTACTGTGATGGTGGTCAGTACTGTGAAGGTGGTCAGTACTGTGAAGGTGGTCAGTACCGTGAGTCTTGGGTGGTGGTCAGTACTGTGATGGTGGTCAGTACTGTGAAGGTGGTCAGTACTGTGATTCTAGGTTGGTGGTCAGTACTGTGATGGTGGTCAGTACTGTGAAGGTGGTCAGTACCGTGAGTCTTGGTTGGTGGCCAGTACTGTGAAGGCACTGTGTGTTCTTACTGTGTGCGGTTGACCTCTGCGTGGTCAGTACTGTGAAGGTGGTCAGTACTGTGAAGGCACTGTGTGTTCTTACTGTGTGCGGTTGACCTCTGCGTGGTCAGTACTGTGAAGGTGGTCAGTACTGTGAAGGCACTGTGTGTTCTTACTGTGTGCGGTTGACCTCTGCGTGGTCAGTACTGTGAAGGTACTGTGTGTTCTTACTGTGTGCGGTTGACCTCTGCGTGGTCAGTACTGTGAAGGTACTGTGTGTTCTTACTGTGTGCAGTTGACCTCTGCGTGGTCAGTACTGTGAAGGTACTGTGTGTTCTTACTGTGTGCGGTTGACCTCTGCGTGGTCAGTACTGTGAAGGTACTGTGTGTTCTTACTGTGTGCGGTTGACCTCTGCGTGGTCAGTACTGTGAAGGTACTGTGTGTTCTTACTGTGTGCGGTTGACCTCTGCGTGGTCAGTACTGTGAAGGTACTGTGTGTTCTTACTGTGTGCGGTTGACCTCTGCGTGGGCGACGGCAGTGAGGAAAGGCAGGATGTTTCCATAGTGAAGGAACAGACGGACCAATGGGATAGCTGCTTCCTGTTTCTCCCTGCAGACCTCCCCTAGGATATAGGCCGCTGATGCCGACACCGGCTGGGAAAGAAGAGGGATACACACGCCCCCCTCACCTTTACATTAGGTATCTACAGTATCCCCCCCTCACCTTTACATTAGGTATCTACAGTACCCCCCCTCACCTTTACATTAGGTATCTACAGTATCCCCCCTCACCTTTACATTAGGTATCTACAGTATCCCCTCCTCACCTTTACATTAGGTATCTACAGTATCCCCCTCACCTTTACATTAGGTATCTACAGTATCCCCCTCACCTTTACATTAGGTATCTACAGTACCCCCTCACCTTTACATTAGGTATCTACAGTACCCCCTCACCTTTACATTAGGTATCTACAGTATCCCCCTCACCTTTACATTAGGTATCTACAGTACCCCCTCACCTTTACATTAGGTATCTACAGTATCCCCCTCACCTTTACATTAGGTATCTACAGTACCCTCACCTTTACATTAGGTATCTACAGTATCCCCCTCACCTTTACATTAGGTATCTACAGTACCCCACCTCACCTTTACATTAGGTATCTACAGTATCCCCCTCACCTTTACATTAGGTATCTACAGTACCCCCCCTCACCTTTACATTAGGTATCTACAGTATCCCCTCCTCACCTTTACATTAGGTATCTACAGTATCCCCCTCACCTTTACATTAGGTATCTACAGTACCCCTCACCTTTACATTAGGTATCTACAGTACCCCCTCACCTTTACATTAGGTATCTACAGTATCCCCTCACCTTTACATTAGGTATCTACAGTACCCCCTCACCTTTACATTAGGTATCTACAGTATCCCCCTCACCTTTACATTAGGTATCTACAGTACTCCTCACCTTTACATTAGGTATCTACAATATCCCCCTCACCTTTACATTAGGTATCTACAGTACCCCCTCACCTTTACATTAGGTATCTACAGTACCCCTCACCTTTACATTAGGTATCTACAGTATCCCCCTCACCTTTACATTAGGTATCTACAGTATCCCTCCTCACCTTTACATTAGGTATCTACAGTATCCCCTCACCTTAACATTAGGTATCTACAGTATCCCCCTACCTTTACATTAGGTATCTACAGTACCCCTCACCTTTACATTAGGTATCTACAGTACCCCCTCACCTTTACATTAGGTATCTACAGTATCCCCCTCACCTTTACATTAGGTATCTACAGTACCCCCTCACCTTTACATTAGGTATCTACAGTACCCCCTCACCTTTACATTAGGTATCTACAGTACCCCCTCACCTTTACATTAGGTATCTACAGTACCCTCACCTTTACATTAGGTATCTACAGTATCCCCCTCACCTTTACATTAGGTATCTACAGTATCCCCCTCACCTTTACATTAGGTATCTACAGTACCCCTCACCTTTACATTAGGTATCTACAGTA
>CM059814.1:51605023-51640023 GCA_030435695.1 Brachymystax lenok tsinlingensis
CCTCAGAGGAACTCGGACCCCTCCCAGGAACTCATCCCCAAACTTCAGGTTACTGGCATTCCACAGGTCAACCCTGCAATCAGAGAGATAGAGTCAGAATCACAACACACACACACATACACAGACACACAGACACATAGACACACAGACACACACACACATAGACACACACACAGAGACACACACAGACACACACAGACACATAGACACACAGACACACAGACACATAGACACATAGACACATAGACACACAGACACACAGACACACAGACACATAGACACATAGACACACAGATACATAGACACACAGACACACAGACACACACACACAGACACACACACACAGACACACAGACACATAGACACATAGACACACAGACACACAGACTCACCTCAGAGCCAGCTTGTCAACATCCTCCTCCTCCACGTCAAACTGTCTCTTGGTGTGGCTAAGAGGTCGTGTCACCTGGAGGACAGAGACAGAGTTACATAGAGGAGACAAACTGTCTCTTGGTGTGGCTGAGAGGTCGTGTCACCTGGAGGACAGAGACAGAGTTACATAGAGGAGACAAACTGTCTCTTGGTGTGGCTGAGAGGTCGTGTCACCTGGAGGACAGAGACAGAGTTAAACAGAGGCACCACAGGTAGCCTAGTGGTTGGAGCGTTGGGCCAGTAGCCGTAAGGTTGCTGGATTGAATCCCAGAGCTGACAAGGTAAAAATCTGTCTTCTGCCCCTGAGCAAGGCAGTTAATCCACTGTTCCGAGGGCGCTGAAGACGTGGATGTCGATTAAGGCAGCCCCCCGCACCTCCCTGATTCAGAAGGGTTGGGTTAAATGCGGAAGACACATTTCAGTAGAATATATTCAGTTGGATAACTGACGAGGTTTCCCCGTTTCCCCACAGGGCTCTTCTCAGAACTACCAGCACCACAGGGCTCTTCTCAGAACCACCAGCACCACAGGGCTCTTATCAGAACTACCAGCACCACAGGGCTCTTATCAGAACCAACAGCACCACAGGGCTCTTCTCAGAACCAACAGCACCACAGGGCTCTTATCAGAACCACCAGCACCACAGGGCTCTTCTTAGATTTACCAGCACCACAGGGCTCTTCTCAGAAACCACAGCATCACAGGACTCTTCTCAGAAACACCAGCACCACAGGACTCTTCTTAGATTCACCTGCACCACAGGGCTCTTCTAAGAAACACCAGCACCACAGGACTCTTCTTAGATTCACCAGCACTACAGGGCTCTTCTTAGATTCACCAGCACCACAGGGCTCTTCTAAGAAACACCAGCACCACAGGACTCTTCTTAGATTCACCAGCACCACAGGGCTCTTCTTAGATTCACCAGCACCACAGGGCTCTTCTTAGATTCACCAGCACCACAGGGCACTTCTTAGATTCACCAGCACCACAGGGCTCTTCTTAGCACCGACCTCCCCTGATCTCTAAGTAGAAAGATAGCGCCAACCTCCCCTGATCTCTAAGTAGAAAGATAGCACCAACCTCCGCTGATCTCTAAGTAGAAAGATAGCGCCAACCTCCCCTGATCTCTAAGTAGAAAGATAGCGCCAACCTCCCCTGATCTCTAAGTAGAAAGATAGCGCCAACCTCCCCTGATCTCTAAGTAGAAAGATAGCACCAACCTCCCCTGATCTCTAAGTAGAAAGATAGCACCAACCTCCCCTGATCTCTAAGTAGAAAGATAGCACCAACCTCCCCTGATCTCTAAGTAGAAAGATAGCGCCAACCTCCCCTCACCTCAAAGTAGAAAGTCTCCTCAAACTGGGGGTTGTTGGTTTTCCTTTTCACCTTGGTCTTCTTAGCTTCTGATCTGTACAGAGAGAGAGAGAGGGGAGAGGGGGGGATAGATTGGAAGTCAGAGAGAGATAGAGTGTAATGTTTACTGTTCATTTTTATTGTTTATTTCACTTTTGTTTATTATCTACTTCACTTGCTTTTGCAATGTAAACATATGTTTCCCATGACAATAAAGCCCTTAAATTGAAATTGAACTGAGAGAGAGTTGGGAAATTAGAGAAAGGGGGAGAGAGAGAGAGAGAGAGAGAGAGAGAGAGAGAGAGAGAGAGAGAGAGAGAGAGAGAGAGAGAGAGAGAGAGAGAGAGAGAGGAAAGATAGAGAGAGACAAGGAGAAGGGAAAGTTAAAACGACTGCCTATCACATAGATGTAACAGGTGATCAGTGATCAGCGGTGTCTCTGTGATCGTTGGCTCTGACCTGGATGGGCCCAGTAGGGATACAGCAGCGTACGGATCACACTGTCCATTCACGATGGGCAGGCCCTGGCACTCCAATACACTGCAGAGAGAGACTGTTAGTAACACACACACACTACACACACACTACACACATTACACACACACACCTCCACACCCGCTCTGGATGACATCATGCTGTAAAGAGATTACACTGCTAGCAGGACGCATCACTTCCTCTCTGACACTTCTTCCCCGTCGACACAGGTTAATGGTGATGTCAGTGTGAAGAAGGTGAAGACTCACTAACGACAGACAGCTTCCTGTCTGTTAGCCTGTTTAATATAACCTCTGGCTGACCTAGACACACACACACACACACAGCCCAAAAAAACACACCGACTGAACACTGATGCAATCGACATGAGTGGACACCAAGTTAGTTGATGTTTGTGACTTCAGACCCGGGTCTGTTTGTGACTTCAGACCCGGGTCTGTTCGTGACTTCAGACCCGGGTCTGTTTGTGACTTCAGACCCGGGTCTGTTCGTGACTTCAGACCCGGGTCTGTTCGTGACTTCAGACCCGGGTCTGTTCGTGACTTCAGACCCGGGTCTGTTTGTGACTACACTTCCTTTAGGAAATGAGTTTGTGGGTTGAGCCAAGAGGAACAGCGAGGTGTGTGTGTTCTACTCACCGTGTGGCCAGTTTATGACAGACGACTCCGCTGTCTGTGATGACCTCACTGAGACGCAACTCCAGGTGAACCTTTCCCTGAGGAACGGAACACAGTGTTACCATGGTTACACACACACCTACAGAAATGCCTGTATGAACTGTATGGGGGGTCAATGTGGTATGAACTGTATGGGGGGTCAATGTGGTGTGAACTGTATGGAGGGGGTCAATGTGGTGTGAACTGTATGGGGGGTCAATGTGGTATGAACTGTATGGGGGGTCAATGTGGTATGAACTGTATGGGGGTCAATGTGGTATAAACTGTATGGAGGGGGTCAATGTGGTGTGAACTGTATGGGGGTCAATGTGGTATGAACTGTATGGGGGTCAATGTGGTATGAACTGTATGGGGGTCAATGTGGTATGAACTGTATGGGGGTCAATGTGGTATGAACTGTGTGGAGGGGTCAATGTGGTATGAACTGTATGGGGGTCAATGTGGTATGAACTGTATGGAGGGGTCAATGTGGTATGAACTGTATGGGGGGTCAATGTGGTATGAACTGTATGGGGGTCAATGTGGTATGAACTGTATGGGGGTCAATGTGGTATGAACTGTATGGGGGTCAATGTGGTATGAACTGTATGGGGGTCAATGTGGTGTGAACTGTATGGGGGTCAATGTGGTATGAACTGTATGGGGGTCAATGTGGTATGAACTGTATGGGGGTCAATGTAGTGTGAACTGTATGGGGATCAATGTGGTATGAACTGTATGGAGGGGGTCAATGTGGTATGAACTGTATGGGGGTCAATGTGGTATGAACTGTATGGGGATCAATGTGGTATGAACTGTATGGAGGGGGTCAATGTGGTATGAACTGTATGGGGGTCAATGTGGTGTGAACTGTATGGGGGTCAATGTGGTATGAACTGTATGGGGGTCAATGTGGTATGAACTGTATGGAGGGGGTCAATGTGGTGTGAACTGTATGGGGGTCAATGTGGTATGAACTGTATGGAGGGGGTCACTGTGGTATGAACTGTATGGGGGTCAATGTGGTGTGAACTGTATGGGGGTCAATGTGGTATGAACTGTATGGGGGTCAATGTGGTATGAACTGTATGGTGATGAGGGGGTCAATGTGGTATGAACTGTATGGGGGTCAATGTGGTATGAACTGTATGGGGGTCAATGTGGTATGAACTGTATGGTGATGAGGGGGTCAATGTGGTATGAACTGTATGGTGATGAGGGGGTCAATGTGGTGTGAACTGTAGGGTGATGAGGGGGTCAATGTGATGTGAACTGTAGGGTGATGAGGGGGTCAATGTGGTGTGAACTGTATGGTGATGAGGGGGTCAATGTGGTATGAACTGTAGGGTGATGAGGGGGTCAATGTGGTGTGAACTGTATGGGGGTCAATGTGGTATGAACTGTATGGAGGGGTCAATGTGGTGTGAACTGTATGGTGATGAGGGGGTCAATGTGGTATGAACTGTAGGGTGATGAGGGGGTCAATGTGGTATGAACTGTAGGGTGATGAGGGGGATCAATGTGGTATGAACTGTATGGGGGGGTCAATGTGGTATGAACTGTAGGGTGATGAGGGGGGTCAATGTGGTATGAACTGTAAGGTGATGAGGGGGGTCAATGTGGTATGAACTGTAGGGTGATGAGGGGGGATCAATGTGGTATGAACTGTAGGGTATACTGCTTTCCCGGGAACAGGGCCAGATTCCCGTGATTTGCGTGAAGAGGAGGCAGAGAGCCGGCTGCCTTCTGAGAATTCGTAGGCGATCGAATAAACCTCCACTTCCTTCCATTCTACTAGCAAACGTGCCATCTTTAGACAATAAAATAGATGACCTACGCGGAAGATTAAACTACCAACGGGACATTCAGAACTGTAACATCTTATTGCTTCACGGAGACGTGGATGAAGGACGACACAATCAACATACAGCTGGCTGGTTATACGCTGTACCGGCAGGGTAGAACAGCGGTGTCTGGTAAGACAAGGGGCGGCGGGCCTATGTATTTTTGTAAACAACAGCTGGTGCACGATATCTAAGGAAGTCTCGAGGTATCGCTCGCCCGAGGTAGAGTATCTCATGATAAGCTGTAGACCACACTATCTACCGAGAGTGTTTTGATCTGTATTTTTCGCAGCTGTTTTACATACCACCGCAGTCAGAGGCTGGCACTAAGACAGCATTGAATGAGCTGTATTCCGCCATAAGCAAACAAAAACACTCACCCAGAGGCGGCGCTCCTAGTGGCCGGGGACTTTAATGCAGGGAAAATTACATCTGTTTAACCAAATTTGACCAATTTGACCAAATCAGCATGTTAAATGTGTTAACCAGAGGGGAAAAACTCTAGACCACCTTCCCTCCACACACAGAGACGCGTACAAAGCCCTGTGGTGCTGGTGGTCCCTCGTCCTCCATTTGGTAAATCTGACCATAATTCCATCCTCCCGATTCCTGTTTACAATAAATAATTAAATCAGGAAGCACCAGTGACTAGATCAATAAACAAGTGGTCAGATGAAGCAGATGCTAAACTACAGGACTGTTCTGCAGCACAGACTGGAATATGTTTCCGGGATTCCTCCGATGGCATTGAGGAGTACACCATTGGCTTCATCAATAAGTGCATCGATGAAGTCGTCCCCACAGTGACCGTACGCACATATCCCAACCAGAGGCCATGGATTACAGGCAACATCCGCACTGAGCTAAAGGCTAGAGCTGCCGCTTTCAAGGAGCGGGACTCTAACCCGGAAGCTTATAAGAAATCCCACTATGCCCTCCGATGAACCATCAAGCAGGGAAAGCGTCAATTCAGGACTAAGGTCGAATCGTACTAAACCGGCTCTGACGCTCGTCGGATGTGGTAGGGCTTGCAAACGATTACAGACTACAAAGGGAAGCACAACCTAGAGCTGCCCAGTGACATGAGCCTACTAGACGAGCTAAACTACCTTTATGCTCGCTTCGAGGCAAATAACCCTGAAACATGCATGAGAGCACCAGCTGTTCTGGAAGACTGTGTGATCACGCTCTCCGCAGCCGATGTGAGTAAGACCTTTAAACAGGTCAACATTCACAGGGCCGCAGGGCCAGATAGATTACCAGGACGTGTACTCCGAGCATGCGCTGACCAACTGGCAAGTGTCTTCACTGACATTTTCAACCTGTCTCTATCCGAGTCTGTAATACCAGCAGACCACCATAGTCCCTGTGCCCAAAAACACAATAGTAACCTGCCTAAATGACTACCGACCCGTAGCACTCACGTCTGTAGCCATGAAGTGCTTTGAAAGGCTGGTCATGGCTCACATCAACACCATTATCCCAGAAACCCTAGACCCCCTCCAATTTGCATACCGCCCAAACAGATCCACAGATGATGCAATCTCTATCGCGCTCCGCACTTCCCTTTCCCACCTGGACAAAAGGAACACCTATGTGAGAATGCTATTCATTGACTACAGCTCAGCGTTCAACACCATAGTGCCCTCCAAGCTCATCACTAAGCTAAGGACCCTGGGACTAAACACCTCCCTCTGCAACTGGATCCTGGACTTCCCGACGGGCTGCCTGCAGGTGGTGAGGGTAGGTAGCAACACATTCGCCTATTCCCCCTCAGGAGACTGAAAAGATTTGGCATGGGTCCTCAGATCCTCAAAAGGTTCTACAACTGCACCATCGAGAGCATCCTGACTGGTTGCATCACTGCCTAGTATGGCAACTGCTCGGCCTCCTACCGCAAGGCACTACAGAGGGTAGTGCGAACGGCCCAGTACATCACCGGGGCCAAGCTTCCTGCCATCCAGGACCTCTCTACCAGGCGGTGTCAGAGGAAGGCCCTAATAATTGTCAGAGACGCCAGCCACCCTAGTCATAGACTGTTCTCTCTGCTACCGCACGGCAAGCGGTACCGGAGCGCCAATGTGATATGACCTGTAGGGTGATGAGGAGGGTGGGGCAACAAAGACAAGACACTCCCACCAAAGAGAGGACACTCCCACCAAAGAGATGACACTCCCAGAGATGACACTGTGTGTGTGTGTGTTATGTGTGTGTGTGGGTTATGTGTGTGTGTGTTATGTGTGTGTGTTATGTGTGTGTGTTCTGTGTGTGTGTATGTGTGTGTGTGGATGTGTTTAACTATACTTGAAGACCAGACATTCCCACAAGGTCTACTGCTATTTCTAGGGGGTTTAGGGTTAAGGTTAGAATTAGTGCTAGGGTTAGGAGCTAGGGTTAGGAGCTAGGGTTAGGAGCTAGGGTTAGGGTTAGGAGCTAGGGTTAGGAGCTAGGGTTAGGAGCTAGGGTTAGGAGCTAGGGTTAGGAGCTAGGGTTAGGGTTAGGAGCTAGGGTTAGGAGCTAGGGTTAGGAGCTATGGGTAGGAGCTAGGGTTAGGAGCTAGGGTTAGGAGCTAGGGTTAGGGTTAGGAGCTAGGGTTAGGAGCTAGGGTTAGGAGCTAGGGTTAGGAGCTAGGGTTAGGGTTAGGAGCTAGGGTTAGGGGTTAGGGAAAATTGAATTTTGAATGGGACTGAATTGTGTGTCCCCACAAGTGTGTGTGTGTGTGTGTGTGTGTGTGTGTGTGTGTGTGTGTGTGTGTGTGTGTTCTCTGTTGTACATACCTGAACCTCTGAGTCTGCGCTGACGTGTTGTAGAGGGAACCAGGTGTCTTTCCCATGGTACCTCTGGAGGTCCTCCTTCTTCACTGCTACCTTACCTGCACACACACACACACGCGCACACACACACACACACACACACACACACACACACACACACACACACACACACACACACACACACACACACACACACACACACACAGCAAAAATGAGGTACAATACACACACATGTTCGCACACCTGGTGTCAGAGCACAATTAGGGCTGACAGACACACAGACAGACAGACAGACTGACTGACTGACATTGATCGAAGGCAGTTGTGAATCTATTCCACATGAGACTACCTCTCTGGCCTTTCTCTTCTCTGAATCTATTCCATCTCCATGGCCTGTGTCTCTCTCTCTCTCTCTCTCTCTCTCTGTCTGTCTGTCTGTCTGTCTGTCTGTCTGTCTGTCTGTCTGTCTGTCTCTCTCTCTCTCTCTCTCTCTCTCTCTCTCTCTCTGTCTCTCTCTCTCTCTCTCTCTCTCTCTCTCTCTCTCTCTCTCTCTCTCTCTCTCTCCTGCAGAAAAACAGTTTGTTTGTTTTGTCTGCTTAGCTGAAAGCAGCATCTGCACATCAGAACAACTAGAACATTCCTGCTGTTCCCACAGCAGCCTCCTCTTTTGGCTGTTACCACGGGAACCGACGCCAGCACAGCCAATCACAGCTATAACAGAACGTAAACACCTGGGTCTCGTTAGGCTCAGCGGAGTTGCCATCAACCCGGTTTTCAGGGATAACAGCTAAATCAACCCAGCTTCCATTTTCATCTGAAAGAAAACCCCCCCCGGATGTGGGAACGCCACTCAGATGTTTTTTCCTGTCAGGGTTTAATCAGCGGGAGACGTCCAATCACAAGAAGAGAAGCAGGGCGCGGCGTAACAGGAGCCTGTAGTGGACGAGAGGTGAGTTGGGACACGGACATGCCGGACCAATAGGATCAGGCGTTACTCACCGATGCTGGAGTCCCTCCTGAATACGTCCCTGTCGAAGATGTAGAAGGAGAGATGGCGGAAACTACGGGGGATTTCACAATAAAAGTCCTCTCCATAGAAAGGGCTGCAGAGGAGAGAAAGAAAAAAAACAACCCGTTAAACGTCAAGAAGACTAAGTACACAAACAACATCTGTTAACAACCATCTGCATTGAACAAGCCAGGGTAGCTCTGATCTGAAGAACCATCTGCATTGAACAAGCCAGGGTAGCTCTGAGCTGAATAACCATCTGCATTGAACAAGACAGGGTAGCTCTGAGCTGAATAACCATCTGCATTGAACAAGCCAGGGTAGCTCTGAGCTGAATAACCATCTGCATTGAACAAGACAGGGTAGCTCTGAGCTGAATAACCATCTGCATTGAACAAGCCAGGGTAGCTCTGAGCTGAAGAACCATCTGCATTGAACAAGCCAGGGTAGCTCTGAGCTGAAGAACCATCTGCATTGAACAAGCCAGGGTAGCTCTGAGCTGAAGAACCATCTGCATTGAACAAGCCAGGGTAGCTCTGAGCTGAAGAACCATCTGCATTGAACAAGCCAGGGTAGCTCTGAGCTGAAGAACCATCTGCATTGAACAAGCCAGGGTAGCTCTGAGCTGAATAACCATCTGCATTGAACAAGCCAGGGTAGCTCTGAGCTGAAGAACCATCTGCATTGAACAAGCCAGGGTAGCTCTGAGCTGAATAACCATCTGCATTGAACAAGGCAGAGTAGCTCTGAGCTGAAGAACCATCTACATTGAACAAGCCAGGGTAGCTCTGAGCTGAATAACCATCTGCATTGAACAAGCCAGGGTAGCTATGAGCTGAAGAACCATCTGCATTGAACAAGCCAGGGTAGCTCTGAGCTGAAGAACCATCTGCATTGAACAAGCCAGGGTAGCTCTGAGCTGAAAAACCATCTGCATTGAACAAGCCAGGGTAGCTCTGAGCTGAAGAACCATCTGCATTGAACAAGCCAGGGTAGCTCTGAGCTGAAGAACCATCTGCATTGAACAAGCCAGGGTAGCTCTGAGCTGAATAACCATCTGCATTGAACAAGGCAGGGTAGCTCTGAGCTGAATAACCATCTGCATTGAACAAGCCAGGGTAGCTCTGAGCTGAATAACCATCTGCATTGAACAAGCCAGGGTAGCTCTGAGCTGAAGAACCATCTGCATTGAACAAGCCAGGGTAGCTCTGAGCTGAAGAACCATCTGCATTGAACAAGCCAGGGTAGCTCTGAGCTGAATAACCATCTGCATTGAACAAGGCAGGGTAGCTCTGAGCTGAATAACCATCTACATTGAACAAGCCAGGGTAGCTCTGAGCTGAATAACCATCTGCATTGAACAAGCCAGGGTAGCTCTGAGCTGAAGAACCATCTGCATTGAACAAGCCAGGGTAGCTCTGAGCTGAAGAACCATCTGCATTGAACAAGACAGGGTAGCTCTGAGCTGAAGAACCATCTACATTGAACAAGCCAGGGTAGCTCTGAGCTGAAGAAGGAATAACAAGGGGACAGAGACCTACACCCTGCTGAAGGAAGAACAAGGGGACAGAGACCTACACCCTGCTGAAGGAAGAACAAGGGGACAGAGACCTCTCCGTTTAGTTTTTCCAGGTTTCCGATTTTCAAAATCACATGTTTTTAATAGAAAAACAACTAAATTGGATGTTCTAGGTCCACAACAACACTTAAACCACATCAGGAGACCACGTTTGAGGTAGGTCCTCTTTATTTCCAATGTGCACCTAGCAAGAGGCTAGCAAGAGGCTAGCAAGAGGCTAGCAAGAGGCAAGCAAGAGGATAGCAAGAGGCTAGCAAGAGGCTAGCAAGAGGACAGCAAGAGGACAGCAAGAGGCTAGCAAGAGGATAGCAAGAGGATAGCAAGAGGCTAGCAAGAGGATAGCAAGAGGCTAGCAAGAGGATAGCAAGAGGCTAGCAAGAGGATAGCAAGAGGCTAGCAAGAGGATAGCAAGAGGATAGCAAGAGGCTAGCAAGAGGCTAGCAAGAGGATAGCAAGAGGATAGCAAGAGGCTAGCAAGAGGATAGCAAGAGGCTAGCAAGAGGATAGCAAGAGGCTAGCAAGAGGCTAGCAAGAGGCTAGCAAGAGGATAGCAAGAGGATAGCAAGAGGCAAGCAAGAGGCTAGCAAGAGGCTAGCAAGAGGATAGCAAGAGGATAGCAAGAGGCTAGCAAGAGGATAGCAAGAGGCTAGCAAGAGGATAGCAAGAGGATAGCAAGAGGCTAGCAAGAGGCTGAGTTTAGGTGTGTTTTTGTAGCGCATGTGACGGTAGAATTTGCAAAACAAATAGCTACTGGACAGATGCAAATAACCCTGCTATCTTTCTGCCAGGTAAGCACAGGCTACTGTGTCGTGAACTGAGAAGGTTATTGCGAAAGCCTCTCCATCTACCATTCAACTTTTCATAAGCATCATTGCTAAGAGACAGAGATAGAGACAGACAGATGTAATCAGTAACCCACCACAGAGAGAGAGACAGACAGATGTAATCAGTAACCCACCACAGAGAGAGAGACAGACAGATGTAATCAGTAACCCACCACAGAGAGAGAGACAGACAGACAGACAGATGTAATCAGTAACCCACCACAGAGAGACAGACAGACAGACAGATGTAATCAGTAACCCACCACAGAGAGAGAGAGACAGACAGATGTAATCAGTAACCCACCACAGAGAGACAGACAGACAGATGTAATCAGTAACCCACCACAGAGAGAGAGACAGACAGATGTAATCAGTAACCCACCACAGAGAGAGACAGACAGATGTAATCAGTAACCCACCACAGAGAGAGAGACAGACAGATGTAATCAGTAACCCACCACAGAGAGAGAGACAGACAGATGTAATCAGTAACCCACCACAGAGAGAGAGACAGACAGACAGACAGATGTAATCAGTAACCCACCACAGAGAGACAGACAGACAGACAGATGTAATCAGTAACCCACCACAGAGAGACAGACAGACAGACAGATGTAATCAGTAACCCACCACAGAGAGAGAGAGACAGATGTAATCAGTAACCCACCACAGAGAGAGAGACAGACAGATGTAATCAGTAACCCACCACAGAGAGAGAGACAGACAGATGTAATCAGTAACCCACCACAGAGAGAGAGACAGACAGACAGACAGATGTAATCAGTAACCCACCACAGAGAGACAGACAGACAGACAGATGTAATCAGTAACCCACCACAGAGAGAGAGAGACAGACAGATGTAATCAGTAACCCACCACAGAGAGACAGACAGACAGATGTAATCAGTAACCCACCACAGAGAGAGAGACAGACAGATGTAATCAGTAACCCACCACAGAGAGAGACAGACAGATGTAATCAGTAACCCACCACAGAGAGAGAGACAGACAGATGTAATCAGTAACCCACCACAGAGAGAGAGACAGACAGATGTAATCAGTAACCCACCACAGAGAGAGAGACAGACAGATGTAATCAGTAACCCACCACAGAGAGAGAGACAGACAGATGTAATCAGTAACCCACCACAGAGAGAGACAGACAGATGTAATCAGTAACCCACCACAGAGAGAGAGACAGACAGATGTAATCAGTAACCCACCACAGAGAGAGAGAGAGACAGATGTAATCAGTAACCCACCACAGAGAGAGAGACAGACAGATGTAATCAGTAACCCACCACAAAGAGAGAGACAGTGTAACGTCCAGGCCTGAGCGTCAGGCTGGAGTGTTTAGTTTTGCTTTGGTGTAGGGTTTTGTTTGTTCTATGGTGTGTATTTCTATGTTGGGTTAATGGTTCCCAATTAGAGGCAGCTGAGTCTCGTTACCTCTAATTGGGAACCATATATATGTTTGGGGTTTGCACTTTAGTTTTGTGGGTTATTGCTAATGTTATGGTTTTCGTGTTTAGTTAGGTTCTTGCCATTCGTGTTTAGTTAGGTTCTTGCCATTCGTGTTTAGTTAGGTTCTTGCCATTCGTGTTTAGTTAGGTTCTTGCCATTCGTGTTTAGTTAGGTTCTTGCCATTCGTGTTTAGTTAGGTTCTTGCCATTCGTGTTTAGTTAGGTTCTTGCCATTCGTGTTTAGTTAGGTTCTTGCCATTCGTGTTTAGGTTTAGATCACAGTGTCCAGTTTAGGATTTAGCGTTAGGGTTCACGTCATGTTCTTCGTTTGTTGTTTTGTTCCGTCCCGTTTATTAATAAATATGTATTCTGGTTACGTCGCTGCGCATTGGTCTGTCCCAAGAAGAGAGAATCATGACAGACAGACAGATGTAAACAGTAACCCACCACAGAGAGAGACAGACAGATGTAATCAGTAACCCACCACAGAGAGAGAGACAGACAGATGAAATCAGTAACCCACCACAGAGAGAGAGAGAGACAGACAGATGTAATCAGTAACCCACCACAGAGAGAGAGACAGACAGATGTAATCAGTAACCCACCACAGAGAGAGACAGACAGATGTAATCAGTAACCCACCACAGAGAGAGAGAGAGAGAGAGAGAAAGACAGATGTAAACAGTAACCCACCACAGAGAGACAGACAGACAGATGTAATCAGTAACCCACCACAGAGAGACAGACAGATGTAATCAGTAACCCACCACAGAGAGACAGACAGACAGATGTAATCAGTAACCCACCACAGAGAGAGAGAGAGAGAGACAGACAGATGTAAACAGTAACCCACCACAGAGAGAGAGACAGACAGATGTAATCAGTAACCCACCACAGAGAGAGACAGACAGATGTAATCAGTAACCCACCACAGAGAGACAGACAGATGTAATCAGTAACCCACCACAGAGAGAGAGACAGACAGATGTAATCAGTAACCCACCACAGAGAGAGACAGACAGATGTAATCAGTAACCCACCACAGAGAGAGAGACAGACAGATGTAATCAGTAACCCACCACAGAGAGAGACAGACAGATGTAATCAGTAACCCACCACAGAGAGAGAGACAGACAGATGTAATCAGTAACCCACCACAGAGAGAGAGAGAGACAGATGTAATCAGTAACCCACCACAGAGAGAGAGACAGACAGATGTAATCAGTAACCCACCACAAAGAGAGAGACAGTGTAACGTCCAGGCCTGAGCGTCAGGCTGGAGTGTTTAGTTGTAATCAGTAACCCACCACAGAGAGAGAGACAGACAGATATAATCAGTAACCCACCACAGAGAGACAGACAGATGTAATCAGTAACCCACCACAGAGAGAGAGACAGACAGATATAATCAGTAACCCACCACAGAGAGACAGACAGATGTAATCAGTAACCCACCACAGAGACTTCTCGATGATCTTGGTTCTGAAGACCTCCTCCTGATCCAGGTTGACAGTACAGTAACAGTCTCTCATCCTGTTGGGACCTGGGTACGGAGGGATGTTCTTAGCTTCACCTGGAGGAGAGGAGGAGGAGGAAGAGGAAGAGGAGAGAACAGAACAGAACAGAACAAAGGTTAGCGGGAGAACGATGATGTTGTAACTTTATTTAACGCTAACTGTTGTAAGACTTGTTATAATGCATTGGAACTGTTGTAAGACTTGTTATAATGCATTGGAACTGTTGTAAGACTTGTTATAATGCATTGTAACTGTTGTAAGACTTGTTATAATGCATTGTAACTGTTGTAAGACTTGTTAAAATGCATTGTAACTGTTGTAAGACTTGTTATAATGCATTGTAACTGTTGCAAGTCTTGTTATAATGCATTGTAACTGTTGTAAGACTTGTTAAAATGCATTGTAACTGTTGTAAGACTTGTTATAATGCATTGTAACTGTTGCAAGTCTTGTTATAATGCATTGTAACTGTTGTAAGACTTGTTATAATGCATTGGAACTGTTGTAAGACTTGTTATAATGCATTGTAACTGTTGTAAGACTTGTTATAATGCATTGTAACTGTTGTAAGACTTGTTAAAATGCATTGTAACTGTTGTAAGACTTGTTATAATGCATTGTAACTGTTGCAAGTCTTGTTATAATGCATTGTAACTGTTGTAAGACTTGTTATAATGCATTGTAACTGTTGTAAGACTTGTTATAATGCATTGTAACTGTTGTAAGACTTGTTATAATGCATTGTAACTGTTGTAAGACTTGTTATAATGCATTGGAACTGTTGTAAGACTTGTTATAATGCATTGTAACTGTTGTAAGACTTGTTATAATGCATTGTAACTGTTGTAAGACTTGTTAAAATGCATTGTAACTGTTGTAAGACTTGTTATAATGCATTGTAACTGTTGCAAGTCTTGTTATAATGCATTGTAACTGTTGTAAGACTTGTTAAAATGCATTGTAACTGTTGTAAGACTTGTTATAATGCATTGTAACTGTTGCAAGTCTTGTTATAATGCATTGTAACTGTTGTAAGACTTGTTATAATGCATTGTAACTGTTGTAAGACTTGTTATAATGCATTGTAACTGTTGTAAGACTTGTTAAAATGCATTGTAACTGTTGTAAGACTTGTTATAATGCATTGTAACTGTTGTAAGACTTGTTATAATGCATTGTAACTGTTGTAAGACTTGTTAAAATGCATTGTAACTGTTGTAAGACTTGTTATAATGCATTGTAACTGTTGTAAGACTTGTTATAATGCATTGTAACTGTTGTAAGACTTGTTAAAATGCATTGTAACTGTTGTAAGACTTGTTATAATGCATTGTAACTGTTGTAAGACTTGTTATAATGCATTGTAACTGTTGTAAGACTTGTTATAATGCATTGTAACTGTTGTAAGACTTGTTAAAATGCATTGTAACTGTTGTAAGACTTGTTATAATGCATTGTAACTGTTGTAAGACTTGTTATAATGCATTGTAACTGTTGTTATAATAAAAAATTACACTCACAGAAATTCCAAAAGAATAAAGACAAATGTCACATTATGTCTATATGCAGTGTTGTAATGATGTCCAGATAGTTAAAGTACAAAGGGGAAAATAAATAAACATAAATATGGGTTGTATTTACAGTGGTTTGTTCTTCACTGGTTGCCCTTTTCTTGAGGCAACAGGTCACACATCTTGCTGCTGTGAGGGCAGACTGTGGTATTTCACCCAGTAGATATGGGAGTTTACAGCAGCACACAGACACACACACAGCCGCACACACACAAACACAGTGCCTCACACACACACACACACACACACACACAGCTTGCAGAGAAGACAGACTGTGCTCCTGACAAGAACCAGATTAATACGAGACCTCTCCTTAACCATGTCCTCACATATCCTCTCTTCCCTGTGTGTGTGTGTGTGTGTGTGTGTGTGTGTGTGTGTGTGTGTGTGTGTGTGTGTGTGTGTGTGTGTGTGTGTGTGTGTGTGTGTGTGTGTGTGTGTGTGTGTGTGTGTGTGTGTGTGTGTGTGTGTGTGTGGTGTGTGTATATGGGGGTATTTCCCCCTGGGAGCAGCAGGAAGCCATTTCATTCATCAGAACATGTGTGGAAGACAGCAGCACTCCCTCACACAGGAATGTGGTCCAACCACCCACATTATAACACACACAGACACACATAATACAGAGAAACCTAACCACATGTATTACAGTCCATGTAGCTACTCATCCGGTCACTTCATCCTGTCGCTTCATCCAGTCACTTCATCTGGTCACTTCATCCTGTCACTTCATCCTTTCGCTTCATCCAGTCACTTCATCCTGTCACTTCATCCTGTCACTTCATCCAGTCACTTCATCCTGTCGCTTCATCCGGTCGCTTCATCCGGTCGCTTCATCCGGTCACTTCATCCGGTCACTTCATCCTGTCACTTCATCCAGTCACTTCATCCAGTCACTTCATCCTGTCACTTCATCCTGTCACTTCATCCAGTCACTTCATCCAGTCACTTCATCCTGTCACTTCATCCTGTCACTTCATCCAGTCACTTCATCCTGTCACTTCATCCTGTCACTTCATCCTGTCACTTCATCCGGTCACTTCATCCGGTCACTTCATCCAGTCACTTCATCCAGTCACTTCATCCTGTCACTTCATCCGGTCACTTCATCCTGTCACTTCATCCAGTCACTTCATCCAGTCACTTCATCCTGTCACTTCATCCTGTCACTTCATCCAGTCACTTCATCCGGTCACTTCATCCTGTCACTTCATCCAGTCACTCTCTGATCTGAATGAGGACTTTGTGTATGAGTAGCTATGCATGTTGTATTGTGACTCAATCACTGTAGGCACTATCATCCTTTGTGAATGGGTGACTCTAGCCATACTGTATAGTGAATGGGTGACTCTAGTCATACAGTATTGTGAATGGGTGACTCTAGCCATACAGTACTGTGAATGGGTGACTCTAGTCATACTGTATTGTGAATGGGTGACTCTAGCCATACAGCACTGTGAATGGGTGACTCTAGCCATACAGTATTGTGAATGGGTGACTCTAGCCACACTGTATTGTGAATGGGTGACTCTAGCCATACAGTATTGTGAATGGGTGAGTAAAGCCATACTGTATTGTGAATGGGTGACTCTAGCCATACTGTATTGTGAATGGGTGACTCTAGTCATACTGTATTGTGAAAAGGTGAGTAAAGCCATACTGTATTGTGAATGGGTGACTCTAGCCATACTGTATTGTGAATGGGTGACTCTAACCATACTGTATTGTGAAAGGGTGACTCTAGCCATACAGTATTGTGAACGGGTGACTCTAGCCATACAGTATTGTGAACGGGTGACTCTAGCCATACTGTATTGTGAATGGGTGACTCTAGCCATACTGTATTGTGAATGGGTGACTCTAGCCATACTGTATTGTGAATGGGTGACTCTCGTAATACGTATTGTCTATGGGTGACTCTAGCCATACTGCATTGTGAATGGGTGACTCTAGCCATACAGTACTGTGAATGGGTGACTCTAGCCATACTGCATTGTGAATGGGTGACTCTAGCCATACAGTATTGTGAATGGGTGACTCTAGCCATACCGTATTGTGAATGGGTGACTCTAGCCATACAGTATTGTGAATGGGTGACTCTAGCCATACAGTATTGTGAATGGGTGACTCTAGCCATACAGTATTGTGAATCGGTGACTCTAGCCATACAGTATTGTGAATGGGTGACTCTAGCCATACTGCATTGTGAATGGGTGACTCTAGCCACACTGTATTGTGAATGGGTGACTCTAGTCATACTGTATTGTGAATGGGTGACTCTAGCCATACCGTATTGTGAATGGGTGACTCTAGCCATACTGTATTGTGAATGGGTGACTCTAGCCATACTGTATTGTGAATGGGTGACTCTAGTCATACCGTATTGTGAATGGGTGACTCTAGCCATACCGTATTGTGAATGGGTGACTCTAGCCATACTGTATTGTGAATGGGTGACTCTAGCCATACAGTATTGTGAATGGGTGACTCTAGCCATACAGTATTGTGAATCGGTGACTCTAGCCATACAGTATTGTGAATGGGTGACTCTAGCCACACTGTATTGTGAATGGGTGACTCTAGCCACACTGTATTGTTAATGGGTGACTCCAGCCATACTGTATTGTGAATGGGTGACTCTAGCCATACAGTATTGTGAATGGGTGACTCTAGCCACACTGTATTGTGAATGGGTGACTCCAGCCATACTGTATTGTGAATGGGTGACTCTAGCCATACTGTATTGTGAATGGGCGACTCTAGCCATACTGTATTGTGAATGGATGACTTTAGTCATACTGTATTGTGAATGGGTGACTCTAGCCATACTGAATTGTGAATGGGTGACTCTAGTCATACTGTATTGTGAATGGGTGACTCTAGCCATACTGTATTGTGAATGGGTGACTCTAGCCACACTGTATTGTGAATGGGTGACTCTAGCCATACCGTTTTGTGAATGGGTGACTCTAGCCATGCTGAATTGTGAATGGGTGACTCTAGCCATACAGTATTGTGAATGGGTGACTCCAGCCATACTGTATTGTGAATGGGTGACTCTAGCCATACAGTATTGTGAATGGGTGACTCTAGCCATACAGTACTGTGAATGGGTGACTCCAGCCACACTGTATTGTGAATGGGTGACTCTAGCCATACTGCATTGTGAATGGGTGACTCTAGCCACACTGTATTGTGAATGGGTGACTCTAGCCATACCGTATTGTGAATGGGTGACTCTAGCCATACTGTATTGTGAATGGGTGACTCTAGCCATACTGTATTGTGAATGGGTGACTCTAGCCATACAGTATTGTGAATGGGTGACTCTAGCCATACTGTATTGTGAATGGGTGACTCTAGCCATACCGTATTGTGAATGGGTGACTCTAGCCAAGCTGAATTGTGAATGGGTGACTCTAGCCATACAGTATTGTGAATGGGTGACTCTAGCCATACTGTATTGTTAATGGGTGACACCAGCCATACTGTATTGTGAATGGGTGACTCTAGCCATACTGTATTGTGAATGGGCGACTCTATTCATACTGTATTGTGAATGGGTGACTCTAGCCATACTGAATTGTGAATTGGTGACTCTAGTCATACTGTATTGTGAATGGGTGACTCTAGCCATACTGTATTGTGAATGGGTGACTCTAGCCACACTGTATTGTGAATGGGTGACTCTAGTCATACTGTATTGTGAATGGGTGACTCTAGCCATACCGTTTTGTGAATGGGTGACTCTAGCCATACAGTATTGTGAATGGGTGACTCCAGCCATACTGTATTGTGAATGGGTGACTCTAGCCATACTGTATTGTGAATGTGTGAATCTAGCCATACTGTATTGTGAATGGGTGACTCTAGCCATACAGTATTGTGAATGGGTGACTCTAGCCATACTATATTGTGAATGGGTGACTCTAGCCATACTGTATTGTGAATGGGTGACTCTAGCCATACCGTATTGTGAATGGGTGACTCTAGGCATGCAGTATTGTGAATGGGTGACTCTAGAAATACTGTATTGTGAATGGGTGACTCTAGCCATACTGCATTGTGAATGGGTGACTCTAGCCATACTGTATTGTGAATGGGTGAGTAAAGCCATAATGTATTGTGAACTCTATAAGGTTGTCTGGTCTGGTCCTGTCTTATAACTCTATAAGGTTGTCTGGTCTGGTCCTGTCTCCTAACTCTATAAGGTGGTCTGGTCCTGTCTCCTAACTCTATAAGGTTGTTTGGTCTGGTCCTGTCTCCTCTCTATAAAGTTGCCTGGTCTGGTCCTGTCTCCTCTCTATAAGGTGGTCTGGTCTGGTCCTGTCTCCTCTCTATAAGGTTGTCTGGTCTGGGTCCCGTCTCCTAACTCTATCAGGGTGTCTGGTCTGGTACTCTCTCCTAACTCTATCAGGGTGTCTGGTCTGGTCTGGTCCTGTCTCCTCTCTATAAGGCTGTCTGGTCTGGTCCTGTCTCCTAACTCTTTCAGGTCTGATATTCATGGTAATTTAACAAAATGTATCCTGACCCCACGCGGCTCAGTATCCATTCACTACATCTCATCTCTCTGTCTCTGAATTTCATTCAGAGTTTTTTATTTAAATACATATTTCTCACTTCTGCTAACCGCACACCAGATAGATAACGAGCTGCTCTCAGTTTCAACGGGAAGTGTCAACAGAGATTTCAATTACACGCGCGCGCGCACACACCTGCACATGCTCACCACAGCCAACAAACTGGGCAAGGCCTACGCTCTACAACCTTTGAGCACAGCACAGGAAGAGGAGTGTCAGAGTGTTATTGTCAGTTAGTATGACTGTCTTCCTGTTTGTGAGGGGGGCGAGGTGACTCTGCTACTGTTGCCAACCGCTGGAGAGATAGATAGACAGGCCACGTCGCTAGGGTAGATAGATACAACCTGACAGACAGTGTGAGGGTGGAGACAGCTGGAGAGATAGATAGACAGACCATGTTGCTAGGGTAGATAGATACAACCTGACAGACAGTGTGAGGGTGGAGACAGCCGGAGAGATAGACAGGCCACGTTGCTAGGGTAGATAGATACAACCTGACAGACAGTGTGAGGGTGAAGACAGCCGGAGAGATAGACAGGCCACGTTGCTAGGGTAGATAGATACAACCTGACAGACAGTGTGAGGGTGAAGACAGCCGGAGAGATAGATAGACAGGCCACGTTGCTAGGGTAGATAGATACAACCTGACAGACAGTGTGAGGGTGAAGACAGCCGGAGAGATCGATAGACAGGCCATGTTGCTAGGGTAGATAGATACAACCTAACAGACAGTGTGAGGGTGGAGACAGCCGGAGAGATCGATAGACAGGCCATGTTGCTAGGGTAGATAGATACAACCTAACAGACAGTGTGAGGGTGAAGACAGCTGGAGAGACAGACAGGCCACGTTGCTAGGGTAGATAGATACAACCTGACAGACAGTGTGAGGGTGAAGACAGCCGGAGAGATAGATAGACAGGCCACGTTGCTAGGGTAGATAGATACAACCTGACAGACAGTGTGAGGGTGAAGACAGCCGGAGAGATAGATAGACAGGCCACGTTGCTAGGGTAGACAGATACAACCTAACAGACAGTGTGAGGGTGAAGACAGCCGGAGAGATAGATAGACAGGCCACGTCGCTAGGGTAGACAGATACAACCTAACAGACAGTGTGAGGGTGGAGACAGCTGGAGAGATAGATAGACAAGCCAC
Organism: Brachymystax lenok tsinlingensis; assembly: GCA_030435695.1. NCBI lineage: Eukaryota > Metazoa > Chordata > Actinopteri > Salmoniformes > Salmonidae > Brachymystax > Brachymystax lenok. Next base: position 51,626,276 of record CM059814.1, read on the forward strand.
GTCGCTAGGGTAGATAGATACAACCTGACAGACAGTGTGAGGGTGGAGACAGCTGGAGAGACAGACAGGCCACGTTGCTAGGGTAGATAGATACAAACTGACAGACAGTGTGAGGGTGGAGACAGCCGGAGAGATAGACAGGCCACGTTGCTAGGGTAGATAGATACAACCTGACAGACAGTGTGAGGGTGAAGACAGCCGGAGAGATAGACAGGCCACGTTGCTAGGGTAGATAGATACAACCTGACAGACAGTGTGAGGGTGAAGACAGCCGGAGAGATAGATAGACAGGCCACGTTGCTAGGGTAGATAGATACAACCTAACAGACAGTGTGAGGGTGAAGACAGCTGGAGAGATAGATAGACAGGCCATGTTGCTAGGGTAGATAGATACAACCTAACAGACAGTGTGAGGGTGAAGACAGCCGGAGAGATAGATAGACAGGCCATGTTGCTAGGGTAGATAGATACAACCTAACAGACAGTGTGAGGGTGAAGACAGCTGGAGAGATAGATAGACAGGCCATGTTGCTAGGGTAGATAGATACAACCTGACAGACAGTGTGAGGGTGAAGACAGCTGGAGAGATAGATAGACAGGCCATGTTGCTAGGGTAGATAGATACAACCTGACAGACAGTGTGAGGGTGGAGACAGCTGGAGAGATAGATAGACAGACCATGTTGCTAGGGTAGATAGATACAACCTAACAGACAGTGTTAGGGTGAAGACAGCTGGAGAGACAGACAGGCCACGTTGCTAGGGTAGATAGATACAACCTGACAGACAGTGTGAGGGTGAAGACAGCTGGAGAGATAGATAGACAGGCCACGTTGCTAGGGTAGATAGATACAACCTGACAGACAGTGTGAGGGTGGAGACAGCTGGAGAGATAGATAGACAGGCCACGTTGCTAGGGTAGATAGATACAACCTAACAGACAGTGTGAGGGCGGAGACAGCTGGAGAGATAGATAGACAGGCCACTTTGCTAGGGTAGATAGATACAACCTGACAGACAGTGTGAGGGTGGAGACAGCTGGAAACAGGCCACGTTGCTAGGGTAGATTTACAGTGTAGATACTGGTTCACAGCACTATACTGATTTACAGTGTAGATACTGGTTCACACCACTATACTGATTTACAGTGTAGATACTGGTTCACACCACTATACTGATTTACAGTGTAGATACTGGTTCACAGCACTATACTGATTTACAGTGTAGATACTGGTTCACACCACTATACTGATTTACAGTGTAGATACTGGTTCACACCACTATACTGATTTACAGTGTAGATACTGGTTCACACCACTATACTGATTTACAGTGTAGATACTGGTTCACAGCACTATACTGATTTACAGTGTAGATACTGGTTCACAGCACTATACTGATTTACAGTGTAGATACTGGTTCACAGCACTATACTGATTTACAGTGTAGATACTGGTTCACACCACTATACTGATTTACAGTGTAGATACTGGTTCACACCACTATACTGATTTACAGTGTAGATACTGGTTCACACCACTATACTGATTTACAGTGTAGATACTGGTTCACACCACTATACTGATTTACAGTGTAGATACTGGTTCACAGCACTATACTGATTTACAGTGTAGATACTGGTTCACACCACTATACTGATTTACAGTGTAGATACTGGTTCACACCACTATACTGATTTACAGTGTAGATACTGGTTCAGTGATGTCACATTCTATAGGCGTATGTCCCACCTAACAACTGGGACTTTACAAGCCTTTCTCTAGTGAAACCACTTCTCATCTTGCTGTTTCTACATCATCTTTGTTATTTTGTGTTTGACATGTTGCCAGTAGGTGTTGTGGTCCCTTCAATCACAAGACGTGTTTGACATGTTGCCAGTAGGTGTTGAGGTCCCTTCAATCACAATGTGTGTGTTTGACATGTTGCCAGTACGTGTTGAGGTCCCTTCAATCACAATGTGTGTGTTTGACATGTTGCCAGTAGGTGTTGAGGTCCCTTCGATCTCAATGTGTGTGTTTGACATGTTGCCAGTAGGTGTTGAGGTCACTTCAATCACAAGACGTGTTTGACATGTTGCCAGTAGGTGTTGAGGTCCCTTCAATCACAAGACGTGTTTGACATGTTGCCAGTAGGTGTTGGGGTCCCTTCAATCACAAGACGTGTTTGACATACCACAGCAGACTTCACTAGTCATGTTTCTGGGACTCTGTGTCAATGTCACCAGGTAAAGGTGATTACAGTAAGGGACCATATGACGCCTGAAGGTTAGAGAGAGAAAGAGAGAGAGGGAAGAAAGAGAGAGAGAGCAGAGAGAGAGAGCAGAGAGAGAGAGACAGAGAGAGAGAGAGAAAGAGAGAGAGAGAGAGAGAGAGAGAGAGAGAGAGAGAGAGGGGGCATCTGAAGGACGAGGGTGGAGTTACCCAACCACACATTCTTTGCCCATATTTCCCCTCCCTTCCCCTCTCTATAGCGGGCCATTAGTCTCAATGTGGGGACATTGTTCCTACCAAGGGTACAGGTTGCCAGGCAACAAACCCAGACAGAGTTCCAAATGACCTCATACACTCGTAATTAACTATCTAGAACCTTAAAGAACCTTAAAGGGTTCTCCAGCAGTTCCCATAGGAGAACCCTTTGAAGAGCCCTTTGTGGTTGCTGGTTTTACCTGTAAGGGCTCTCCTATGGGGACAGGTGAAACACCAGCGCTGGAAAAAGTACTCAATTGTCATACTTGAGTACAAGTAAAGATACCTTAATAGAAAATGTCAAATTGAAAGTCAACCAGTAAAATACTACTTGAGTAAAAGTATTCTGTGCTGTGACACCAAGCCCCTCCCCCTTCTGTGCTGTGACACCAAGCCCCTCCCCCTTCTGTGCTGTGACACCAAGCCCCTCCCCCTTGCCGTGCTGTGACACCAAGCCCCTCCCCCTTCTGTGCTGTGACACCAAGCCCCTCCCCCTTCTGTGCTGTGACACCAAACCCCTCCCCTTTCTGTGCTATGACACCAAGCCCCTCCCCTTCTGTGCTGTGACACCAAGCCCCTCCCCCTTCTGTGCTGTGACACCAAGCCCCTACCCCTTCTGTGCTGTGACACCAAACCCCTCCCCTTTCTGTGCTATGACACCAAGCCCCTCCCCTTCTGTGCTGTGACACCAAGCCCCTCCCCTTTTGTGCTGTGACACCAAGCCCCTCCCCTTCTGTGCTGTGACACCAAGCCCCTCCCCTTATGTGATGTGACACCAAGCCCCTCCCCTTCTGTGCTGTGACACCAAGCCCCTCCCCCTTCTGTGCTGTGACACCAAGCCCCTCCCCCTTCTGTGCTGTGACACCAAGCCCCTCCCCCGTCTGTGCTGTTCAAATCGTTGGAGACGGACAGCAGGGTGTGTTCATTACAATTCAACTGTTGTGTTTGAGAGATTATTATAAAGGATTAGCTGGCTACTCACTAGTACGTGGTCTTGTGTTTGAGAGATTATTATAAAGGATTAGCTGGCTACTCACTAGTACGTGGGCTTGTGTTTGAGAGATTATTATAAAGGATTAGCTGGCTACTCACTAGTACGTGGTCTTGTGTTTGAGAGATTATTATAAAGGATTAGCTGGCTACTCACTAGTACGTGGGCTTGTGTTTGAGAGATTATTATAAAGATTAGCTGGCTACTCACTAGTACGTGGGCTTGTGTTTGAGAGATTATTATAAAGATTAGCTGGCTACTCACTAGTACGTGGTCTTGTGTTTGAGAGATTATTATAAAGGATTAGCTGGCTACTCACTAGTACGTGGGCTTGTGTTTGAGAGATTATTATAAAGATTAGCTGGCTACTCACTAGTACGTGGTCTTGTGTTTGAGAGATTATTATAAAGGATTAGCTGGCTACTCACTAGTACGTGGGCTTGTGTTTGAGAGATTATTATAAAGATTAGCTGGCTACTCACTAGTACGTGGGCTTGTGTTTGAGAGATTATTATAAAGGATTAGCTGGCTACTCACTAGTACGTGGGCTTGTGTTTGAGAGATTATTATAAAGATTAGCTGGCTACTCACTAGTACGTGGGCTTGTGTTTGAGAGATTATTATAAAGGATTAGCTGGCTACTCACTAGTACGTGGGCTTGTGTTTGAGAGATTATTATAAAGGATTAGCTGGCTACTCACTAGTACGTGGTCTTGTGTTTGAGAGATTATTATAAGGATTAGCTGGCTACTCACTAGTACGTGGGCTTGTGTTTGAGAGATTATTATAAAGGATTAGCTGGCTACTCACTAGTACGTGGGCTTGTGTTTGAGAGATTGTTAATGAGACCTATGTTCTATAATGCCGGCTACCAGAAGTTAAGTCATTATTAGTGAATGTGCATTATGGATGATTCTGGTTACATTTAAAACATTCAAATGGCATTATTTTCATAGACAGACTTACTGATAAAATAAATGATTAAAATAAATGATTAGTCGGTCGTGTGGTTGTGGAAGGTTGATATTTAGTCAAGGTATAATTTCACAAGCCCTGAAATCATTAGATTATATAGCTGTAATACTGTTATGATAATATGATATATGTTATTATATGTACTGTTTGAAATGTAGTGTATTTTACCACAAAGCTTATTTAGAGAAAACATTAAACAAATCTAGATATAGTGCATAGTGTGAACGGCCCAGAAGTTTGAAAAAAGGGTCTAGATCAGATGTGTAGGCCATATGGCCCAGTCCTACTCTGATGGTAGAACCGTGATCAGGTTGGATCAGATTACCACCATCATCGCCGTACTCCTGAAGCTCAAACACAACACTGTCCGTCCGTTTCAACAGTCAACACAGGTCTGTTTACACCCCTAGGCTCCTTTTTTCAGGGAACTGAGGATTCCTGGACTTCCTGCTGACAGCAAGCAGCATACACACGTCACACACACACACACACGTCACACACACACATCACACACACACACACGTCACACACACACACGTCATTTAGTTCTGGGTTCCTTTAGTTCTGAGTTCATTTAGTTCTGGGTTCCTTTATTTCTGAGTTCCTTTAGTTCTGACTCCCTTTAGTTCTGGGTTCATTTAGTTCTGATTTCATTTAGTTCTGAGTTCATTTAGTTCTGACTTCCTTTAGTTCTGGGTTCCTTTAGTTCTGGGTTCCTTTAGTTCTGAGTTAATTTAGTTCTGCGTTCTTTTAGTTCCGGGTTCCTTTAGTTCTGAGTTCCTTCAGTTCTGACTTCATTTAGTTCTGGGTTCCGTTAGTTCTGAGTTCCTTTAGTTCTGACTTCCTTTAGTTCTGGGTTCCTTTAGTTCTGATTCCCTTTAGTTCTGGGTTCCTTTAGTTCTGACTTCCTTTAGTTCTGACTTTCTTTAGTTCTGGGTTCATTTAGTTCTGGGTTCCTTTAGTTCTGGGTTCCTTTAGTCCTGACTTCCTTTAGTTCTGGGATCCTTTAGTTCTGGGTTCCTTTAGTTCTGGGTTCCTTTAGTTCAGACTTCATTTAGTTCTGAGTTCCTTTAGTTCTGACTTCCTTTAGTTCTGGGTTCCTTTAGTTCTGACTTCCTTTAGTTCTGGGTTCCTTTAGTTCTGACTTCTTTTAGTTCTGGGTTCCTTTAGTTCTGGGTTCCTTTAGTCCTGACTTCCTTTAGTTCTGACTTTCTTTAGTTCTGGGTTCCTTTAGTTCTGGGTTCCTTTAGTTCTGACTTCCTTTAGTTCTGGGTTCCTTTAGTTCTGGGTTCATTTAGTTCTGGGTTCCTTTAGTTCTGGGTTCTTTTAGTCCTGACTTCCTTTAGTTCTGGGTTCCTTTAGTTCTGGGTTCATTTAGTTCTGGGTTCCTTTAGTTCTGGGTTCCTTTAGTACTGACTTCCTTTAGTTCTGGGTTCCTTTAGTTCTGGGTTCATTTAGTTCTGGGTTCCTTTAGTTCTGGGTTCATTTAGTTCTGGGTTCCTTTAGTTCTGGTTTCCTTTAGTACTGACTTCCTTTAGTTCTGGGTTCCTTTAGTTCTGGGTTCATTTAGTTCTGGGTTCCTTTAGTTCTGGGTTCCTTTAGTACTGACTTCCTTTAGTTCTGGGTTCCTTTAGTTCTGGGTTCCTTTAGTTCTGGGTTCCTTTAGTCCTGACTTCCTTTAGTTCTGGGTTCCTTTAGTCCTGACTTCCTTTAGTTGTGGGTTCCTTTAGTTGTGGGTGCCGTCAGCTCTGCCATTCAGGGAGTCCTATCCTCCTCTAGTTAGAGGACCAGATGGTCTCATAACAGTAACACCCCTCCACCTCCCTCTTTCCTCTCCCCCGTCTCAAACTCCTTCTACAGGAAGTTAGGGAAACTCTGCTGGCCAGCTGCCAAGAGGCTTGGAAACCCCAATCCTCTTGTCGGCCCACCCCGGCCCCTTCTCCCACCCCCGCCGACCATTCCTCCTCTGGGCTGCAGAGTGAGGCGTGTCCCTGTCCCTGCCTCTCTCTGGCACGAGACAAACCCTGGTTGTCTTCATGTCCTCTGACCAGTCAGGAGACAGCAGAGCTCCAGGCAGCTAGCCGGACAGTCTCTCTCCGCGTCTTCTGCCGTCCCTGACCCATGTGAACAACATCCTCCCTTCCCCCTCCCCACGCACAGACCACAATGCCTTTCTGGACTACTGAAAAGAGGGACACTGACCAGTGTCCCTCTGCGCTAGACTTACAAACCTCAGCACAGCTCTCTCTCTACCCTCTCTCTCTCTCTCTCCCCCTCTCTCTCTCTCTACCCCCCCTCTCTTTACCCTCTCTCTCTCTCTCAATTCAATTTCAATTTCAATTTAAGGGCTTTATTGTCATGGGAAACATATGTTTACATTGCCATAGCAAGTGAAGTAGATAATATACAAAAGTGAAATAAACGATAAAAATGAACAGTAAACATTACACTCACAGAAGTTCCAGGAGAATAAAGACATTTCAAATGTCACATTATGTCTATATACAGTGTTGTAACGATGTGCAGATAGTTAAAGTACAAAAGGGGAAAATAAATAAACATAAATATGGGTTGTATTTACAATGGTGTTTGTTCTTCACTGGTTGCCCTTTTCTTGTGGCAACAGGTCACACATCTTGCTGCTGTGAGGGAACACTGTGGTATTTCACCCAGTAGATATGAGAGTTTATCAAGATTTGATTTGTTTTCTAATTCTTTGTGGGTTCTGTGTAATCTGAGGGAAATATGTGTCTCTAATATGGTCATACATTGGGCAGGAGGTTAGGAAGTGCAGCTCAGTTTCCACCTCATTGTGTGGGCAGTGTGCACATAGCCTGTCTTCTCTTGACAGCCAGGTCTGCCTACGGTGACCTTTCTCAATAGCAAGGCTATGCTCACTGAGTCTGTACATAGTCAAAGCTTTCCTTAAGTTTGGGTCAGTCACAGTGGTCAGGTATTCTGCCACTGTGTACTCTCTGTTTAGGGCCAAATAGCATTCTAGTTTACTCTGGGTTTTTTTGTTAATTGTTTCCAATGTGTCAAGTAATTATCTTTTTTTTTCCTCATGATTTGGTTGGGTCTAATTGTGTTGCTGTCCTGGGGCTCTGTGGGGTCTGTTTGTGTTTGTGAACAGAGCTCCAGGACCAGCTTGCTTAGAGGACTCTTCTCCAGGTTCATCTCTCTGTAGGTGAGGACTCTGTGGGGTCTGTTTGTGTTTGTGAACAGAGCCCCAGGACCAGCTTGCTTAGGGGACTCTTCTCCAGGTTCATCTCTCTGTAGGTGATGGCTTTGTTATGGAAGGTTTGGGAATCGCTTCCTTTTAGGTGGTTGTAGAATTTAAGGGCTCTTTTCTGGATTTTGATCATTAGCGGGTATCGGCCTAATTCTGCTCTGCAGGCATTCTGCTCTGCATTTGTTTTACGTTGTACACAGAGGATATTTTTGCAAAATTCTGCATGCAGAGTCTCAATTTGGTGTTTGTCCCATTTTTTGAATTATTGGTTGTGAGCGGACCCCAGACCTCACAACCATAAAGAACAGATCCTAATTGGTATGTCGAATTTTATGTTCCTTTTGATGGCGTAGAAGGCCCTTCTTGCCTTGTCTCTCAGATCCTTCACAGCTTTGTGGAAGTTACCTGTGGCGCTGATGTTTAGGCCGAGGTGTGTATAGTTTTGTTTGTGCTCTAGAGCAACGGTGTCTAGATGGAATTTGTATTCGTGGTCCTGGTGACTGGACCTTTTTCGGAACACCATTATTCTGGTCTTACTGAGATTTACTGTCAGGGCCCAGGTCTGTATCTTACTGTCAGGGCCCAGGTCTGTATTTTACTGTCAGGGCCCAGGTCTGTATCTTACTGTCAGGGCCCAGGTCTGTATCTTACTGTCAGGGCCCAGGTCTGTATTTTACTGTCAGGGCCCAGGTCTGTATCTTACTGTCAGGGCCCAGGTCTGTATTTTACTGTCAGGGCCCAGGTCTGTATCTTACTGTCAGGGCCCAGGTCTGTATCTTACTGTCAGGGCCCAGGTCTGTATCTTACTGTCAGGGCCCAGGTCTGTATCTTACTGTCAGGGCCAGGTCTGTATCTTACTGTCAGGGCCCAGGTCTGTATCTTACTGTCAGGGCCCAGGTCTGTATCTTACTGTCAGGGCCCAGGTCTGTATCTTACTGTCAGGGCCAGGTCTGTATCTTACTGTCAGGGCCCAGGTCTGTATCTTACTGTCAGGGCCCAGGTCTGTATCTTACTGTCAGGGTCCAGGTCTGGCAGAATCTGTGCAGGAGATCTAGGTGCTGCTGTAGGCCCTCCTTGGTTGGGGACAGAAGCACCAGATCATCAGCGAACAGTAGACATTTGACTTCAGATTCTCTCTCTCTACCCCCCTCCCTCTCTCCCTCTAACTCTCTCTGTGTCTCCGTGTGCCTCCTGGGGTTGAGTGAGACATGGAGTTGGTTGGTGAGAGACAGCCCTCAGCAGCCTGCTGTATTTAGCTGTAGCTGGACTGTTAGTGAGTGGATGTGAGAACCACAACAACCCTCCATCCCAGCCAGTCAGTCAGTCCATCTGGTTTGCATTAGCGTGTTGCTAAGCAGGAAAAAACACTTCTTTGTAGTCCAACCAGTCAGTCAGCCAGTCAGCCAGCCAGCCATTCAGCCAGTCAGCCAGCCAGTCAGTCAGTCAGTCAGTCAGCCAGTAAGCCAGCCAGCCAGTCAGTCAGTCAGTCAGTCAGCCAGTCAGCCAGTCCGTCAGCCAGCCAGCCATTCAGTCAGTCAGCGAGCCATTCAGCCAGTCAGCCAGCCAGCCAGCCAGCCAGTCAGCCAGTCAGCCAGTCAACCAGTCAGCCAGCCAGTCGGCCAGTCAGCCAGTCAGCTAGCCAGACAGCCAGTCAGCCAGCCAGTCAACCAGTCAGTTAGCCAGTCAGTCAGCCAGTCGGCCAGTCAGCCAGCCAGTCAGCCAGTCGGCCAGTCAGTCAGTCAGCCAGCCAGTCAGTTAGCAAGTCAGTCAGCCAGTCAGTCCGCCAGTTGGCCAGTCAGCCAGTCAGCCAGTCCATCTGGTTTGCATTAGCTTGTTGCTACGCAGGAAAAAACACTTATTTGTAGTCCATCCAGTCAGCCAGTCAGCCAGTCAGCCAGTCAGCCAGTCAGCCAGCCAGCCAGCCAGCCAGTCAGTCAACCAGTCAGTTAGCCAGTCAGCCAGTCAGTCAGCCAGTCAACCAGTCAGCCAGTCAGCCAGCCAGTTGGCCAGTCAGCCAGTCAGCCAGTCAGCCAGTCAGCCAGCCAGTCATCCAGTCAGTTAGCCAGTCAGCCAGTCAGTCAGCCAATCAACCAGTCAGCCAGTCAGCCAGCCAGTTGGCCAGTTGGCCAGTCAGTCAGTCAGGCAGTCAGACAGTCAGCCAGTCAGCCAGCCAGTCATCCAGTCAGTTAGCCAGCCAGTCAGTCAGCCAGTCAGCCAGTCAGCCAGCCAGCCAGCCAGCCAGCCAGTCAGCCAGTCATCCAGTCAGTTAGACAGTCAGCCAGTCGCCCAGTCAGGCAGTCAGTCAGCCAGTCAGCCAGTCGGCCAGTCAGCCAGTCAGCCAGTCAGTCGGCCAGTCGGCCAGTCAGCCAGTCAGCCAGTCAGTTGTTGCTACGCAGGAAAAAAACAATTCTTTGTAGTCCATCCAGCCAATCAGGAAGTGATTTGGGGGCAGTAGCTTCCTGTTTTGTACGTTCCCCCGGACAATAGGCCCCGCCCAGCTCCGCTAGCCCAACAGTTAAATTATAACGTGCTGCTTCAGGACACAGAGGACAGGAGGGGAACAGCCCTGTCTGTAGGACACAGAGGACAGGAGGGGAACAGCCCTGTCTGTAGGACACAGAGGACAGGAGGGAACAGCCCTGTCTGTAGGACACAGAGGACAGGAGGGGAACAGCCCTGTCTGTAGGACACAGAGGACAGGAGGGGAACAGCCCTGTCTGTAGGACACAGAGGACAGGAGGGGAACAGCCCTGTCTGTAGGACACAGAGGACAGGAGGGAACAGCCCTGTCTGTAGGACACAGAGGACAGGAGGGGAACAGCCCTGTCTGCAGGACACAGAGGACAGGGGAACAGCCCTGTCTGTAGGACAGGACACAGAGGACGGAGGAGGGGAACAGCCCTGTCTGTAGGACACAGAGGACAGGAGGGGAACAGCCCTGTCTGTAGGACACAGAGGACCAGCCCTGTCTGTAGGACACAGAGGACGGGAGGGGAACAGCCCTGTCTGTAGGACACAGAGGACAGGAGGGGAACAGCCCTGTCTGTAGGACACAGAGGACGGGAGGGGAACAGCCCTGTCTGTAGGACACAGAGGACAGGAGGGGGGAACAGCCCTGTCTGTAGGACACAGAGGACAGGAGGGGAACAGCCCTGTCTGTAGGACACAGAGGACAGGAGGGGAACAGCCCTGTCTGTAGGACACAGAGGACAGGAGGGGAACAGCCCTGTCTGTAGGACACAGAGGACAGGAGGGAACAGCCCTGTCTGTAGGACACAGAGGACAGGAGGGGAACAGCCCTGTCTGTAGGACACAGAGGACAGGAGGGGAACAGCCCTGTCTGTAGGACACAGAGGACAGGAGGGGAACAGCCCTGTCTGTAGGACACAGAGGACAGGAGGGGAACAGCCCTGTCTGTAGGACACAGAGGACAGGAGGGGGAACAGCCCTGTCTGTAGGACACAGAGGACAGTGTCTGTAGGACACAGGAGGACAGAGAGGGGAAACAGCCTGAGGACACAGAGGACTGAGGACACAGAACACAGCCCTGTAGGACACAGAGGAGGAGCAGCCCTGTCTGTAGGACACAGAGGACAGGACGAGGGAGATGTCTGTAGGACACAGAGGAGAGACAGGAGGGGAACAGCCCTGTCTGTAGGACACAGAGGACTGTCTGTAGGACACAGAGGACAGGAGGGGAACAGCCCTGTCTGTAGGACACAGAGGACAGGAGGGGAACAGCCCTGTCTGTAGGACACAGAGGACAGGAGGGGAACAGCCCTGTCTGTAGGACACAGAGGACGGAGGGAACAGCCCTGTCTGTAGGACACAGAGGACCAGCCCTGTCTGTAGGACACAGAGGAGGAGGGAACAGCCCTGTCTGTAGGACACAGAGGACAGGAGGGGAACAGCCCTGTCTGTAGGGACACAGAGGACAGGAGGGGAACAGCCCTGTCTGTAGGACACAGAGGACAGGAGGGAACAGCCCTGTCTGTAGGACACAGAGGACAGGAGGGAACAGCCCTGTCTGTAGGACACAGAGGACAGGAGGGGGAACAGCCCTGTCTGTAGGACACAGAGGACAGGAGGGGAACAGCCCTGTCTGTAGGACACAGAGGACGGAGGGGAACAGCCCTGTCTGTAGGACACAGAGGACAGGAGGGGAACAGCCCTGTCTGTAGGACACAGAGGACAGGAGGGGAACAGCCCTGTCTGTAGGACACAGAGGACAGGAGGGGAACAGCCCTGTCTGTAGGACACAGAGGACGGGAGGGGAACAGCCCTGTCTGTAGGACACAGAGGACGGGAGGGGAACAGCCCTGTCTGTAGGACACAGAGGACAGGAGGGGAACAGCCCTGTCTGTAGGACACAGAGGACAGGAGGGGAACAGCCCTGTCTGTAGGACACAGAGGACAGGAGGGGAACAGCCCTGTCTGTAGGACACAGAGGACAGGAGGGGAACAGCCCTGTAGGACACAGAGGACGGAGGGGAACAGCCCTGTCTGTAGAACAGCCACAGCCCTGTCTGAGGACACAGAGGACAGGAGGGGGAACAGCCCTGTCTGTAGGACACAGAGGACAGAACAGCCCTGTCTGTAGGAGGACACAGCCCTGTCTGTAGGACACAGAGGACAGGAGGAACAGCCCTGTCTGTAGAGGACAGCAGCCCTGTCTGTAGAACACAGACAGCCCTGTCTGTAGGACACAGAGGAGGGGAGCAGCCCTGTCTGTAGGACACAGAGGACAGGAGGGAACAGCCCTGTCTGTAGGACACAGAGGACAGGAGGGGAACAGCCCTGTCTGTAGGACACAGAGGACAGGAGGGGAACAGCCCTGTAGGACACAGAGGACGGGAGGGGAACAGCCCTGTAGGACACAGAGGACGGGAGGGGAACAGCCCTGTCTGTAGGACACAGAGGACGGGAGGGGAACAGCCCTGTCTGTAGGACACAGAGGACGGAGGGGGAGAACAGCCCTGTCTGTAGGACACAGAGGACGGGAGGGGAACAGCCCTGTCTGTAGGACACAGAGGACAGGAGGGGAACAGCCCCGTCTGTAGGACACAGAGGACAGGAGGGGAACAGCCCTGTCTGTAGGACACAGAGGACAGGAGGGGAGCAGCCCTGTCTGTAGGACACAGAGGACAGGAGGGGAACAGCCCTGTAGGACACAGAGGACAGGAGGGGAACAGCCCTGTCTGTAGGACACAGAGGACAGGAGGGGAACAGCCCTGTAGGACACAGCAACAATAAGACCCCCTCCAGTGAGTCTCTCCCTCTTCCTCCTCCTACTGATTTGTGGCAGATGTGCGACGGGTATTTTTCATGCTTTAAACAGAGCCCAGGGCCCAGAGCCCAGAGCACAGAGCCCAGGGCCCAGAGCCCAGGGCCCAGAGCCCAGAGCACAGAGCCCAGAGCACAGGGCCCAGAGCACAGAGCACAGCTCTCCAGCCTCTCCCGTCTCCTTATGGCCTACTCTGCTCTGGCTCTATGTCTGAATGGCACAGCAGCAGTGACACAATAGTCTACTGGACCACAGGACTCTAACTGTAGGCCACACAGTACTGCTCAGCTCAGGCAATCACTACGGTAACAGTACGGTAGACTACAGTAGACTAGTCCTATTGTAGGTAGGTTATAGGTTCTAGTGAGGTTGGGGACAGTACAGTAGACTACAGTAGACTAGTCCTATTGTAGGGAGGTTATAGGTTCTAGTGAGGTTGGTGACAGTACAGTAGACTACAGTAGACTAGTCCTATTGAAGGGAGGTTATAGGTTCTAGTGAGGTTGGGGACAGTACAGTAGACTACAGTAGATTGTAGGGAGGTTATAGGGTCTAGTGATGTTGGGGACAATACAGTAGACTACAGTAGACTAGTCCTATTGTAGGGAGGTTATAGGTTCTAGTGAGGTTGGTGACAGTACAGTAGACTACAGTAGACTAGTCCTATTGAAGGGAGGTTATAGGTTCTAGTGAGGTTGGGGACAGTACAGTAGACTACAGTAGATTGTAGGGAGGTTATAGGTTCTAGTGATGTTGGGGACAATACAGTAGACTACAGTAG
>CM059814.1:51642523-51812523 GCA_030435695.1 Brachymystax lenok tsinlingensis
ACAGGGTAGGCATAACAATCAGACTACACCCACGGTGGGTACAGGGTAGGCATAACAATCAGACTACACCCACGGTAGGTACAGTGTGGGCATAACAATCAGACTACACCCACGGTGGGTACAGGGTAGGCATAACAATCAGACTACACCCACGGTGGGTACAGGGTATCCATAACAATCAGACTACACTTACGGCGGGTACAGGGTATCCATAACAATCAGACTACACCCACGGTAGGTACAGTGTGGGCATAACAATCAGACTACACCCACGGTGGGTACAGGGTAGGCATAACAATCAGACTACACCCACGGTGGGTACAGGGTATCCATAACAATCAGACTACACTTACGGCGGGTACAGGGCATCCATAACAATCAGACTACACCCACGGTAGGTACAGTGTAGTCATAACAATCAGACTACACTTACGACGGGTACAGTGTAGGCATAACAATCAGACTACACCCACGGCGGGTACAGGGTATCCATAACAATCAGACTACACCCACGGCGGGTACAGGGTAGGCTTAAGTTTAACCACAGAGCTGTTGTTGTGCTGTCAGTCTGGAGACAAAACGAGATGAGGAAGTCACCAACAGGCTATTGGTCAATCAGGAGATGACATCTCCACCATCTAACGCAATAAAACAAACACGCATCAACTGGCCAAATTGTGAACAATAAATATGCATATAGTTTTTTTTTGTATTGAATATACATATTTGATTTCATACTAGTGTGTATAGCGAGTTAATAACACATGGAAAAGCTAGCCAGGATCATATCCTATTGAGAGCGATGAAGGAAGCTTATTTTACGTGCGGGCCTCCAGAGGCCAGTGCCAGTCGTCGAGGGGGTATTTTATATTACTTATTATTGCCTAAAGCTGTCCAATGACTGCCACGAGTTCTGGCGCAATAGCGCGGACAGTAAGAAATATGTAACTCGCGAGAGGCACTGAATATCCACACCGGGACTGGGGTCTCTCCTTGAGACTAACGGTCCGGTTGTTTTTCATCGAAGCTCCTGCGCGGAGAGAAAGTGGACAAGCCGAGATCGAGCCATCTGGACATGCAGCTTGTTTACCGTTTTGCGCTCAGACCCCATTGTCGTCACAACACAGAAGTTCATAAACACAAGTCCGCATTTACAATAATAACAATCCAACCACATTGTTAATTATACACACATGTATTTTAAGCACGACATAAGACATTCATTCATGGACCCCCTTCTATATAGGCCTGACTACACATAATCCATAACGATGGATTGAAACGATCGTGTTTCTATTTCACAAAAGACCCATCCAATGTTGCGGGAGCGTGTGATTTGAATTACAATATGTCACAGAGAGAGAGAGACGAGAGAGAGAGAGAGAGAGAGAGAGAGAGAGAGAGAGAGAGAGAGAGGGGGAATAATATCCTAGCTGCTTCTGTCTCTCTGCTTACCTATTTTTATTTTGACGCTTTGGAAAACCCGGAGCCCTTCCTCTTCGACCGCCATGGTCGCGGCTCCGCTCTTCTCCTCTTCGCCTTGTGGATCGAGTCTTTGCTCCACGGTGACCGGGATGTGTGATGTGTGTGTGTGTGTTGTCGGTTCGTCCAGCAGCAGAGGGAGGCAAGTCTAGTCCAGCTCAAGGGCGGTGTGCTGTGTGTGTCTGTATGGGTATATATGGTTCTGGTTCGCGGACAGCGGAGAGCTGCATTCCCATACCCCCAGCCGCTGCTAGAAGACACTGCGGCTCAAACCAGAGCAGCGTGTACAGTGGGCGGGGCTCCACCTTCTCCACAGCTGATTGACTGCCAGCGGGATGATGTCATACAAAAAGAGGGCGGGCCAGATTAGTCGAAGGAAAAGCGGGGGTGCTCCAAAGGCGCACTGGAACCTAATTGGTCCAAACTGACTCGGAGTCTATTCTGATTGGTTCATACCTATAAACATCGAGTACGGTGAGAAAAACATTGCAAAAGTCCCACAAATATCAAACCGGTTGAATTGGAGACATGGACACAAATCCCGATCAGGTCATAATGAACCTACGGGCGTAGGTTGGACTAGATGATGAATGAATCTGTGTATAAAACCCACTAGCTGCCTGCATCCATGTATAAAACCAGACAAGATTAAGACTCCAAGCCGGTTTGGACCAATTCAGTTCCAGTTTCAGTTTCTCATATAGAGAGGATCTCTGCAATACATTACTCTGGCAGGCCCAGCGGTTATGTCGAGGGGTGGGGTGGAGAGGAGTGGAAGAGTTAGGAGCAGGAGTTAACGGTTCCAAACGGTTTTGACCAGGACCAAGTCCTGTGGGTTTAGCCTCCTTTTGAACAGCCCTGAATTTAATTATATACACTCATCCCCCATCACATCATCCAGCTCCACCCTCAGTCCTCCCTCTCTGGCCGGGACACAGCGAATGTAAGACAGGGACACCTTCAGTCCTCCCTCCCTGGCCGGGACACAGCGAATGTGAGACAGGGACACCCTCAGTCCTCCCTCCCTGGCCGGGACACAGCTAATGTAAGACAGGGACACCCTCAGTCCTCCCTCCCTGGCCGGGACACAGCTAATGTAAGACAGGGACACCCTCAGTCCTCCCTCCTGGCCGGGACACAGCTAATGTAAGACAGGGACACCCTCAGTCCTCCCTCCCTGGCCCGGGACACAGCGAATGTAAGACAAGGACACCCTCAGTCCTCCCTCCCTGGCCCGGGACACAGCTAATGTAAGACAGGGACACCCTCAGTCCTCCCTCCCTGGCCGGGACACAGCTAATGTAAGACAGGGACACCCTCAGTCCTCCCTCCCTGGCCGGGACACAGCTAATGTAAGACAGGGACACCCTCAGTCCTCCCTCCCTGGCCCGGGACACAGCTAATGTAAGACAGGGACAACCTCAGTCCTCCCGGCTATCCTGCTGTCATACTGATGTTAGAATAGGATATTAGTGTGTTCAGTTCTTATTGTAAACGTGGCAGGCACTACAACAGCCATGTGTAGCTGGAGGGCTGAGGGAGTGACTGAAGTAGTATAGTAAGGGGACAGTTAGTGGTACTGGAGGGCTGAGGGAGTGACTGAAGTAGTATAGTGAGGGGACAGATAGTGGTACTGGAGGGCTGAGGGAGTGACTGAAGTAGTATAGTGAGGGGACAGTTAGTGGTACTGGAGGGCTGAGGGAGTGACTGAAGTAGTATAGTAAGGGGACAGATAGTGGTACTGGAGGGCTGAGGGAGTGACTGAAGTAGTATAGTAAGGGGACAGTTAGTGGTACTGGAGGGTTGAGGGAGTGACTGAAGTAGTATAGTGAGGGGACAGTCAGTGGTACTGGAGGGCTGAGGGAGTGACTGAAGTAGTGTAGTGAGGGGACAGTTAATGGTACTGGAGGGCTGAGGGAGTGACTGAAGTAGTATAGTGAGGGGACAGTTAGTGGTACTGGAGGGCTGAGGGAGTGACTGAAGTAGTATAGTGAGGGGACAGTTAGTGGTACTGGAGGGCTGAGGGAGTGACTGAAGTAGTATAGTGAGGGGACAGTTAGTGGTACTGGAGGGCTGAGGGAGTGACTGAAGTAGTATAGTGAGGGGACAGTTAGTGGTACTGGAGGGCTGAGGGAGTGACTGAAGTAGTATAGTGAGGGGACAGTCAGTGGTCAGTGCTGAGGGAGTGACTGAAGTAGTATAGTGAGGGGACAGTTAGTGGTAATG
Source organism: Brachymystax lenok tsinlingensis (assembly GCA_030435695.1). Classification (NCBI taxonomy): domain Eukaryota; kingdom Metazoa; phylum Chordata; class Actinopteri; order Salmoniformes; family Salmonidae; genus Brachymystax; species Brachymystax lenok. The sequence goes on from CM059814.1 coordinate 51,646,232, forward strand.
TAGGGCTGAGGGAGTGACTGAAGTAGTATAGTGAGGGGACAGTTAGTGGTACTGGAGGGCTGAGGGAGTGACTGAAGTAGTATAGTGAGGGGACAGTTAGTGGTACTGGAGGGCTGAGGGAGTGACTGAAGTAGTATAGTGAGGGGACAGTTAGTGGTACTGGAGGGCTGAGGGAGTGACTGAAGTAGTATAGTAAGGGGACAGTTAGTATTCAGGGCTGAGGGAGTGACTGAAGTAGTATAGTAAGGGGACAGTTAGTGGTACTGGAGGGCTGAGGGAGTGACTGAAGTAGTATAGTGAGGGGACAGTTAGTGGTACTGGAGGGCTGAGGGAGTGACTGAAGTAGTATAGTAAGGGGACAGTTAGTGGTACTGGAGGGCTGAGGGAGTGACTGAAGTAGTATAGTAAGGGGACAGTTAGTGGTACTGGAGGGCTGAGGGAGTGACTGAAGTAGTATAGTGAGGGGACAGTTAGTGGTACTGGAGGGCTGAGGGAGTGACTGAAGTAGTATAGTGAGGGGACAGTTAGTGGTACTGGAGGGCTGAGGGAGTGACTGAAGTAGTATAGTGAGGGGACAGTTAGTGGTACTGGAGGGCTGAGGGAGTGACTGAAGTAGTATAGTGAGGGGACAGTTAGTGGTACTGGAGGGCTGAGGGAGTGACTGAAGTAGTATAGTGAGGGGACAGTTAGTGGTACTGGAGGGCTGAGGGGGTGACTGAAGTAGTATAGTGAGGGGACAGTTAGTGGTACTGGAGGGCTGAGGGAGTGACTGAAGTAGTATAGTGAGGGGACAGTCAGTGGTCAGTGCTGATGGAGTGACTGAAGTAGTATAGTGAGGGGACAGTCAGTGGTCAGGGCTGAGGGAGTGACTGAAGTAGTATAGTAAGGGGACAGTTAGTGGTACTGGAGGGCTGAGGGAGTGACTGAAGTAGTATAGTGAGGGGACAGTCAGTGGTCAGTGCTGAGGGAGTGACTGAAGTAGTATAGTGAGGGGGCAGTTAGTGGTACTGGAGGGCTGAGGGAGTGACTGAAGTAGTATAGTAAGGGGACAGTTAGTGGTACTGGAGGGCTGAGGGAGTGACTGAAGTAGTATAGTGAGGGGACAGTTAGTGGTACTGGAGGGCTGAGGGAGTGACTGAAGTAGTGTAGTCAGGGGACAGTTAGTGGTACTGGAGGGCTGAGGGAGTGACTGAAGTAGTATAGTGAGGGGACAGTTAGTGGTACTGGAGGGCTGAGGGAGGGAGTGACTGAAGTAGTATAGTGAGGGGACAGTTAGTGGTACTGGAGGGCTGAGGGAGTGACTGAAGTAGTATAGTGAGGGGACAGTTAGTGGTACTGGAGGGCTGAGGGAGTGACTGAAGTAGTATAGTGAGGGGACAGTTAGTGGTACTGGAGGGCTGAGGGAGTGACTGAAGTAGTATAGTGAGGGGACAGTTAGTGGTACTGGAGGGCTGAGGGAGTGACTGAAGTAGTATAGTGAGGGGACAGTCAGTGGTACTGGAGGGCTGAGGGAGTGACTGAAGTAGTATAGTGAGGGGACAGTCAGTGGTACTGGAGGGCTGAGGGAGTGACTGAAGTAGTATAGTGAGGGGACAGTCAGTGGTACTGGAGGGTTGAGGGAGTGACTGAAGTAGTATAGTGAGGGGACATTTAGTGGTCAGTGCTGAGGGAGATATTTATTTGATCAGGATCCCCATTGGCTGTTGCAACAGCAGCAGATACTCTTCCTGATATGAGTGACTTAGTTCAATAGTAAAGGGACATGGGGTTAGGTTAGTAAAGGGATGGAGCTGAGTTAGTTAGTTAGTTAATTAGTTAGTTAATTAGTTAGTTAGTTAGTTAGTTTAGTGGTTAAGGGACATGGGGTCAGGTTAGTAAAGGGATGGGATGGATGGAGCTGAGTTAGTTAGTTAATTAGTTAGTTAGTTCAATAGTAAAGGGACATGGGGTTAGGTTAGGTTAGTTAGTTTAGTGGTTAAGGGACATGGGGTCAGGTTAGTAAAGGGATGGAGGGAGCTGAGATAGTTAGTTAATTAGTTAGTTAGTTAGTTCAATAGTAAAGGGACATGGGGTTAGGTTAGGTTAGTTAGTTTAGTGGTTAAGGGACATGGGGTCAGGTTAGTAAAGGGATGGAGGGAGCTGAGATAGTTAGTTAGTTAATTAGTTAGTTAGTTGGTTAATTAGTTAATTAGTTAGTTAGTTAGTTAATTAGTTAATTAGTTAGTTAGTTAGTTAATTAGTTAGTTAGTTAGTTAATTAGTTAATTAGTTAGTTAGTTAGTTAGTTAATTAGTTAATTAGTTAGTTAGTTAGTTAGTTAGGTATTTAGTTAGTTAACTAGTTAGTTAGTTAGTTAGTTAGTTAGTTAGTTAGTTAGTTAGTTAGTTAACTATGAGTTACATTAGTTCCGAATGAAGGGACATGGGGTTAGGTTAGCAAAGGGATGGAGGGAGCTGAGTTAATTAGTTAGTTAGTTAGTTAGTTAGTTAGTTAGTTAGTTAGTTAATTAGTTAGTTAGTTAACTATGAGTTACATTAGTTCAGAATGAAGGGACATGGGTTACTGCATCCAGAGAGGCTTCCAGTGAAACAATAAATGTCAGAGGCCTACATTAACTAACAGACGTTTGTGACATGATGCCTTTACTTTAGTACAGAGCCTTGGTGGCTACGCCCTGTGGTAAACCACAGGCCTGTGTGTGCGTCTGTTTGGGTGTGTGTGTGACTGTGTGTGTGTGTGTGGGGGGGTGATGAAGAGAGAGTGAGCATACATTTTAACCAAAGCTCATTCTTTCTCACTGCATTTACAGTTGATGTCGGAAGTTTACATACACCTTAGCCAAATACATTTAAACTCAGTTTTTCACAATTCCTGGCATTTAATCCTAGTAAACATTCCCTGTCTTAGGTCAGTTAGGATCACCACTTTATTTTAAGAATGTGAAATGTCAGAATAATAGTAGAGAGAATGATTTATTTCAGCTTTCCCAGTGGGTCAGAAGTTTACATACACTGCATTAGTATTTGGTAGCATTGCCTTTAAATTGTTTAACTTGGGTCAAACATTTCGGGTGGCCTTCCACAAGCTTCCCACAATAAGTTGGGTGAATTTTGGCCCATTCCTCCTGGCAGAGCTGGTGTAACTGAGTCAGGTTTGTAGGCCTCCTTGCTCGCACACGCTTTTTCAGTTCTGCCCACACATTTTCTATGGGATTGAGGTCAGGGCTTTGTGATGGCCACTCCAATACCTTGACTTTGTTGTCCTTAAGCCATTTTGCCACAACTTTGGAAGTATGCTTGGGGTCATTGTCCATTTGGAAGACCCACTTGCGACCAAGCTTTAACTTCCTGACTGATGTCTTGAGATGTTACTTCAATATATCCACATAATGTTCCTGCCTCATGATGCCATCTATTTTGTGAAGTGCACCAGTCCCTCCTGCAGCAAAGCACCCCCACAACATGATGCTAACACCCCCCGTGCTTCACGGTTGGGATGGTGTTCTTTGGCTTGCAAGCCTCCCCCTTTTTCCTCCGAACATAACGATAGTCATTATGGCCAAACAGTAAAACGAGTCCTATATCGACATAACCTGAAAGGCCGCTCAGCAAGGAAGAAGCCATTTCTCCAAAAAGTATGATCTTTGTCCCCATGTGCAGTTGCAAACCGTAGTCAGGCTTTTTTATGGCGGTTTTGGAGCAGTGGCTTCTTCCTTGCTGAGCGGCCTTTCAGGTTATGTTGATATAGGACTTGTTTTACTGTGGATATAGATACTTTTGTACCTGTTTCCTCCAGCATCTTCACAAGGTCCTTTGCTGATGTTCTGGGATTGATTTGCACTTTTCGCACCAAAGTACGTTCATCTCTAGGAGACAGAACACGTCTCCTTCCTGAGCGGTATGACTGCTGGCATGACATGGTGTTTATACTTGCGTACTGTTGTTTGTACAGATGAACGTGGTGCCTTCAGGCGTTTGGAAATTGCTCCCAAGGATGAACCAGACTTGTGGAGGTCTACAATAATTTTTACTGATTTCTTTTGATTTTCCCATAATGTCAAGCAAAGAGTTTGAAGGTAGGCCTTGAAATACATGCACAGGTACACCTCTAATTGACTCAAATTATGTCAATTAGCCTATCAGCAGCTTCTAACACCATGACATAATTTTCTGGGATTTTCCAAGCTGTTTAAAGGCACAGTCAACTTAGTGTACAGTATATCACAAAAGTGAGTACACCCCTCACATTTTTGTAAATATTTGAGTATATCTTTTCATGTGACAACACTGAAGAAATGACACTTTGCTACAATGTAAAGTAGTGAGTGTACAGCTTGTATAACAGTGTAAATTTGCTGTCCCCTCAAAATAACTCAACACACAGCCATTAATGTCTAAACCGCTGGCAGTGAAAATGTCCAAATTGGGCCCAAATAGCCATTTTCCCTTCCCGGTGTCATGTGACTCGTTAGTGTTACAAGGTCTCAGGTGTGAATGGGGAGCAGGTGTGTTAAATTTGGTGTCATCGCTCTCACACTTCCTCATACTGACTGGTCACTGGAAGTTCAACATGGCACCTCATGGCAAAGAACTCTCTGAGGATCTGAAAAAAAGAATTGTTGCTCTACATAAAGATGGCCTGGGCTATAAGAAGATTGCCAAGACCCTGAAACTGAGCTGCAGCATGGTGGCCAAGACCATACAGCGGTTTAACTGGACAGGTTCCACTCAGAACAGGCCTCGCCATGGTCGACAAAAGAAGTTGAGTGCACGTGCTCAGCGTCATATCCAGAGGTTGTCTTTGGGAAATAGACGTATGAGTGCTGCCAGCATTGCTGCAGAGGTTGAAGGGGTGGGGGGTCAGCCTGTCAATGCTCAGACCATACGCCGTACACTGCATCAAATTGGTCTGCATGGCTGTCGTCCCAGAAGGAAGCCTCTTCTAAGATGATGCACAAGAAAGCCCGCAAACAGTTTGCTGAAGACAAGCAGACTAAGGACATGGATTACTGGAACCATGTCCTGTGGTCTGATGAGACCAAGATAAACTTATTTGGTTCAGATGGTGTCAAGCGTGTGTGGCGGCAACCAGGTGAGGAGTACAAAGACAAGTGTGTCTTGCCTACAGTCAAGCATGGTGGTGGGAGTGCCATGGTCTGGGGCTGCATGAGTGCTGCCGGCACTGGGGAGCTACAGTTCATTGAGGGAACCATGAATGCCAACATGTACTGTGACATACTGAAGCAGAGCATGATCCTCTCCCTTCGGAGACTGGGCCGCAGGGCAGTATTCCAACATGATAACGACCCCAAACACACCTCCAAGACGACCACTGCCTTGCTAAAGAAGCTGAGGGTAAAGGTGATGGACTGGCCAAGCATGTCTCCAGACCTAAACCCTATTGAGCATCTGTGGGGCATCCTCAAACGGAAGCTGGAGGAGTGCAAGGTCTCTAACATCCACCAGCTCCGTGATGTTGTCATGGAGGAGTGGAAGAGGACTCCAGTGGCAACCTGTGAAGCTCTGGTGAACTCCATGCCCAAGAGGGTTAAGGCAGTCCTGGAAAATGATGGTGGCCACACAAAATATTGACACTTTGGGCCCAATTTGGACATTTTCACTTAGGGGTGTACTCACTTTTGTTGCCAGCGGTTTAGACATTAATGGCTGTGTGTTGAGTTATTTTGAGGGGACAGCAAATTTACACTGTTAAACAAGCTGTACACTCACTACTTTACATTGTAGCAAAGTGTCATTTCTTCAGTGTTGTCACATGAAAAGATATACTCAAATATTTACAAAAATGTGAGGGGTGTACTCACTTTTGTGATATACTGTATGTAAACTTCTGACCCACAGGAATTGTGATACAGTGAATAATAAGTGAAATAATCTGTCTGTAAACTATTTTGGGAAAAATTACATGTGTCATGCACAAAGTAGATGTCCTAACCGACTTGCCAAAACTATAGTTTGTTAACAAGACATTTGTGGAAGGGTTGAAAAGCGAGTTTTAATGACTCCAACATAAATCAAATCAAATCAAATTTATTTATAAAGCCCCCCTTACATCAGCTGATGTCACAGAGTGCTGTACAGAAACCCAGCCTAAAACCCCAAACAGCAAGCAATGCAGGTGTAAAAGCACGGTGGCTAGGAAAAACTCCCTAGAAGGCCAAAACCTAGGAAGAAACCTAGAGAGGAACCAGGCTGTGAGGGGTGGCCAGTCCTCTTCTGGCTGTGCCGGGTGCAGATTATAACAGAACATGGACAAGATTTTAAAATGTTCATAAAACAGGCAGAACAGTTGAAACTGGAGAAGCAGCACGGCCAGGTGGACTCGGGACATCCAGGTAGGCCTTGAGGAATGGTCCTAATGCTCAGGTCCTCCGAGAGAGAGAGAGAGAGAAGAAGAAAAAAAGAAAGAAAGAGAGAGATAATTAGAGCGAGCATACTTAAATTCGCACAGGACACCAGATAAAGAAGAAATACTCCAGATATAACAGACGGACCCTAGCACCCCCGACACATAAACTACTGCAGCATAAATACTGGGGGCTGAGACAGGAGGGGTCGGGAGACACTGTGGCCCCGTCCGACGAAACCCCCGGACAGGGCCAAACAGGCAGGATATAACCCCACCCACTCTGCCGAAGCACAGCCCCCACACCACTAGAGGGATATCTCCAACCACCAACTTACCATCCTGAGACAAGGCCGAGTATAGCCCACAAGATCTCCGCCACGGCACCAGAAGCCAGTGACTCAGCCCCTGTAATAGGGTTAGAGGCAGAGAATCCCAGTGGAGGGAACCGGCCAGGCAAAGACAGCAAGGGTGGTTCGTTGCTCCAGTGCCTTTCCGTTCACCTTCACACTCCTGGGCCAGACTACACTCAGTCATAAGACCTACTGAAGAGATGAGTCTTCAATAAAGACTTAAAGGTTGAGACCGAGTCTGCGTCTCTCACATGGATAGGCAGACTATTCCATAAAAATGGAGCTCTATAGGAAAAAGCCCTGCCTCCAGCTGTTTGCTTAGAAATTTTAGGGACAGTAAGGAGGCTCTGCGTCTTGTGACCGTAGCGTGCGTGTAGGTATGTACGGCAGGACCAAATCAGAAAGATAGGTAGGAGCAAGCCCATGTAATGCTTTGTAGGTTAGCAGTAAAACCTTGAAATCAGCCCTTGCCTTAACAGGAAGCCAGTGTAGAGAGGCTAGTACTGGAGTAATATGATCAAATTTTGGGGTTCTAGTCAAGATTCTAGCAGCCGTGTTAAGCACTAACTGAAGTTTATTTAGTGCTTTATCCGGATAGCCGGAAAATAAAGCATTGCAGTAGTCTAACCTAGAAGTTACAAATGCATGGATTAACTTTTCTGCATCATTTTTGGACAGAAAGTTTCTAATTTTTACAATGTTACGTAAATGGAAAAAAGCTGTCCTTGAAACAGTCTTGATATGTTCGTCAAAAGAGAGATCAGGGTCCAGAGTAACGCCGAGGTCCTTCACAGTTTTATTTGAGACGACTGTACAACCATCAAGATTAATTGTCAGATTCAACAGAAGATCTCTTTGTTTCTTGGGACCTAGGACTAGCATCTCTGTTTTATCAGAGTTTAAAAGTAGAAAATTTTCTGCCATCCACTTCCTTATGTCTGAAACACAGGCTTCAAGGGAGGGCAATTTTGGGGCTTCACCATGTTTCATCGAAATGTACAGCTGTGTGTCATCCGCATAGCAGTGAAAGTTAACATTATGTTTCGAATGACATCACCAAGTGGTAAAATATATAGTGAAAACAATAGTGGTCCCAAAACAGAGCCTTGAGGAACACCGAAATTTACAGTTGATTTGTCAGAGGACAAACCATCCACAGAGACAAACTGATATCTTTCCGACAGATAAGATCTAAACCAGGCCAAAACTTGTCCATGTAGACCAATTTGGGTTTCCAATCTCTCCAAAAGAATGTGGTGATCGATGGTATCAAAAGCAGCACTAAGGTCTAGGAGCATGAGTACAGTTGCAGAGCCTCGGTCTGACGCCATTAAAAGGTCATTTACCACCTTCACAAGTGCAGTCTCAGTGCTATGATGGGGTCTAAAACCAGACTGAAGCGTTTTGTATACATTGTTTGTCTTCAGGAAGGCAGTGAGTTGCTGCGCAACAGCTTTTTCTAAAATCTTTGAGAGGAATGGAAGATTCGATATAGGCCGATAGTTTTTTTATATTTTCTGGGTCAAGGTTTGGCTTTTTTAAGAGAGGCTTTATTACTGCCACTTTTAGTGAGTTTGGTACACATCCGGTAGATAGAGAGCTGTTTATTATGTTCAACATAGGAGGGCCAAGCACAGGAAGCAGCTCTTTCAGTAGTTTAGTTGGAATAGGGTCCAGTATGCAGCTTGAAGGTTTAGAGGCCATGATTATTTTCATCAATGTGTCAAGAGATATGGTACTAAAAACTTGAGTGTCTCTCTTGATTTTATGTCCTGGCAAAGTTGTGTGGACTCAGGACAACTGAGCTTTGGAGGAATACGCAGATTTAAAGAGGAGTCCGTAATTTGCTTTCTAATGATCATGATCTTTTCCTCAAAGAAGTTCATGAATGAATCACTGCTAAAGTGAAAGCCATCCTCTCTTGGGAATGCTGCTTTTTAGTTAGCTTTGTGACAGTATCAAAAAGAAACTTTGGATTATTCTTATTTTCCTCAATTAACTTGGAAAAATAGGATGATCGAGCAGCAGTGAGGGCTCTTCGATACTGCACGGTACTGTCTTTCCAAGCTAGTCGGAAGACTTCCAGTTTGGTGTGGCGCCATTTCCGTTCCAATTTTCTGGTAACTTGCTTCAGAGCTCGGGTATTTTCTGTATACCAGGGAGCTAGTTTTTTTTGGCAAATGTTTTTTGTTTTTAGGGGTGCAACTGCATCTAGGGTATTGCGCAAGGTTACATTGAGTTCCTCAGTTAGGTGGTTAACTGATTTTTGTACACTGACGTCCTTGGGTAAGTGGAAGGATTCTGGAAGGGCATCTAGGAATCTTTGGGATGTCTGAGAATTTATAGCACGACTTTTGATGATCCTTGGTTGGGGTCTGAGCAGATTATCTGTTGCGATTTCAAACGTAATAAAATGGTGGTCCGATAGTCCAGGATTATGAGGAAAAACATTAAGATCCACAACATTTATTCCACGGGACAAAACTAGGTCCAGAGTATGACTGTGGCAGTGAGTAGGTCCGGAGACATGTTGAACAAAACCGACAGAGTCGATGATGGCTCCAAAAGCCTTTTGGAGTGGGTCTGTGGACTTTTCCATGTGAATATTAAAGTCACCAAAAATTAGAATATTGTCTGCCATGACTACAAGGTCCGATAGGAATTCAGGGAACTCAGTGAGGGAACGCTGTATACGGCCCAGGAGGCCTGTAAACAGTAGCTATAAAAAGTGATTGAGTAGGCTGCATAGATTTCATGACTAGAAGCTCAAAAGACGAAAACGTCGTTTTTTTGTAAATAGAAATTTGCTATTGTAAATGTTAGCAACACCTCCGCCTTTGCGGGATGCGCGGGGGATATGGTCACTAGTGTAACCAGGAGGTGAGGCCTCATTTAACACAATAAATTCATCAGGCTTAAGCCATGTTTCAGTCAGGCCAATCACATCAAGATTATGATCAGTGATTAGTTCATTGACTAGAACTGCCTTGGAAGTGAGGGATCTAACATTGAGTAGCCCCATTTTGAGATGTGAGGTATCACAATCTCTTTCAATAATGGCAGCAATGGAGGAGGTCTTTATTCTAGTGAGATTGCTAAGGCGAACACCGCCATGTTTAGTTTTGCCCAACCTAGGTCGAGGCACAGACACAGTCTCAATAGAGATAGCTGAGCTGACTACACTAACTGTGCTAGTGGCAGACTCCACCAAGCTGGCAGGCTGGCTAACAGCCTGCTGCCTGGCCTGCACCCTATCTCATTGTGAAGCTAGAGGAGTTAGAGCCCTGTCTATGTTCGTCGATAAGATGAGAGCACCCCTCCAGCTAGGATGGAGTCCGTCACTCCTCAACAGGCCAGGCTTGGTCCTGTTTGTGGGTGAGTCCCAGAAAGAGGGCCAATTATCTACAAATTCTATCTTTTGTGTGGGGCAGAAAACAGTTTTCAACCAGCGATTGAGTTGTGAGACTCTGCTGTAGAGCTCATCACTCCCCTAACTGGGAGGGGCCAGAGACAATTACTCGATGCCGACACATCTTTCTAGCTGATTTACACGCTGAAGCTATGTTGCGCTTGGTGACCTCTGACTGTTTCATCCTAACATCGTTGGTGCCGACGTGGATAACAATATCTCTATACTCTCTACACTCGCCAGATTTAGCCTTAGCCAGCACCATCTTCAGGTTAGCCTTAACGTCGGTAGCCCTGCCCCTGGTAAACAGTGTATGATCGCTGGGTGATTCGCTTCAAGTCTAATACTGCGAGTAATGGAGTCGCCAATGACTAGAGTTTTCAATTTGTCAGTGCTAATGGTGGGAGGCCTCGGCATCTCAGACCCGTGAACGGGAGGAGTAGAGACCAGAGAAGGCTCGGCCTCTGACTCCGACCCGCTGCTTAATGGGGAAAACCGGTTGAAAGTTTCTGTCGGCTGAATGAGCGACACCGGTTGAGCATTGCTCCAGCATTTCCTTCCAGAAGCCGTGAGAAAATTGTCCGGCTGCGGGGACTGTGAGAGGGGATTTCTGCGACTATCTGTACTTACTGGTGGCACAGACGCTGTCTCATCCTTTCCTACACTTACATTTCCCTTGCCTAACGATTGCGTCTGAAGCTGGGCTAGCAGCACAGCTATCCTCGCCTTAAGCCGACCGTTCTCCTGTATGTTATGAGTACAGCGACTGCAATTAGAAGGCATGATGTTAATGTTACTACTTAGCTTCGGTTGGTGGAGGTCCTGACGAAACACGTCCAGATAAAGCGTCCGGAGTGAAAAAGTTGAATGAAAAAATAAACGGTAATTACAAAGTAAAAACCGTAAAACTGTCAGGTAGCAAAGTTAGGTTAGCAACAAAACGCACAGCAGCACGTAAACAAGTCTACTAGTTGTGACAGTCTTTACTCTGTCTCCACCCCCTCAACAGTGTATGTAAACTTCCGACTTCAACTGTGTGTTGAAGAGGTCTGGTTGTTACTACATGGACACGTGTGTTGAAGAGGTCTGGTTGTTACTACATGGACACGTGTGTTGAAGAGGTCAGGTTGTTACCACATGGACACGTGTGTTGAAGAGGTCAGGTTATTACCACATGGACACGTGTGTTGAAGAGGTCAGGTTATTACCACATGGACACGTGTGTTGATGAGGTCAGGTTATTACTACATGAACATGTGTGTTGAAGAGGTCAGGTTATTACCACATGAACACGTGTGTTGAAGAGGTCAGGTTGTTACTACATGAACACGTGTGTTGAAGACAACCCAATACCATGGAAGCAGGTCATCAATCTCACATACAAAACAACAACAGATACATACTCAAGAGCCTTTCAGATAAAGATATTCTATAACATTCTGTCAACAAAGAAAAACACTTTGCATTTTGGGGTATTGAGCAAGACTCTAAAAGCAGATTCTGTCACGAAGAAGAAGAGGACATTTCTTTATTTTTACCAAGTAAGTTGACTGAGAACACATTCTCATTTACAGCAACAACCTGGGGGAATAGTTACAGGGGAGAGGAGGGGGGATGAATGAGCCAATTGTAAGCTGGGGATGATTAGGTGACTGTGATGGTATGAGGGACAGCTTGGGAATTTAGCCAGGACACCAGGGTTAACACCCCTACTCTTACAATAAGTGCCATGGGATCTTTATTGACCTCAGAGAGTCAGGACACCCGTTTAACATCCCATCCGAAAGACAGCACCCTACACAGGGAAATGTCCCCAATCACTGCCCTGGAGCATTGGGATATATTTTTTAGACCTGAGGAAAGAGTGCCTCCTACTGGCCTTCCAACACCACTTCCAGCAGCATCCGGTCTCCCATCCCGGGACTGACCAGGACCAACCCTGCTTAGCTTCAGAAGCAAGCCAGCAGTGGTATGCAGGGTGGTATGCTGCTGACGTGATGCTTCTGTATTGGTACTGTCTGACAGTGAGCTCATATTAACCCTCGGCTTATCATCTTTGGCGACCTCAATGTCCATAGTCCTTCGATTAACACAATACTTCTGCTAGGTAAAAAAATATTCATATACAAAACACAATTTTTTTTACATCTCTAATAACTGAACCTCTTTAAAAAATTTGCGAGACACCGATTCATCCTTGAAAATAAAAATTGCTACTAGAACTCAGCAACAAGTAAAGTGGGGGAAGCTAATCAAGGGGGGAGTGTTGGGGAGCTCTTTAGGCATATTTATTTCACAAAGTCAACTAGTGTTATTGAACAATATTAATTATGGAAAGTATCTTCCTATAAGGACAAAAAATGATCCATATGGAATGTAAGCTAACAATGGTTCTCCTTATTTCTTTTTTTTGTATTAGGCTACACCATGGCATTACAGATAACGGTGTTATCCTAATGTGTTGTATCGGATGTTTGTCTGAGTATTGTCATGTATATCGTCCTCAGTTTCTTATGTTGTCTTGTCTTTGTTATTGTCATGTACAGTACCAGTCAAAAGTTTGGACACACCTACTCATTCAAGGGTTCTTCTTTATTTGTACTATTTTATACATTGTATCATAATAGTGAAGACATCAAAACTATGAATTAAACACATATTACATACCACATCATGTAGTAACCACAAAAGGGTTAAACAAATCAAAATATATTTTATGTTTGAGATTCTTCAAAGTTGACACGCTTTGCCTTGATGACAGCTTTGCACACTCTTGGTATCACAACCAGCTGCATTTGGTAGTCACCTTGAATGCATTTCAATTAACAGGCGTGCCTTGTTAAAAGTTAATTTGTGGAATTTATTTTCTTTTTAATGTGTTTGAGCCAATCAGTTGTGTTGTGACAAGGTACTATAGGGGTGGTATACAGAAGATAGCCCTATTTGGTAAAATACCAAGTCCATATTATGGCAAGACCAGCTCAAATAAGCAAAGAGAAAGGACAGTCCATCATTACTTTAAGACATGAAGGTCAGTCAATCCAGAAAATTTCAATAACTTTCAAAGGTTCTTCAAGAGCAGTCGCAAAAAACATCAAGCATTATGATGAAACTGGCTCTCATGAGGACCGCCACAGGAAAGACCCAGAGTTACCTCTGCTGCAGAGGATAAGGTCATTAGAGTTACCAGCCTCAGATTGCAGCCCAAATAAATACTTCACAGAGTTCAAGTAAGAGACACATCTCAACATCAAATGTTCAGAGGAGACTGTGTGAATCAGTCCTTCATGATCGAATTGCTGCAAAGAAACCCCTACTAAAGGAAACTAAGAAACCCCTACTAAAGAACTGCAATAAGAAGAAGAGACTTGCTTGGACCAGTCAATAATTACCTTGGTTACTTCATCCCAGTCTCCTCGTCTGAGTCTGCTCTTGGGTTTCCCTGTGCCACTCCACGTAACAGATATTCCTACAGTTGAACCTGAGATAGCTGCTGAATTAGAAGAACAGTTTAATTGTGTTGACAATTAAATCTATGCATTGTGGTAAATCTCCTGGACCTGACGGATTTTCGAGAGAATACTTTAAAAACTCTCTGCTCTTCTGCTCTTTTTCTTTCCGTATTTGAGGAATCCTTCTCCTTAAACTCTTTACCCTCAACAATGCATGTATTTAACTTATTCTGAAAAAGGAAACACTAAAGGATGTGTGTTTCATAAAGGACAATTTTCTCACTGAATTGCGATGTAAAGATACTTTCTAAGATGATTGTCTGCTGTTTAGAGTCAGTCCTTCCCTCCATTATCTCTGCTGTTTAGAGTCAGTCCTTCCCCCCATTATCTCTGCGGTTTAGAGTCAGCCCTTCCCTCCATTATCTCTGCGGTTTAGAGTCAGTCCTTCCCTCCATTATCTCTGCTGTTTAGAGTCAGTCCTTCCCTCCATTATCTCTGCTGTTTAGAGTCAGTCCTTCCCTCCATTATCTCTGCTGTTTAGAGTCAGTCCTTCCCTCCATTATCTCTGCTGTTTAGAGTCAGTCCTTCCCTCCATTATCTCTGCTGTTCTGAGTCAGTCCTTCCCTCCATTATCTCTGCTGTTTAGAGTCAGTCCTTCCCTCCATTATCTCTGCTGTTCTGAGTCAGTCCTTCCCTCCATTATCTCTGCTGTTTAGAGTCAGTCCTTCCCTCCATTATCTCTGTGGTTTAGAGTCAGTCCTTCCCTCCATTATCTCTGTGGTTTAGAGTCAGTCCTTCCCTCCATTATCTCTGCTGTTTAGAGTCAGTCCTTCCCTCCATTATCTCTGCTGTTTAGAGTCAGTCCTTCCCTCAATTATCTCTGCTGTTTAGAGTCAGTCCTTCCCTCCATTATCTCTGCTGTTTAGAGTCAGTCCTTCCCTCCATTATCTCTGCTGTTTAGAGTCAGTCCTTCCCTCCATTATCTCTGCTGTTCTGAGTCAGTCCTTCCCTCCATTATCTCTGCTGTTTAGAGTCAGTCCTTCCCTCCATTATCTCTGTGGTTTAGAGTCAGTCCTTCCCTCCATTATCTCTGTGGTTTAGAGTCAGTCCTTCCCTCCATTATCTCTGCTGTTTAGAGTCAGTCCTTCCCTCCATTATCTCTGCTGTTTAGAGTCAGTCCTTCCCTCAATTATCTCTGCTGTTTAGAGTCAGTCCTTCCCTCCATTATCTCTGCTGTTTAGAGTCAGTCCTTCCCTCCATTATCTCTGCTGTTTAGAGTCAGTCCTTCCCTCCATTATCTCTGCTGTTTTGACTCAGTCCTTCCCTCCATTATCTCTACAGATCAAACTGGTTTCATAAAAGAATCGTCATTATTATTTCAACATCAGACGTCTTTATAATATACTTTATAATCCCTCTTCATCTGACACTCCAGAGATAATGCATCAGACGTCTTTATAATATACTTTATAATCCCTCTTCATCTGACACTCCAGAGATAATGCATCAGACGTCTTTATAATATACTTTATAATCCCTCTTCATCTGACACTCCAGAGATAATGCATCAGACGTCTTTATAATATACTTTATAATCCCTCTTCATCTGACACTCCAGAGATAATGCATCAGACGTCTTTATAATATACTTTATAATCCCTCTTCATCTGACACTCCAGAGATAATGTTATCAGACGTCTTTATAATATACTTTATAATCCCTCTTCATCTGACACTCCAGAGATAATGCATCATACGTCTTTATAATATACTTTATAATCCCTCTTCATCTGACACTCCAGAGATAATGCATCAGACGTCTTTATAATATACTTTATAATCCCTCTTCATCTGACACTCCAGAGATAATGCATCAGACGTCTTTATAATATACTTTATAATCCCTCTTCATCTGACACTCCAGAGATAATGCATCAGACGTCTTTATAATATACTTTATAATCCCTCTTCATCTGACACTCCAGAGATAATGCATCAGACGTCTTTATAATATACTTTATAATCCCTCTTCATCTGACACTCCAGAGATAATGCATCAGACGTCTTTATAATATACTTTATAATCCCTCTTCATCTGACACTCCAGAGATAATGCATCAGACGTCTTTATAATATACTTTATAATCCCTCTTCATCTGACACTCCAGAGATAATGCATCAGACGTCTTTATAATATACTTTATAATCCCTCTTCATCTGACACTCCAGAGATAATGTTATCAGACGTCTTTATAATATACTTTATAATCCCTCTTCATCTGACACTCCAGAGATAATGCATCATACGTCTTTATAATATACTTTATAATCCCTCTTCATCTGACACTCCAGAGATAATGTTATCACTTGATGCTGAGAAAGCGTTTGATCAGGTGAAGTGGGATTATCTATTTAATGCTCTCAAAGCAATTTGGATTCGGGTCCCAATTGTATGTCCTGGATCAAAGTCCTTTACTCCTCCCCTATGGCTGCAGTGCGCACAAATAACAACCTTTCATCCTTTTTACCAACTTCAACGTGGGACAAGACAGGGTTGTCCTCTATCCCCTCTGCTGTTTGTCATCGCAATTGAGCCTTTAGCCATAGCAATACGTGATAACACCCCATATCGAAGGTATTCTAAGAGGGGGCTTAGAGCATAAAGTCTCACTCTATGCGGATGCCATGCTATTATATATGTCTGACCCTTTAACTGGTCTTCCAGAGATCCAGGTTCTACTAAAGACAGTTGGTAAATATCCGGGTATGAGGTCAATGTCCAAAAAAGTGAATTGATGTCTATTAACTTCTTAGGGATAAGTGGTGCGCTAGTGCCCCACTCCCGACACTACCCGGTGAAATGCAAGACAAAATCCAAAAGTTGAATTATTAAACATGCACCAATATACAAGTGTTTCATACTCATCAAAAGCTCTGCTTCTTGGCAATATCACAGCGTTGTCGGATTTCAAAAGGCTTTACGGTGAAAGCACTACATTTGATTGTTTGAGGGTAGCACCTTCAATATTTTCCATAACCATGAAATCAGAAATGACCCCTCAGCTGCTACTCCCCAACAAGTTAATCCTTCTGCCAGGCAAACTTATTTTAGTCATGTGCCCTTCAGAGTCACTACGCAGAAATTGAAATATTTGGGAATTTGAGTCACACACAATTTCAAAGATCTCTATGAAGCCAATGTCCCTCCCTTGATCCTCCGCCTGAAACAGGATCTTGAACGTCCCTTGATCCTTCCGCCTGAAACAGGATCTTCACCGCTCTGGGATATACTTTCTCTTTCTTTGGGTGGAAGAATCAACACTGTTAAGATGAATGTATTTTCTACGTTTTGATACTTATTTCAAAGTATTCCTATCGTTCTGACAAAATCTCTTTTTTTTTATTATCTCCATAGATAAACTGATATCTGCATTTATCTGGAACAAGAAAAACCCTCGGATACGTCAGAGCGTATTGCACAGATCTCATCCGCAGGGTTGTCTAGCACTTCCGAACTTTCAATGTTATTACTGGGCAGCTTATATTAGAATCCTTATATATTCGCTGACAGAAATCCCTGATGTTACAAGGCTCGAAATGGTTGCCCTTGGAGATCTCATCCTGTGGCCCCACCTCCTGAGCTGCCTTACTCTGCTCAAAACTGGCATTAGCTGAGCCTGTTTCCAAATACACAAAAAAATAACTATTATGAAACATTCTTTAACAATCTGGAAACAGTTCAGGCGATTGTTTGGTCTCAGTGGTCTCACCCTTTATTAAAGAACCATACGTTCTCTCCATCGTTATTAGACCGGGCGTTTCATATCTGCTCTGGAAAAGGGATCTCCTCACTGAATAACTTGTTCATTGATATTGATTTTACATCTTTTGAACAGTTCAATATTCCTAAGATCCCATTTCTTTAGATACCAGCAATCGCATAGTTTTGTATCTTCGTACTCTAGTCACTTCCCATCACCCCCGCCTACCTCCCTTCTAGATTATATTTTTTAAAGTGAACTCTTATATCAAAGGGAGTACGAGATTGATCTACACGTTATTAAACTCAATCTGGATTCCCTGAACTTTCTTAAGAACCAATGGGAAGAGGATTCAGGTGAAAAACTTTAAGACGTAAAACTTGTCAGAGTACGTTTCAGAGAATACATTCTTCATCTACAGTATATCACAAAAGTGAGTACACCACTCACATTTTTGTAAATATTTGAGTATATCTTTTCATGTGACAACACTGAAGAAATGACACTTTGCTACAATGTAAAGTAGTGAGTGTATAGTTTGTATAACAGTGTAAATTTGCTGTCCCCTCAAAATAACTCAACACACAGCCATTAATGTCTAAACCACTGGAAACAAAAGTGAGTACACCCCTAAGTGAAAATGTCCAAATTGGGCCCAAAGTGTCAATATTTTGTGTGGCCACCATCATTTTCCAGGACTGCCTTAACCCTCTTGGGCATGGAGTTCACCAGAGCTTCACAGGTTGCCACTGGAGTCCTCTTCCACTCCTCCATGACAACATCACGGAGCTGGTGGATGTTAGAGACCTTGCACTCCTCTAGCTTCCGTTTGAGGATGCCCCACAGATTCTCAATAGGGTTTAGGTCTGGAGACATGCTTGGCCAGTCCATCACCTTTACCCTCAGCTTCTTTAGCAAGGCAGTGGTCGTCTTGGAGGTGTGTTTGGGGTCGTTATCATGTTGGAATACTGCCCTGCGGCCCAGTCTCCGAAGGGAGGGGAGCATGCTCTGCTTCAGTATGTCACAGTACATGTTGGCATTCATGGTTCCCTCAATGAACTGTATCTCCCCAGTGCCGGCAGCACTCATGCAGCCCCAGACCATGACACTCCCACCACCATGCTTGACTGTAGGCAAGACACACTTGTCTTTGTACTCCTCACCTGGTTGCCGCCACACACGCTTGACACCATCTGAACCAAATAAGTTTATCTTGGTCTCATCAGACCACAGGACATGGTTCCAGTAATCCATGTCCTTAGTCTGCTTGTCTTCAGCAAACTGTTTGCGGGCTTTCTTGTGCATCATCTTTAGAAGAGGCTTCCTTCTGGGACGACAGCCATGCAGACCAATTTGATGCAGTGTACGGCGTATGGTCTGAGCACTGACAGGCTGACCCCCCACCCCTTCAACCTCTGCAGCAATGCTGGCAGCACTCATACGTCTATTTCCCAAAGACAACCTCTGGATATGACGCTGAGCACGTGCACTCAACTTCTTTGGTCGACCATGGCGAGGCCTGTTCTGAGTGGAACCTGTCCAGTTAAACCGCTGTATGGTCTTGGCCACCGTGCTGCAGCTCAGTTTCAGGGTCTTGGCAATCTTCTTCATCTTTATGTAGAGCAACAATTCTTTTTTTCAGATCCTCAGAGAGTTCTTTGCCATGAGGTGCCATGTTGAACTTCCAGTGACCAGTCAGTATGAGGAAGTGTGAGAGCGATGACACCAAATTTAACACACCTGCTCCCCATTCACACCTGAGACCTTGTAACACTAACGAGTCACATGACACCGGGAAGGGAAAATGGCTAATTGGGCCCAATTTGGACATTTTCACTGCCAGCGGTTTAGACATTAATGGCTGTGTGTTGAGTTATTTTGAGGGGACAGCAAATTTACACTGTTATACAAGCTGTACACTCACTACTTTACATTGTAGCAAAGTGTCATTTCTTCAGTGTTGTCACATGAAAAGATATACTCAAATATTTACAAAAATGTGAGGGGTGTACTCACTTTTGTGATATACTGTATATGTCTAAGACCTGCTATAATACAATTTAAAATAGTTCATCGGCTGCATTGGACAAATGCAGAATGATCCAAGATTAGATCAGCAGACTCCTGCTACTTTATTACACATGTTTTGGACATGCCCGAAATTGAGAGATTTCTGCATATAAATTTAGTTACATATTTTTTATTTTATTTTACCCCTTTTTCTCCCCAATTTCGCAGGAGGCCCCTCTAAACAGTTCTATGGAGTGGCACCGCAGGAGGCCCCTCTAAACAGTTCTATGGAGTGGCACCAGGAGGCCCCTCTAAACAGTTCTATGGAGTGGCACCGCAGGAGGTCCCTCTAAACAGTTCTATGGAGTGGCACCCGCAGGAGGCCCCTCTAAACAGTTCTATGGAGTGGCACTGCAGGAGGCCCCTCTAAACAGTTCTATGGAGTGGCACTGCAGGAGGCCCCTCTAAACAGTTCTATGGAGTGGCACAGGAGGTCCCTCTAAACAGTTCTATGGAGTGGCACCAGGAGGCCCTCTAAACAGTTCTATGGAGTGGCACCAGAGGAGGCCCCTCTAAACAGTTCTATGGAGTGGCTCTGCAGGAGGCCCCTCTAAACACTTCTATGGAGTGGCACTGCAGGAGGCCCCTCTAAACACTTCTATGGAGTGGTACTGCAGGAGGCCCCTCTAAACAGTTCTATGGAGTGGCACCGCAGGAGGCCCCTCTAAACAGTTCTACGGAGTGGCACCTCAGGAGGCCCCTCTAAACAGTTCTACGGAGTGGCACCTCAGGAGGCCCCTCTAAACAGTTCTATGGAGTGGCACCGCAGGAGGCCCCTCTAAACAGTTCTATGGAGTGGCACCGCAGGAGGCCCCTCTAAACAGTTCTATGGAGTGGCACCGCAGGAGGCCCCTCTAAACAGTTCTATGGAGTGGCACCGCAGGAGGCCCCTCTAAACAGTTCTATGGGAGTGGCACCGCAGGAGGCCCTCCAAACAGTTATATGGAGTGGCACCGCAGGAGGCCCCACTAAACAGTTCTATAGAGTGGCACCGCAGGAGGCCCCCCTTAACAGTTCTATGGAGTGGCACCGCAGGAGGCCCCTCTAAACAGTTCTATGGAGTGGCACCGCAGGAGGCCCCTCTAAACACTTCTATGGAGTGGCACCCGCAGGAGGCCCCTCTAAACAGTTCTATGGGAGTGGCACCCAGGAGGTCCCTCTAAACAGTTCTATGGAGTGGCACCCAGGAGGCCCCTCTAAACAGTTCTATGGAGTGGCACCGCAGGAGGCCCCTCTAAACAGTTCTATGGAGTGGCACCGCAGGAGGCCCCTCCAAACAGTTATATGGAGTGGTACTGCAGGAGGCCCCTCTAAACAGTTCTATGGAGTGGCACCGCAGGAGGCCCCTCTAAACAGTTCTACGGAGTGGCACCTCAGGAGGCCCCTCTAAACAGTTCTACGGAGTGGCACCTCAGGAGGCCCCTCTAAACAGTTCTATGGAGTGGCACATGAGAGGCCCCTCTAAACAGTTCTATGGAGTGGCACCGCAGGAGGCCCCTCTAAACAGTTCTATGGAGTGGCACCTCAGGAGGCCCTCTAAACAGTTCTCTACGGAGTGGCACCTCAGGAGGCCCCTCTAAACAGTTCTATGGAGTGGCACAGCAGGAGGCCCCTCTAAACAGTTCTATGGAGTGGCACCGCAGGAGGCCCCTCTAAACAGTTCTATGGAGTGGCACCGCAGGAGGCCCCTCTAAACAGTTCTATGGAGTGGCACCGCAGGAGGCCCCTCTAAACAGTTCTATGGAGTGGCACCGCAGGAGGCCCCTCCAAACAGTTATATGGAGTGGCACCGCAGGAGGCCCCACTAAACAGTTCTATGGAGTGGCACCGCAGGAGGCCCCCCTTAACAGTTCTATGGAGTGGCACCGCAGGAGGCCCTCTAAACAGTTCTATGGAGTGGCACCGCAGGAGGCCCTCTAAACAGTTCTATGGAGTGGCACCAGGAGGCCCTCTAAACAGTTCTATGGAGTGGCACCGCAGGAGGCCCTCTAAACAGTTCTATGGAGTGGCACCGCAGGAGGCCCCTCTAAACAGTTATATGGAGTGGCACATGAGAGGCCCCACTAAACAGTTCTATGGAGTGGCACCCAGGAGGCCCCCTTAACAGTTCTATGGAGTGGCACCACAGGAGGCCCTCTAAACAGTTCTATGGAGTGGCACCGCAGGAGGCCCTCTAAACAGTTCTATGGAGTGGCACCGCAGGAGGCCCTCTAAACAGTTCTATGGAGTGGCACCGCAGGAGGCCCCTCTAAACAGTTCTATGGAGTGGCACCGCAGGAGGCCCCTCTAAACAGTTCTATGGAGTGGCACCGCAGGAGGCCCCTCTAAACAGTTATATGGGGTGGCACTGCAGGAGGCCCCTCTAAACAGTTCTATGGAGTGGCACTGCAGGAGGCCCCTCTAAACAGTTCTATAGAGTGGCACCGCATGAGGCCCCCTTAACAGTTCTATGGAGTGGCACATGAAGGCCCCTCTAAACAGTTCTATGGAGTGGCACCGCAGGAGGCCCCTCTAAACAGTTCTATGGAGTGGCTCTGCAGGAGGCCCCTCTAAACACTTCTATGGAGTGGCACTGCAGGAGGCCCCTCTAAACACTTCTATGGAGTGGTACTGCAGGAGGCCCCTCTAAACAGTTCTATGGAGTGGCACAGGAGGCCCCTCTAAACAGTTCTACGGAGTGGCACCTCAGGAGGCCCCTCTAAACAGTTCTATGGAGTGGCACCGCAGGAGGCCCCTCTAAACAGTTCTACGGAGTGGCACCTCAGGAGGCCCCTCTAAACAGTTCTATGGAGTGGCACAGCAGGAGGCCCCTCTAAACAGTTCTATGGGCAACAGGCTGGTATGTACTACTCTTCTAGCTAGACATCTTCTACTATTTAAGTGGAAGGATCGGTTTCCTCCAACTTTTAACCAAGTTCTGCAACATCTCCAGCTAGAGAAAATACGCTACTCCGTTAGGGGGATCTGTAATTACATTGTATAATATCTGGCAACCTTTCCTATCCTTTGTAGAAGACATGGACACAGCTCATTTCACAACTCCATAAACCAACCCCAAATTAGAGAATTTGTTTAATTATTTTTAAAAGGGTTCTTCGGCTGTTCCCATAGGAGAACCCTGTTGGAAAAACCTTTTTGGTTCCAGGTAGAACCCTTTTGGGTTCCATTTAGAACCCTTTCCACAGAGGGTTCTACATGGAACCCCAAAATAGATCTATTTGAAACCGAAAAGGGTTCTCCTATGAGGACAGCCACAGAACCCTTTCGGAACCCTCTTTTTAAAGAGTGTAGAAAGCTCGGTCCTTCCGTGATGGAAAAGACGTCACTTTAAGACCCTTTTGTAGAATCATAAGTAAATAGGCCTATTCAGAGCAGAAGTGAGGAACAATTAGCCAATGGAAATCAGAGGCTACCACATTCAGTCATCTTGGTCTGAATATTCATAACTGATATGTTAATTGTAATGCTATAACACTCATAACATCCGCCCTCCATCTCTGTTCAAGGAGGAGGAGGAGGTGGAGGAGGGAGGAGGGAGGAGGAGACTTTGGACTGAGACACAGTTGATTACTTTTCCTCCTTCCTCTCCCTGTCTCCTTTCCTAAATCGTTTCCTTTTTTGAGTTGGGAGGAAGGAGAGGAGACGAGGAAACCCCCTTGATACATCTACAGATAACAGACACTGTCCTTTCTGCAGGATCCAATGGCCGAGGTTTCAGCTGTGGTTTAATCCCAAACAGTGTGAAGAATGGGAAGCACTTCCTACTGTCCGTATGTGTACTTTCTATTATTACATTAGGAGCCACCACAGACCAGAGTTAGTCCAGGCTGTTCTGCCAGCCATGCCCAAAGCCTTCAGGCTGAAACCTACCAGAGTTAGTCAAGGCTGTTCTGCCAGCCATGCCCAAAGCCATCAGGCTGAAACCTACCAGAGTTAGTCCAGGCTGTCCTGCCAGCCATGCCCAAAGCCTTCAGGCTGAAACCTTCTGGCTTTATGAACACAGCCTGTCAGTCAGCGCTCTACACAGAGCTGTTATCCTCATATCCCTTCTGGGATCAGGGTAGGAGACAACACAGCCTGTCAGTCAGCAGTCTACACAGAGCTGTTATCCTCATATCTCCTCTGGGATCAGGGTAGTAGACAACACAGCCTGTCAGTCAGCAGTCTACACAGAGCTGTTATCCTCATATCCCCTCTGGGATCAGGGTAGTAGACAACTTCAGAGGGAAAGAGGTCATTTATAGCCTGTTTAACATTATAGACCATCTCTGGTAAACCTGGCTGTCTAAACTAAAGGTTCCATATCGCCACCTAGTGTCTGTCAGGTAAGTTGCTGCAGTCTTCCCAACTTCACATGTCCCTGTCGTCCCTGTGGACAGCATGTTCGTTACAAGGGGTTTGAGTCTCTAAGGCACAGGTGGGGTTCTTTCCCCACAGCCACAGGGTCTGTGGTTCAAACCCCTTACAGGCTGTTTCCCGTCCTTTACTACAACTTAACATCCAATCACACCACAGTACCCCGTCAACATGTCTCCAAACACAGAATAAACTGGCAACAAAAAAGACATTACGGCCTAACTTCCTAAGAAATAAATATTCTTAAATTGTAATAAACAAACACAAACATAGCTTCAGAACAGCTTTGACCACACCCCCAGACAGTGACCACACCTCCAGACAGTGACCACACCTCCAGACAGTGACCACACCCCCAGACAGTGACCACACCCCCAGACAGTGACCAAACCTCCAGACAGTGACCACACCTCCAGACAGTGACCACACCCCCAGACAGTGGCCACACCCCTAGACAGTGACCACACCTCCAGACAGTGACCACACCCCCAGACAGTGACCACACTCCTAGACAGTGACCACACCTCCAGACAGTGACCACACCTCCAGACAGTGACCACACCCCCAGACAGTGACCACACTCCCAGCCAGTGGCCACACCCCCAGACAGTGACCACACCTCCAGACAGTGACCACACCCCCAGGCAGTGACCACACCCCCAGACAGTGACCACACCTCCAGACGGTGACCACACCCCCAGACAGTGACCACACCTCCAGACAGTGGCCACACCCCTAGACAGTGACCACACCGCCAGACAGTGGCCACACCCCTAGACAGTGACCACACCCCCAGACAGTGACCACACCTCCAGACAGTGGCCACACCCCTAGACATTGAACACACCCCCAGACAGTTTGACCACACCCCCAGACAGCACGCTCCCTGAGTCTTCAAATGAACAGATGACTGTCTTCAAGCAAACAGATGACTGTCTTCAAGCAAACAGTTGACTGTCTTCAAGCAAACAGATGACTGTCTTCAAACAAACAGATGACTGTCTTTAAGCAAACAGTTGACTGTTTTCAAGCAAACAGATGACTGTCTTCAAACAAACAGATGACTGTCTTTAAGCAAACAGATGACTGTCTTCAAGCAAACAGATGACTGTCTTCAAACAAACAGATGACTGTCTTCAAGCAAACAGATGACTGTCTTCAAGCAAACAGATGACTGTCTTCAAACAAACAGATGACTGTCTTCAAGCAGACAGATGACTGTCTTCAAGCAGACAGATGACTGTCTTCAAGCACAGCAACAACACAATATGCATCTAATGGTTTTAAGAACATCAATTGTGGATGAATAATAATAGAATGTACTGTATTTCACCCTCTAAACTTTTTTCCCACAAATCACTTGCAGTTTCATCTGTTGTTGCAATATTTTTAAAAACAACAGGGGTCAGCAGATCCCACTTTGGGAACCACTAAAAGCCAATTTATTCTTGATCCGAAATGTGGCAGGAGGCTTAGACGCAATTGCGGAGCCCCTGGAGGCATGCAGAGGCTCCGTACAGTATTGTACGCCTCTCAAATGTTGTAACAATGTGGAGGACTCCATATACTGTGCATTCAGGAAAGTATTCAGACCCCT
Source organism: Brachymystax lenok tsinlingensis (assembly GCA_030435695.1). NCBI lineage: Eukaryota > Metazoa > Chordata > Actinopteri > Salmoniformes > Salmonidae > Brachymystax > Brachymystax lenok. Next base: position 51,671,592 of record CM059814.1, read on the forward strand.
TGACTTTTTCTACATTTTGTTTCGTTACAACCTTACTCTAAAATGGAATAAATAAAAATGTTCCTCATCAATCTACACACAGTACCCCATAATGACATCACAATACTCCATAATGACATCACAATACCCCATAATGACATCACAATACCCCATAATGACATCACAATACCCCATAATGACATCACAATACTCCATAATGACATCACAATACCCCATAATGACATCACAATACCCAATAATGACATCACAATACCCCATAATGACATCACAATACCCCATAATGACATCACAATACCCCCGACATTTTACAAATGTATTAAAAATAAAAAAAACAGAAATACCTTATTTACATAAGTATTCAGACCCTTTGCTATGAGACTCGAAATTGAGCTCAGGTGCATCCTGTTTCCATTGATCATCCTTGAGATGTTTCTACTTGATTGGAGTCCACCTGAGGTGAATTCAATAGATTGGACATGAATTGGAAAGGCACACACCTGTCTATATAAGGTCCCAAATTTGACAGTGCATGTCAGAGCAAAAACCAAGCCATGAGGTTGAATACATTGTCCGTAGAGCTCCGAGACAGGATTGTGTCGAGGCACAGATCTGGGGAAGGGTACCAAAACATTTCTGCAGCACTAACGGTCCCCAAGAACACAGTGGCCTGCATCATTCTTAAATGGAAGAAGTTTGGAACCACCAAGACTCTTCTTAGAGCTGGCCGCCCGGCCAAACTGAGCAATCGGGGGAGAAGGGCCTTGGTCAGGGAGGTGGCCAAGAACCCGATGGTCACTCTGACAGAGCTCCAGAGTTCCTCTGTTGAGATGGGAGAACCTTACAGAAGGACAACCATCTCTGCAGCACTCCACCAATCAGGCCTTTACGGTTGAGTGGCCAGACGGAAGCTCCTCCTCAGTAAAAGGCACATGACAGCCCGCTTGGAGTTTGCCAAAAGGCACCTAAAGGACTCTCAGACCATGAGAAACAAGATTCTCTGGTCTGATGAAACCAAGATTGAACTCTTTGGCCTGAATGTCAAGTGTCACGTCTGGAGGAAACCTGGCACCATCCCTACGGTGAAGCATGGTGGTGGCAGCATCATGCTGTGTGCATGTTTTTCAGCGGCAGGGACTGGGAGACTAGTCAGGATCGAGGGAAAGATGAACGGAGCAAAGTACAGAGAGATCCTTGATGAAAACCTGCTCCAGAGCGCTCAGGACCTCAGACTGGGGGTGAAGGTTCACCTTACAACAGGACAACAGGAGGTCCTGTATAAAAATACATCCACTTCCTTGACAACAGCTCTGCTCCGCTAAAGCACAAGACGTCTGAACGCCCTGGTGTCAGGTTGGATGGGGAGCGTCGCTGCACAGCTATTTTCAGGTCTCTCCAGAGATGTTCAATCGGGTTCAAGTCTGGGCTCTGGCTGGGCCACTCAAGGACATTCAGAGACTTGTCCCGAAGCCACTCCTGCATTGTCTTGGCTGTTTCACAGTAGAGGATGTACTAGCACTACAGCCGCTGGATTGACCACGCAGAGCCTTTTAACGGGCTTTTATCAAGAGACAGAAGAGGAGGCAACACATACGGTCCATGAACCATGCAGACCAGACTTGGCTGCTAACGCACTGGTGGTCTATGGAAGAGCCACCCCATTAAGTAGATCGGAACTGATCATTTTCATTTATCCACCATTATTTTGGTTTTAAAACATTATTTTGGTTTTAAAACATTATTTTGGTTTTAAAACATTATTTGGTTTTAAAACATTATTTTGGTTTTTAAAACATTATTTTGGTTTTAAAACATTATTTTGGTTTTAAAACATTATTTTGGTTTAAAAACATTATTTTGGTTTTAAAACATTATTTTGGTTTTAAAACATTATTTTGGTTTTAAAACATTATTTGGTTTTAAAACATTATTTTGGTTTTTAAAACATTATTTTGGTTTTAAAACATTATTTTGGTTTTAAAACATTATTTTGGTTTAAAAACATTATTTTGGTTTTAAAACATTATTTTGGTTTTAAAACACATTCTTTTCCTTAACCTGTGCCCCACTAATTATGGTCCCATGGAAACAGTGCCCAGAACGTTGTTTCCTTGCTGATACACCAGTCCATGTAGAAACCCTGGAACAAAGACCAGTCAGTCTACACCACGTCTTGTTTGTCAGACAGGGATGAAACAGCTTCAGAATGGACTTCTTTCCTCGCTATTGACCTTCATTTAAAAGTGTCACTAGACACGTTTTGAGCGACGACTCCCTTTGGGGCCCATTCGGACTATTCTAAAATAGTGTAGTGTCCCATTTTAAAAGTCCCCCCGGTGTCGCTCGTCACTGTGTCCGGGCACGTTTTCTAAACTAGACTTGGACTTACCGTGTTCGGTGTCGGTATCGGTAACTGTCTCCCCCGTACACCCCCACCCCCCACACAACATTTCGGTGCTATTGCTTTTTAATTGTCTCTGTCCGGATCATGGCTTCTCATTGTACCGAAGAACCGTTCCCGTTCCACGGTTTACTCCCTAAAAAAGAGACCGGCGCAGCGTCTTATCTCACCCGGTTCCCGGAGTGCGATGGACGGGGTGTTCTCGTCGCTATCCTCGACACCGGCGTGGACCCAGGGGCACCGGGCATGCAGGTAAATTTACCCCGGTGCTATTGCACACTACTAGGCCCCTCGTTCAGAGAGTTGTACGGTAACGACTGGCTGATTGTTTTTTAACCGGGCTACTCTGTCGCTCCAATATAACTAGTATAACTAGTTAACAACTACTGTTTTAAAGGTAATTAACCTACTAGGTTGTTTTTTTTAGTTTAGCGAGTAAGCAGCAGCTTTTTAACATGCCAGTCTCCCGGTGTGTCGGTAAACGAGCTTAGTTTATCCTAGATGGCTAATTTATCAAGAGAATATAGTAAACCACCAGAACACAATGTCCTAGTTAGCTGCACAATAAAATACCTGAAGGACATCTGATTTGGCCCGGACTAGTGATAATATTCCCCCCCCTCCCCATAGCCTCAGACAATAAAAATAGATTATTGTTCCTGACATGGTTTATTTTAAGTGTTTCAATGACCAGCTAGTGAGTTGCTTTGACTGTGACTAGTGTGGTGGAACTGGGGGGGTAGTTGAACGGAGACACGCTGATGGAAAGAGGATCCAAGCATCTGTTGACAGCCTTCAGCCATCTGTAGAGGCCCTGTCCTGTCTGTCCTGTCTAGCTACACGCTGATGGAAAAGAGGATCCAAGCATCTGTTGACAGCCTTCAGCCATCTGTACTGTAGAGGCCCTGTCCTGTCTGTCCTGTCTAGCTACACGCTGATGGAAACAGGATCCAAGCATCTGTTGACAGCCTTCAGCCATCTGTACTGTAGAGGCCCTGTCCTGTCTGTCCTGTCTAGCTACACGCTGATGGAAAAGAGGATCCAAGCATCTGTTGACAGCCCTTCAGCCATCTGTACTGTAGAGGCCCTGTCCTGTCTGTCCTGTCTAGCTACACGCTGATGGAAAGAGGATCCAAGCATCTGTTGACAGCCTTCAGCCATCTGTATTGTAGAGGCCCTGTCCTGTCTGTCCTGTCTAGCTACACGCTGATGGAAAGAGGATCAAAGCATCTGTTGACAGCTCTTCAGCCATCTGTAGAGGCCCTGTCCTGTCTGTCCTGTCTAGCTACACGCTGATGGAAAGAGGATCAAAGCATCTGTTGACAGCTCTTCACCCATCTGTAGAGGCCCTGTCCTGTCTGTCCTGTCTAGCTACACGCTGACGGAAAGAGGATCCAAGCATCTGTTGACAGCTCTTCACCCATCTGTACTGTAGAGGTCCTGTCCTGTCTGTCCTGTCTAGCCACATGCTGATGGAAAGAGGATCCAAGCATCTGTTGACAGCCTTCAGCCATCTGTACTGTAGAGGCCCTGTCCTGTCTGTCCTGTCTAGCTACACGCTGACGGAAAGAGGATCAAAGCATCTGTTGACAGCTCTTCACCCATCTGTAGAGGCCCTGTCCTGTCTGTCCTGTCTAGCTACTCTCTGTCGGCCTGTCTGTTCAGAGCGGCCCAGCTGCACCACTCAGCCCTCCGCTAGAGCCCAGAGGTTTCTCTCTCTGACTCGGGACGTCTCTATGAGTAGGTCAATGCCAGTTGGTTACGTAGTGCAAGTAGATCTTTCAGAATATTCCACTATGTTGTACTGATACATCACTGACCGTGACGTTTGTCTATAAATAAACATTTTAATTGGTCACATACACGTGGTTAGCAGATGTTAATGCGAGTGTAGCGAAATGCTTGTGCTTCTAGGTGCCGACCGCGCAGTAATATCTAACAAGTAATCTAACAATTCCCCAACAACTACCTGATACACACACATCTAAAAGGTGTGAATGAGAATATGGACATATAAATATATGGATGAGCGATGGCCGAGAGGCGTAGGCAAGGTGCAGTCGATGGTATAAAATATATATATATATATAAATATATATACATATGAGTAATGTAAGATATGTGTAAACATTATTAAAGTGGCATTGTTTAAAGTGACTAGTGATCCATTTATTAAAGTGGCCAGTAATTGGGTCTCCATGTAGGCAGCAGCCTCTCTCAGTTAGTGATTGGGTCTCCATGTAGGCAGCAGCCTCTCTCAGTTAGTGATTGGTTCTCCATGTAGGCAGCAGCCTCTCTCAGTTAGTGATTGTGTCTCCATGTAGGCAGCAGCCTCTCTCAGTTAGTTATTGGGTCTCCATGTAGGCAGCAGCCTCTCTGAGTTAGGGATTGGGTCTCCATGTAGGCAGCAGCCTCTCTCAGTTAGTGATTGGTTCTCCATGTAGGCAGCAGCCTCTCTCAGTTAGTGATTGTGTCTCCATGTAGGCAGCAGCCTCTCTCAGTTAGTGATTGGGTCTCCATGTAGGCAGCAGCCTCTCTGAGTTAGGGATTGGGTCTCCATGTAGGCAGCAGCCTCTCTCAGTTAGTGATTGGGTCTCCATGTAGGCAGCAGCCTCTCTCAGTTAGTGATGGCTGTTTAGCAGTCTGATGGCATTGAGAGAGAAGCTTTTTCTTCAGTCAGGATTAGTTGCACTGTGTCACCAGTATGTCAAGGCGTACTCATTGTGGAAACACGTTTGTGTGCTGTGTCAGGGGTCAGAGATGGTGTGTGTGTGTGTGTGTTTCTTCGATCAGATAGTGTGTGTGTTTTTATATTCTTCAACGTCTGTGTCCTCTCGTCCCTCAGACCACGACGGAGGGGAAGCCGAAGATCGTTGACATCATCGATACGACGGGCAGCGGAGATGTCAAAATGGCGACGGTGGTGGAGCCTAAAGACGGAGCGGTGACGGGGCTCTCCGGGAGGACGCTGAAGGTACGCTACCCTCGACACGCTGCCACTTCCTGGCCACACTGTCACTTTACAGACTGTTACCCTGTTGTTACATAAATACATCTCTCTCTCTGCCACTTTACAGACTGTTACCCTGTTGTTACATAAATACATGTCTCTGTCACTTTACAGACTTTTACCCTGTTGTTACATAAATACATCTCTCTCTCTGCCACTTTACAGACTGTTACCCTGTTGTTACATAAATACATGTCTCTCTCTGCCACTTTACAGACTGTTACCCTGTTGTTACATAAATACATCTCTCTCTCTGCCACTTTACAGACTGTTACCCTGTTGTTACATAAATACATCTCTCTCTCTGTCACTTTACAGACTGTTACCCTGTTGTTACATAAATACATCTCTCTCTCTGTCACTTTACAGACTGTTACCCTGTTGTTACATAAATACATCTCTCTCTCTGTCACTTTACAGACTGTTACCCTGTTGTTACATAAATACATGTCTCTCTCTGCCACTTTACAGACTGTTACCCTGTTGTTACATAAATACATCCCTCTCTCTGTCACTTTACAGACTGTTACCCTGTTGTTACATAAATACATCCCTCTCTCTGTCACTTTACAGACTGTTACCCTGTTGTTACATAAATACATCCCTCTCTCTGTCACTTTACAGACTGTTACCCTGTTGTTACATAAATACATCTCTCTCTCTGCCACTTTACAGACTGTTACCCTGTTGTTACATAAATACATCTCTCTCTCTGCCACTTTACAGACTGTTACCCTGTTGTTACATAAATACATCTCTCTCTCTGCCACTTTACAGACTGTTACCCTGTTGTTACATAAATACATCCCTCTCTCTGTCACTTTACAGACTGTTACCCTGTTGTTACATAAATACATGTCTCTCTCTGTCACTTTACAGACTGTTACCCTGTTGTTACATAAATACATGTCTCTCTGCCACTTTACAGACTGTTACCCTGTTGTTACATAAATACATCTCTCTCTCTGTCACTTTACAGACTGTTACCCTGTTGTTACATAAATACATCTCTCTCTCTGTCACTTTACAGACTGTTACCCTGTTACATAAATACATCTCTCTCTCTGCCACTTTACAGACTGTTACCCTGTTGTTACATAAATACATCTCTCTCTCTGTCACTTTACAGACTGTTACCCTGTTGTTACATAAATACATGTCTCTCTCTGTCACTTTACAGACTGTTACCCTGTTGTTACATAAATACATGTCTCTCTGCCACTTTACAGACTGTTACCCTGTTGTTACATAAATACATGTCTCTCTCTGTCACTTTACAGACTGTTACCCTGTTGTTACATAAATACATCTCTCTCTCTGTCACTTTACAGACTGTTACCCTGTTGTTACATAAATACATGTCTCTCTCTGCCACTTTACAGACTGTTACCCTGTTGTTACATAAATACATGCCTCTCTCTGTCACTTTACAGACTGTTACCCTGTTGTTACATAAATACATCCCTCTCTCTGTCACTTTACAGACTGTTACCCTGTTATTACATAAATACATGTCTCTCTCTGCCACTTTACAGACTGTTACCCTGTTGTTACATAAATACATGTCTCTCTCTGCCACTTTACAGACTGTTACCCTGTTGTTACATAAATACATGTCTCTCTCTGTCACTTTACAGACTGTTACCCTGTTGTTACATAAATACATCTCTCTCTCTCTCTCTCCTCAGATCCCTCATACCTGGGTTAATCCATCAGGAAAGTACCACATTGGGATCAAAACTGGATATGAGTTGTTCCCTAAAGCTCTCCGAGAGAGAATCCAGGTATGGGAGTGGATTTGTGTGGCCAAGTAACAAGGATTTGTGTTGACAGAGGGATGTCCGTGTTGATGTGTTGCCAGAGGGATGTCTGTGTTGATGTGTTGCCAGAGGGATGTCTGTGTTGATGTGTTGCCAGAGGGATGTCTGTGTTGATGTGTTGCCAGAGGGATGTCTGTGTTGATGTGTTGACAGAGGGATGTCTGTGTTGATGTGTTGACAGAGGGATGTCCGTGTTGACAGAGGGATTGTCTGTGTTGATGTGTTGCCAGAGGGATGTCTGTGTTGATGTGTTGACAGAGGGATGTCTGTGTTGATGTGTTGACAGAGGGATGTCCGTGTTGACAGAGGGATTGTCTGTGTTGATGTGTTGCCAGAGGGATTGTCTGTGTTGATGTGTTGACAGAGGGATGTCCGTGTTGATGTGTTGACAGAGGGATGTCCGTGTTGATGTGTTGACAGAGGGATGTCCGTGTTGATGTGTTGACAGAGGGATTGTCTGTGTTGATGTGTTGACAGAGGGATGTCTGTGTTGATGTGTTGACAGAGGGATGCCTGTGTTGATGTGTTGACAGAGGAATGTCCGTGTTGATGTGTTGACAGAGGGATGTCCGTGTTGATGTGTTGACAGAGGGATGTCCGTGTTGCCAGAGAATGTCCGTGTTGATGTGTTGCCAGAGGGATTGTCTGTGTTGATGTGTTGCCAGAGGGATTGTCCGTGTTGATGTGTTGCCAGAGGATTGTCTGTGTTGATGTGTTGACAGAGGGATTGTCCGTGTTGATGTGTTGACAGAGGGATTGTCCGTGTTGATGTGTTGACAGAGGGATTGTCCGTGTTGATGTGTTGACAGAGGGATGTCTGTGTTGATGTGTTGACAGAGGATTGTCTGTGTTGATGTGTTGACAGAGGGATGTCTGTGTTGACAGAGGGATGTCTGTGTTGATGTGTTGACAGAGGATTATCTGTGTTGATGTGTTGACAGAGGGATGTCTGTGTTGATGTGTTTGCCTACAGAAAGAGCGGAAGGAGAAAATGTGGGATCCGGCACACAGAGCAGCTCTGGCTGAAGCTTGTCGCCGGGCAGAACAGTTTGACCTTGCTCACCCCTCCCCCTCACAGGTAACACTTTGACCTCTCCCCTAACCCTTACGGGTCAGACATTCTCTCTGCTCATGGGGAAACCTCTCCCCTAACCCTTACGGGTCAGACATTCTCTCTGCTCATAGGGAAACCTCTCCCATAACCCTTACGGGTCAGACATTCTCTCTGCTCATGGGAAACCTCTCCCCTAACCCTTACGGGTCAGACATTCTCTCTGCTCATGGGAAACCTCTCCCCTAACCCTTACGGGTCAGACATTCTCTCTGCTCATGGGAAACCTCTCCCCTAACCCTTACAGGTCAGACATTCTCTCTGCTCATGGGGAAACCTCTCCCCTAACCCTTACGGGTCAGACATTCTCTCTGCTCATAGGGAAACCTCTCCCATAACCCTTACGGGTCAGACATTCTCTCTGCTCATAGGAAACCTCTCCCCTAACCCTTACGGGTCAGACATTCTCTCTGCTCATAGGGAAACCTCTCCCATAACCCTTACGGGTCAGACATTCTCTCTGCTCATGGGAAACCTCTCCCCTAACCCTTACGGGTCAGACATTCTCTCTGCTCATGGGGAAACCTCTCCCCTAACCCTTACGGGTCAGACATTCTCTCTGCTCATGGGAAACCTCTCCCCTAACCCTTACGGGTCAGACATTCTCTCTGCTCATGGGGAAACCTCTCCCCTAACCCTTACGGGTCAGACATTCTCTCTGCTCATGGGAAACCTCTCCCCTAACCCTTACGGGTCAGACATTCTCTCTGCTCATGGGAAACCTCTCCCCTAACCCTTACGGGTCAGACATTCTCTCTGCTCATGGGGAAACCTCTCCCCTAACCCTTATGGGTCAGACATGCTCTCTGCTCATGGGGAAATGTGGTGTGTGTGTTAACGTGTGCATTAGAGATATAAATGTTTAAACAACATTGGGATTGTTAAAGTTTAGAAAAAATCCCTAACCCGGAAATATTTTTTTATAATACATTTTTTTGGGGGGGTTCAAAATGTAAACTGTCACTAACAGGTCTCCATCATCATCATCATCATCATCATCACACGGGAAAATATGAAAAGCTGAAAATATCTTGAGTCATTAAGTATTCAACCCTTTTGTAATGGCCGTAACTCCCCAGGGATTTCACCAAGGGTGACCGAGTTTTTTTGAATGACTGTGAAGGGAAAACACTGAGGATGGATCAACGACATTGTACTGACTCCACCATACTAAATAACCTGCAGTAAATGGATCAACATTGTACTGACTCCACCATACTAAATAACCTGCAGTAAATGGATCAACATTGTACTGACTCCACCATACTAAATAACCTGCAGTAAATGGATCAACATTGTACTGACTCCACCATACTAAATAACCTGCAGTAAATGGATCAACATTGTACTGACTCCACCATACTAAATAACCTGCAGTAAATGGATCAACATTGTACTGACTCCACCATACTAAATAACCTGCAGTAAATGGATCAACATTGTACTGACTCCACCATACTAAATAACCTGCAGTAAATGGATCAACGACATTGTACTGACTCCACCATACTAAATAACCTGCAGTAAATGGATCAACATTGTACTGACTCCACCATACTAAATAACCTGCAGTAAATGGATCAACATTGTACTGACTCCACCATACTAAATAACCTGCAGTAAATGGATCAACATTGTACTGACTCCACCATACTAAATAACCTGCAGTAAATGGATCAACATTGTACTGACTCCACCATACTAAATAACCTGCAGTAAATGGATCAGCGACATTGTACTGACTCCACCATACTAAATAACCTGCAGTAAATGGATCAACGACATTGTACTGACTCCACCATACTAAATAACCTGCAGTAAATGGATCAACATTGTACTGACTCCACCATACTAAATAACCTGCAGTAAATGGATCAACATTGTACTGACTCCACCATACTAAATAACCTGCAGTAAATGGATCAACATTGTACTGACTCCACCATACTAAATAACCTGCAGTAAATGGATCAACATTGTACTGACTCCACCATACTAAATAACCTGCAGTAAATGGATCAACATTGTACTGACTCCACCATACTAAATAACCTGCAGTAAATGGATCAACATTGTACTGACTCCACCATACTAAATAACCTGCAGTAAATGGATCAACATTGTACTGACTCCACCATACTAAATAACCTGCAGTAAATGGATCAGCGACATTGTACTGACTCCACCATACTAAATAACCTGCAGTAAATGGATCAACATTGTACTGACTCCACCATACTAAATAACCTGCAGTAAATGGATCAACATTGTACTGACTCCACCATACTAAATAACCTGCAGTAAATGGATCAACATTGTACTGACTCCACCATACTAAATAACCTGCAGTAAATGGATCAACATTGTACTGACTCCACCATACTAAATAACCTGCAGTAAATGGATCAACATTGTACTGACTCCACCATACTAAATAACCTGCAGTAAATGGATCAACATTGTACTGACTCCACCATACTAAATAACCTGCAGTAAATGGATCAACATTGTACTGACTCCACCATACTAAATAACCTGCAGTAAATGGATCAACATTGTACTGACTCCACCATACTAAATAACCTGCAGTAAATGGATCAACATTGTACTGACTCCACCATACTAAATAACCTGCAGTAAATGGATCAACATTGTACTGACTCCACCATACTAAATAACCTGCAGTAAATGGATCAACATTGTACTGACTCCACCATACTAAATAACCTGCAGTAAATGGATCAACATTGTACTGACTCCACCATACTAAATAACCTGCAGTAAATGGATCAACATTGTACTGACTCCACCATACTAAATAACCTGCAGTAAATGGATCAACATTGTACTGACTCCACCATACTAAATAACCTGCAGTAAATGGATCAACATTGTACTGACTCCACCATACTAAATAACCTGCAGTAAATGGATCAACATTGTACTGACTCCACCATACTAAATAACCTGCAGTAAATGGATCAACATTGTACTGACTCCACCATACTAAATAACCTGCAGTAAATGGATCAACATTGTACTGACTCCACCATACTAAATAACCTGCAGTAAATGGATCAACATTGTACTGACTCCACCATACTAAATAACCTGCAGTAAATGGATCAACATTGTACTGACTCCACCATACTAAATAACCTGCAGTAAATGGATCAACATTGTACTGACTCCACCATACTAAATAACCTGCAGTAAATGGATCAACGACATTGTACTGACTCCACCATACTAAATAACCTGCAGTAAATGGATCAACATTGTACTGACTCCACCATACTAAATAACCTGCAGTAAATGGATCAACATTGTACTGACTCCACCATACTAAATAACCTGCAGTAAATGGATCAACATTGTACTGACTCCACCATACTAAATAACCTGCAGTAAATGGATCAACATTGTACTGACTCCACCATACTAAATAACCTGCAGTAAATGGATCAACGACATTGTACTGACTCCACCATACTAAATAACCTGCAGTAAATGGATCAACGACATTGTACTGACTCCACCATACTAAATAACCTGCAGTAAATGGATCAACATTGTACTGACTCCACCATACTAAATAACCTGCAGTAAATGGATCAACATTGTACTGACTCCACCATACTAAATAACCTGCAGTAAATGGATCAACATTGTACTGACTCCACCATACTAAATAACCTGCAGTAAATGGATCAACATTGTACTGACTCCACCATACTAAATAACCTGCAGTAAATGGATCAACGACATTGTACTGACTCCACCATACTAAATAACCTGCAGTAAATGGATCAACATTGTACTGACTCCACCATACTAAATAACCTGCAGTAAATGGATCAACATTGTACTGACTCCACCATACTAAATAACCTGCAGTAAATGGATCAACGACATTGTACTGACTCCACCATACTAAATAACCTGCAGTAAATGGATCAACGACATTGTACTGACTCCACCATACTAAATAACCTGCAGTAAATGGATCAACGACATTGTACTGACTCCACCATACTAAATAACCTGCAGTAAATGGATCAACGACATTGTACTGACTCCACCATACTAAATAACCTGCAGTAAATGGATCAACATTGTACTGACTCCACCATACTAAATAACCTGCAGTAAATGGATCAACATTGTACTGACTCCACCATACTAAATAACCTGCAGTAAATGGATCAACATTGTACTGACTCCACCATACTAAATAACCTGCAGTAAATGGATCAACATTGTACTGACTCCACCATACTAAATAACCTGCAGTAAATGGATCAACATTGTACTGACTCCACCATACTAAATAACCTGCAGTAAATGGATCAACATTGTACTGACTCCACCATACTAAATAACCTGCAGTAAATGGATCAACATTGTACTGACTCCACCATACTAAATAACCTGCAGTAAATGGATCAACATTGTACTGACTCCACCATACTAAATAACCTGCAGTAAATGGATCAACATTGTACTGACTCCACCATACTAAATAACCTGCAGTAAATGGATCAACATTGTACTGACTCCACCATACTAAATAACCTGCAGTAAATGGATCAACATTGTACTGACTCCACCATACTAAATAACCTGCAGTAAATGGATCAACATTGTACTGACTCCACCATACTAAATAACCTGCAGTAAATGGATCAACATTGTACTGACTCCACCATACTAAATAACCTGCAGTAAATGGATCAACATTGTACTGACTCCACCATACTAAATAACCTGCAGTAAATGGATCAACATTGTACTGACTCCACCATACTAAATAACCTGCAGTAAATGGATCAACATTGTACTGACTCCACCATACTAAATAACCTGCAGTAAATGGATCAACATTGTACTGACTCCACCATACTAAATAACCTGCAGTAAATGGATCAACGACATTGTACTGACTCCACCATACTAAATAACCTGCAGTAAATGGATCAACATTGTACTGACTCCACCATACTAAATAACCTGCAGTAAATGGATCAACATTGTACTGACTCCACCATACTAAATAACCTGCAGTAAATGGATCAACATTGTACTGACTCCACCATACTAAATAACCTGCAGTAAATGGATCAACATTGTACTGACTCCACCATACTAAATAACCTGCAGTAAATGGATCAACATTGTACTGACTCCACCATACTAAATAACCTGCAGTAAATGGATCAACATTGTACTGACTCCACCATACTAAATAACCTGCAGTAAATGGATCAACATTGTACTGACTCCACCATACTAAATAACCTGCAGTAAATGGATCAACATTGTACTGACTCCACCATACTAAATAACCTGCAGTAAATGGATCAACATTGTACTGACTCCACCATACTAAATAACCTGCAGTAAATGGATCAACATTGTACTGACTCCACCATACTAAATAACCTGCAGTAAATGGATCAACATTGTACTGACTCCACCATACTAAATAACCTGCAGTAAATGGATCAACATTGTACTGACTCCACCATACTAAATAACCTGCAGTAAATGGATCAACATTGTACTGACTCCACCATACTAAATAACCTGCAGTAAATGGATCAACATTGTACTGACTCCACCATACTAAATAACCTGCAGTAAATGGATCAACATTGTACTGACTCCACCATACTAAATAACCTGCAGTAAATGGATCAACATTGTACTGACTCCACCATACTAAATAACCTGCAGTAAATGGATCAACATTGTACTGACTCCACCATACTAAATAACCTGCAGTAAATGGATCAACATTGTACTGACTCCACCATACTAAATAACCTGCAGTAAATGGATCAACATTGTACTGACTCCACCATACTAAATAACCTGCAGTAAATGGATCAACATTGTACTGACTCCACCATACTAAATAACCTGCAGTAAATGGATCAACATTGTACTGACTCCACCATACTAAATAACCTGCAGTAAATGGATCAACATTGTACTGACTCCACCATACTAAATAACCTGCAGTAAATGGATCAACATTGTACTGACTCCACCATACTAAATAACCTGCAGTAAATGGATCAACATTGTACTGACTCCACCATACTAAATAACCTGCAGTAAATGGATCAACATTGTACTGACTCCACCATACTAAATAACCTGCAGTAAATGGATCAACATTGTACTGACTCCACCATACTAAATAACCTGCAGTAAATGGATCAACATTGTACTGACTCCACCATACTAAATAACCTGCAGTAAATGGATCAACATTGTACTGACTCCACCATACTAAATAACCTGCAGTAAATGGATCAACATTGTACTGACTCCACCATACTAAATAACCTGCAGTAAATGGATCAACATTGTACTGACTCCACCATACTAAATAACCTGCAGTAAATGGATCAACATTGTACTGACTCCACCATACTAAATAACCTGCAGTAAATGGATCAACATTGTACTGACTCCACCATACTAAATAACCTGCAGTAAATGGATCAACATTGTACTGACTCCACCATACTAAATAACCTGCAGTAAATGGATCAACATTGTACTGACTCCACCATACTAAATAACCTGCAGTAAATGGATCAACATTGTACTGACTCCACCATACTAAATAACCTGCAGTAAATGGATCAACATTGTACTGACTCCACCATACTAAATAACCTGCAGTAAATGGATCAACATTGTACTGACTCCACCATACTAAATAACCTGCAGTAAATGGATCAACATTGTACTGACTCCACCATACTAAATAACCTGCAGTAAATGGATCAACATTGTACTGACTCCACCATACTAAATAACCTGCAGTAAATGGATCAACATTGTACTGACTCCACCATACTAAATAACCTGCAGTAAATGGATCAACATTGTACTGACTCCACCATACTAAATAACCTGCAGTAAATGGATCAACATTGTACTGACTCCACCATACTAAATAACCTGCAGTAAATGGATCAACATTGTACTGACTCCACCATACTAAATAACCTGCAGTAAATGGATCAACATTGTACTGACTCCACCATACTAAATAACCTGCAGTAAATGGATCAACATTGTACTGACTCCACCATACTAAATAACCTACAGTAAATGGATCAACATTGTACTGACTCCACCATACTAAATAACCTGCAGTAAATGGATCAACGACATTGTACTGACTCCACCATACTAAATAACCTGCAGTAAATGGATCAACATTGTACTGACTCCACCATACTAAATAACCTGCAGTAAATGGATCAACATTGTACTGACTCCACCATACTAAATAACCTGCAGTAAATGGATCAACATTGTACTGACTCCACCATACTAAATAACCTGCAGTAAATGGATCAACATTGTACTGACTCCACCATACTAAATAACCTGCAGTAAATGGATCAACATTGTACTGACTCCACCATACTAAATAACCTGCAGTAAATGGATCAACATTGTACTGACTCCACCATACTAAATAACCTGCAGTAAATGGATCAACATTGTACTGACTCCACCATACTAAATAACCTGCAGTAAATGGATCAACATTGTACTGACTCCACCATACTAAATAACCTGCAGTAAATGGATCAACATTGTACTGACTCCACCATACTAAATAACCTGCAGTAAATGGATCAACATTGTACTGACTCCACCATACTAAATAACCTGCAGTAAATGGATCAACATTGTACTGACTCCACCATACTAAATAACCTGCAGTAAATGGATCAACATTGTACTGACTCCACCATACTAAATAACCTGCAGTAAATGGATCAACATTGTACTGACTCCACCATACTAAATAACCTGCAGTAAATGGATCAACATTGTACTGACTCCACCATACTAAATAACCTGCAGTAAATGGATCAACATTGTACTGACTCCACCATACTAAATAACCTGCAGTAAATGGATCAACATTGTACTGACTCCACCATACTAAATAACCTGCAGTAAATGGATCAACATTGTACTGACTCCACCATACTAAATAACCTGCAGTAAATGGATCAACATTGTACTGACTCCACCATACTAAATAACCTGCAGTAAATGGATCAACATTGTACTGACTCCACCATACTAAATAACCTGCAGTAAATGGATCAACATTGTACTGACTCCACCATACTAAATAACCTGCAGTAAATGGATCAACATTGTACTGACTCCACCATACTAAATAACCTGCAGTAAATGGATCAACATTGTACTGACTCCACCATACTAAATAACCTGCAGTAAATGGATCAACATTGTACTGACTCCACCATACTAAATAACCTGCAGTAAATGGATCAACATTGTACTGACTCCACCATACTAAATAACCTGCAGTAAATGGATCAACATTGTACTGACTCCACCATACTAAATAACCTGCAGTAAATGGATCAACATTGTACTGACTCCACCATACTAAATAACCTGCAGTAAATGGATCAACATTGTACTGACTCCACCATACTAAATAACCTGCAGTAAATGGATCAACATTGTACTGACTCCACCATACTAAATAACCTGCAGTAAATGGATCAACATTGTACTGACTCCACCATACTAAATAACCTGCAGTAAATGGATCAACATTGTACTGACTCCACCATACTAAATAACCTGCAGTAAATGGATCAACATTGTACTGACTCCACCATACTAAATAACCTGCAGTAAATGGATCAACATTGTACTGACTCCACCATACTAAATAACCTGCAGTAATGGATCAACATTGTACTGACTCCACCATACTAAATAACCTGCAGTAAATGGATCAACATTGTACTGACTCCACCATACTAAATAACCTGCAGTAAATGGATCAACATTGTACTGACTCCACCATACTAAATAACCTGCAGTAAATGGATCAACATTGTACTGACTCCACCATACTAAATAACCTGCAGTAAATGGATCAACATTGTACTGACTCCACCATACTAAATAACCTGCAGTAAATGGATCAACATTGTACTGACTCCACCATACTAAATAACCTGCAGTAAATGGATCAACATTGTACTGACTCCACCATACTAAATAACCTGCAGTAAATGGATCAACATTGTACTGACTCCACCATACTAAATAACCTGCAGTAAATGGATCAACATTGTACTGACTCCACCATACTAAATAACCTGCAGTAAATGGATCAACATTGTACTGACTCCACCATACTAAATAACCTGCAGTAAATGGATCAACATTGTACTGACTCCACCATACTAAATAACCTGCAGTAAATGGATCAACATTGTACTGACTCCACCATACTAAATAACCTGCAGTAAATGGATCAACATTGTACTGACTCCACCATACTAAATAACCTGCAGTAAATGGATCAACATTGTACTGACTCCACCATACTAAATAACCTGCAGTAAATGGATCAACATTGTACTGACTCCACCATACTAAATAACCTGCAGTAAATGGATCAACATTGTACTGACTCCACCATACTAAATAACCTGCAGTAAATGGATCAACATTGTACTGACTCCACCATACTAAATAACCTGCAGTAAATGGATCAACATTGTACTGACTCCACCATACTAAATAACCTGCAGTAAATGGATCAACATTGTACTGACTCCACCATACTAAATAACCTGCAGTAAATGGATCAACATTGTACTGACTCCACCATACTAAATAACCTGCAGTAAATGGATCAACATTGTACTGACTCCACCATACTAAATAACCTGCAGTAAATGGATCAACATTGTACTGACTCCACCATACTAAATAACCTGCAGTAAATGGATCAACATTGTACTGACTCCACCATACTAAATAACCTGCAGTAAATGGATCAACATTGTACTGACTCCACCATACTAAATAACCTGCAGTAAATGGATCAACATTGTACTGACTCCACCATACTAAATAACCTGCAGTAAATGGATCAACATTGTACTGACTCCACCATACTAAATAACCTGCAGTAAATGTAACATTGTAGTGACTCCACCATACTAAATAACCTGTAAATGGATCAACATTGTACTGACTCCACCATACTAAATAACCTGCAGTAAATGGATCAACATTGTACTGACTCCACCATACTAAATAACCTACAGTAAATGGATCAACATTGTACTGACTCCACCATACTAAATAACCTGCAGTAAATGGATCAACATTGTACTGACTCCACCATACTAAATAACCTGCAGTAAATGGATCAACATTGTACTGACTCCACCATACTAAATAACCTGCAGTAAATGGATCAACATTGTACTGACTCCACCATACTAAATAACCTGCAGTAAATGGATCAACATTGTAGTGACTCCACCATACTAAATAACCTTCAGTAGATGGATCAACATTGTACTGTGTATGGAAAATGTCTGGGATCTTTTTATTTCAGTTCATGAAACATGGGACCGACACTTTTTACGTGAGGTTTTAACTGTGGAATTCAGTGTTTTGGTTTTACGCCAGACTTAATGGGACCCATCTCGTCCAAAAAGTTGGAAGATCGTCAAGACTCTTGGAAGAATGTTCTAGAGACAGACGGGTCAAAAGGATAACATTTTGGACGACACGGGTCCCTGTGATCCTCATAGTAACATTGTAGTGGGGATTCCCCGTGATCCTCATAGTAACATTGTAGTGGGGATTCCCTGTGAACCTCATAGTAACATTGTAGTGGGGATTCCCTGTGAACCTCATAGTAACATTGTAGTGGGGATTCCCTGTGATCCTCATAGTAACATTGTAGTGGGGATTCCTGTGAACCTCATAGTAACATTGTAGTGGGGATTCCTGTGAACCTCATAGTAACATTGTAGTGGGGATTCCTGTGAACCTCATAGTAACATTGTAGTGGGGATTCCTGTGAACCTCATAGTAACATTGTAGTGGGGATTCCCGTGATCCTCATAGTAACATTGTAGTGGGGATTCGTGATCCTCATAGTAACATTGTAGTGGGGATTCCTGTGAACCTCATAGTAACATTGTAGTGGGGATTCCCGTGAACCTCATAGTAACATTGTAGTGGGGATTCCTGTGAACCTCATAGTAACATTGTAGTGGGGATTCCCGTGAACCTCATAGTAACATTGTAGTGGGGATTCCCGTGAACCTCATAGTAACATTGTAGTGGGGATTCCCTGTGAACCTCATAGTAACATTGTAGTGGGGATTCCCCGTGAACCTCATAGTAACATTGTAGTGGGGATTCCCCGTGATCCTCATAGTAACATTGTAGTGGGGATTCCCTGTGAACCTCATAGTAACATTGTAGTGGGGATTCCTGTGAACCTCATAGTAACATTGTAGTGGGGATTCCTGTGATCCTCATAGTAACATTGTAGTGGGGATTCCCCGTGATCCTCATAGTAACATTGTAGTGGGGATTCCCTGTGAACCTCATAGTAACATTGTAGTGGGGATTCCCTGTGAACCTCATAGTAACATTGTAGTGGGGATTCCCTGTGATCCTCATAGTAACATTGTAGTGGGGATTCCCCGTGAACCTCATAGTAACATTGTAGTGGGGATTCCCTGTGAAAGCCAGAGAATCTGACCCTGGACTACATCTGAATTGTGAATTCTCGTTATTGTACTATTTTTTAAATGTCAGTTTAAACATGAACAGATCTACATTTTGTCACATCCCCTAGTGTGCGATTTATCAATCCTGAGCACAACAGGTTTGTGTGTAAATGAGTTTTTATTTTATTTGTTTTAAATGTTGTTCTCTCACATCGTCGTTGTTTTATCAGGCAGAGAAGCTGCAGAAGGAGGAGCTCCTGTGCCAGTCAGAGATCCTGGCGTCTCTTGAGAAGAAGTACAACGACCCGGGTCCGGTCTACGACTGTCTGCTGTGGAACGACGGGAACACGTGGAGGTAGGAGGAACATCGTCGACTGGATCAAATCCTTTTCTGAATCCTTTCACGCCCTCCTTCTTGCATTCCTGAATGTGTAGCGATGACCCCTACTCCCCTCTGACCTCTACCCTCTAACCTCTACCCCCTAACCTGCTACCCCCTAACCTCTGTGTAGCGATGACAGTATTTGTCCTCATGTCTTAACCCTCTGTGTTCATACCCACCAGGGCTGCAGTGGACAGTTTTCGAGAGAGGGGACCTGTCTTTATGCGTCCTAATCCCTACTCCTTAACCCCTTCTCCCCTCTAACCTCTACCCCCTAACCTTTAACCCCTACCCATGAACCTCTAAAGGCGTCGGCGTGCTCCAGTTCGGCTGGCTGCTAGCCGACGTCAGCTAGGTGAACCGAACGAGTCTCCCTTAAAAGACCTTCGCTTGAAAACCAGAAGAAATATGCAATAGTACTGTTTGTCCATTTAGAGACGCCGTAGCCAGTATACACTTCCTCCAAATAGTCTGAATTCATCTAAGATAACTCAAGAACTATGTCATTAATTTTGAGCGCGATGGGACAAGGACGTCCCGGCAGGACAAACCCTCCCCTAACCCGGACGACGCTGGGCCAAACCCGGACGACGCTGGGCCAAACCCGGACGACTCTGGGCCAAACCCTCCCCTAACCCGGACGACGCTGGGCCAAACCCGGACGACTCTGGGCCAAACCCTCCCCTAACCCGGACAACGCTGGGCCAAACCCGGACGACTCTGGGCCAAACCCTCCCCTAACCCGGACGACGCTGGGCCAAACCCGGACGACGCTGGGCCAATTGTGCGCCGTCTCATGGGTCTCCCTGTTGCTGTCAGTTGCGACACAGCCCGGGGTCGAACCCAGTCTGTAGTGATGCCTCAAGCACTGCGATACAGTGCCTTAGACTGCTGCGCCACTCGGGAGGCTAACCCCTAACCCCTAACCTCTACAGGGCTGGGGACCTGTCCAGCTGCACGGTACTGGCCTCTAACCCTCTACTCTCTAACCTCTAACCTCTACAGGGCTGTGGTTGACACCTCGGAGACTGGGGACCTGTCCAGCTGCACGGTACTGGCCTCTAACCCTCTACTCTCTAACCTCTACAGGGCTGTGGTTGACACCTCGGAGACTGGGGCCCTGTCCAGCTGCACGGTACTGGCCTCTAACCCTCTACTCTCTAACCTCTACAGGGCTGTGGTTGACACCTCGGAGACTGGGGCCCTGTCCAGCTGCACGGTACTGGCCTCTAACCCTCTACTCTCTACTCTCTAACCTCTACAGGGCTGTGGTTGACACCTCAGAGACTGGGGACCTGTCCAGCTGCACGGTACTGGCCTCTAACCCTCTACTCTCTACTCTCTAACCTCTACAGGGCTGTGGTTGACACCTCGGAGACTGGGGCCCTGTCCAGCTGCACGGTACTGGCCTCCTACAGAGAGAAGCAGGAGTTTGCTACTCTGGGAGACGCAGAGATGCTCAACTACTCTGTTAACGTCTACGACGAAGGAAACACTCTCTGCATCGTCACTAGCGGAGGTCAGAGTTCATGTAGATCCCTGTATTGTAGGAATGTGTCCTGCGTCTCGACTTCTACAGCAGATTGGTCTTGTCTCTGTTCAGGGGCTCACGGGACACACGTGGCGAGCATCGCAGCAGGTCACTTCCCCGACGAGCCGGAGCGGGACGGCATCGCCCCCGGCGCCCAGATCCTGGCGCTGAAGATCGGAGATACACGCCTCAGTACCATGGAGACAGGCACTGGACTCATCCGCGCGGTAGGCTGAGGCAGCTGCCAATCAAAACACAAGACTGCACTCCATTCATGAATTCATTCATTCTCGTCTGCCCTTGTTTTGGTTCATTCACACTCCCGTCTCTCTCTCTCTCTCTCTCTCTCTCTCTCTCTCTCTCTCTCTCTCTCTCTCTCTCTCTCTCTCTCTCTCTCTCTCTCTCTCTCTAGATGATAGAGGTGATGAACTATAAATGTGACCTGGTTAACTACAGCTATGGAGAAGCTACCCACTGGCCCAACTCAGGGTGAGAGAGATGGCTTATACTCTCTGTGTCTGGTAACTCTCTGTCTGTGTCCTGGTAACTCTCTGTCTGTGTCCTGGTAACTCTCTCTGTCTGTGTCCTGGTAACTCTCTCTGTCTGTGTCTGGTAACTCTCTGTCTGTGTCTGGTAACTCTGTGTCTGGTAACTCTGTGTCTGGTAACTCTCTGTCTGTGTCTGATAGCTCTGTGTCTGTGTCTGGTAACTCTCTGTCTGTGTCCTGGTAACTCTCTGTCTGTGTCCTGGTAACTCTCTGTCTGTGTCCTGGTAACTCTCTGTCTGTGTCTGGTAGCTCTCTGTCTGTGTCCTGGTAACTCTCTGTCTGTGTCCTGGTAACTCTCTGTCTGTGTCCTGGTAACTCTCTGTCTGTGTCCTGGTAACTCTCTGTCTGTGTCCTGGTAACTCTCTGTCTGTGTCCTGGTAACTCTCTGGGGCGGGGGCGGCAGGTAGCCTAGTGGTTAGAGCGTCGGACTTGTAACCGGAGGGTTGCAAGTTCGAATCCCTGAGCTGACAAGGAAAAATATCTGTCATTCTGCCCCTGAACAAGGCAGTTAACCCACTGTTCCCCGGGCGCCGAAGACGTGGATGTTGATTAAGGCAGCCCCCTGCACCTCTCTGATTCAGAGGGGTTGGGTTAAATGCGGAAGACACATTTCGGTTGAAGGCATTCGGTTGTACAACTGACTAATAATGGTGACTTTGACTTTAATAACATCAGAAAAAAAATCATCATATAATTTCTGTGTCCTGGTAACTCTGTCTGTGTCCTGGTAACTCTGTCTGTGTCCTGGTAACTCTCTGTCTGTGTCCTGGTAACTCTGTCTGTGTCCTGGTAACTCTGTCTGTGTCCTGGTAACTCTCTGTCTGTGTCCTGGTAACTCTCTGTCTGTGTCCTGGTAACTCTCTGTCTGTGTCCTGGTAACTCTCTGTCTGTGTCCTGGTAACTCTCTGTCTGTGTCCTGGTAACTCTCTGTCTGTGTCCTGGTAACTCTCTGTCTGTGTCCTGGTAACTCTCTGTCTGTGTCTGGTAACTCTCTGTCTGTGTCCTGGTAACTCTCTGTCTGTGTCCTGGTAACTCTCTGTCTGTGTCTGGTAGCTCTCTGTCTGTGTGTGGTAACTGTGTGTGTGTGTGTGGGGTAACTGTGTGTGTGTGTGTGGGGTAACTGTGTGTGGGGTAACTGTGTGTGTGTGTGTGGGGTAACTGTGTGTGTGTGTGGGGTAACTGTGTGTGTGTGGGGTAACTGTGTGTGTGTGGGGTAACTGTGTGTGTGTGGGGTAACTGTGTGTGTGTGGTAACTGTGTTGTCCAACAGGAGGATCTGTGAGGTCATCGGTGAGGCGATCCAGAAACACAACGTGTTGTTTGTGTCCAGTGCTGGAAACAACGGGCCCTGTCTCTCTACTGTAGGCTGTCCTGGAGGGACCACAGCTGGGGTTATAGGTACACACTACACACTACACACTATACACTATACACTACACACTATACACTATACACTACACACACTATACACTACACACTACACACTACACACTATACACTATACACTATACACTACACACTATACACTATACACTATACACTACACACACAGTGCTGGGAACAACGGGCCCTGTCTCTCTACTGTAGGCTGTCCTGGAGGGACCACAGCTGGGGTTATACGTACACACTACACACTACACACTACACACTACACACTACACACTACACTACACTACACACTACACTACACTACACTACACACTATACACTACACACTACACTACACACTACACACACACTACACACTACACTATACACTATACACTACACACTATACACTATACACTATACACTACACACTATACACTACACACTATACACTACACACACACTATACACTATACACTACACACTATACACTACACACTATACACACTACACACTACACACTATACACTACACACTATACACTACACACTATACACTATACACTACACTATACACTACACACTATACACTACACACTATACACACTACACACTATACACTACACACTATACACACTACACACTACACACTATACACTACACACTATACACTACACACTATACACTACACACTATACACTACACACTATACACACTACACACTACACACTATACACTACACACTATACACTACACACTATACACTACACACTATACACTACACACTACACACTATACACTACACACTATACACTACACACTATACACTACACACTATACACTACACACTACACACTACACACTATACACTACACACTATACACTACACACTATACACACTACACACTATACACTACACACTATACACTACACACTATACACTACACACTACACACTACACACACAGTGCTGGGAACAACGGGCCCTGTCTCTCTACTGTAGGCTGTCCTGGAGGGACCACAGCTGGGGTTATAGGTACACACTACACACTACACACTACACACTATACACTATACACTATACACTATACACTACACACTACACACTATACACTATACACTATACACTACACACTACACACTATACACTACACACTATACACTACACACTATACACTACACACTACACACTATACACTACACACTACACACTACACACTATACACTATACACTACACACTACACACTACACACTACACACTACACACTACACACTACACACTACACACTACACACTATACACTACACTATACACTACACACTATACACTACACACTACACACACTACACACTACACACTATACACTATACACTACACACTACACACACTACACACTACACACACTACACACTACACACTACACACTACACACTATACACTACACACTACACACTACACACTATACACTATACACTACACACTACACACTATACACACACACTATACACTACACACACTACACACTATACACACTATACACTACACACTATACACTACACACTACACACTACACACTACACACACTACACACTACACACACTATACACTATACACTACACACTACACACTATACACTATACACTACACACTACACACTATACACTACACACTACACACTATACACTACACACTACACACACTATACACTACACACTACACACTACACACTACACACTACACACTACACACTATACACTATACACTATACACTACACACTACACACTATACACTACACACTACACACTACACACTATACACTATACACTATACACTACACACTATACACTACACACTACACACTACACACTATACACTATACACTATACACTACACACTACACACTATACACTACACACTATACACTATACACTACACACTACACACACTACACACTATACACTATATATACACACTACACACTATACACTACACACTACACACACTACACACTATACACTACACACTATACACTACACTACACACTATACACTACACACTATACACTACACACTATACACTATACACTACACACTACACACTATACACTATACACTACACACTACACACTACACACTATACACTATACACTATACACTACACACTATACACTATACACTACACACTATACACTACACACTACACACTACACACTATACACTATACACTACACACTATACACTACACACTATACACTATACACTATACACTATACACTACACACTACACACTACACACTATACACTATACACTATACACTACACTATACACTATACACTACACACTATACACTATACACTACACACTACACACTACACACTACACACTACACACTATACACTACACACTACACACTACACACTATACACTACACACACTACACACTATACACTATACACTACACTACACACTACACACTATACACTATACACTATACACTACACTACACACTATACACTACACACTATACACTACACACTATACACTACACACTACATACACTATACACTATACACTATACACTATACACTATACACTATACACTACACACTATACACTACACACTACACACTATACACTACACACTACACACTATACACTACACACTATACACTACACACTATACACTACACACTATACACACACTACACACACACACTACACTACACTACACTATACACTACACACTACACACACTATACACTATACACTACACACTACACACACTATACACTATACACTATACACTATACACTCTAGACACTATACACTATACACTATACACTACACACTATACACTACACACTACACACTATACACTACACACACATAAATTATACACTACACTACACTACACACTACACACTATACACTACACACTACACACTATACACTATACACTATACACTATACACTACACACTATACACTACACACACTATACACTATACACTACACACTACACACTATACACACTATACACTACACACTATACACTACACACTATACACTATACACTACACACTATACACTATACACTACACACTACACACTACACACTATACACTACACACTACACACTATACACTATACACTACACACTACACACTACACACTATACACTACACACTACACACTATACACTATACACTACACACACAGTGCTGGAAACAACGGGCCCTGTCTCTCTACTGTAGGCTGTCCTGGAGGGACCACAGCTGGGGTTATAGGTACACACTACACACTACACACTACACACTACACACTATACACTACACACTACACACTACACACTATACACTACACACTACACACTATACACTATACACTACACACACAGTGCTGGGAACAACGGGCCCTGTCTCTCTACTGTAGGCTGTCCTGGAGGGACCACAGCTGGGGTTATAGGTACACACTACACACTACACACTATACACTACACACTACACACACTATACACTATACACTACACACTATACACTACACACTATACACTACACACTACACACTATACACTACACACTATACACTATACACTACACACTATACACTACACACTATACACTACACACTATACACTACACACTACACACTATACACTATACACTATACACTACACACTACACACACACACTATACACTATACACTACACACTACACACACTACACACTATACACTATACACTACACACTACACACTACACACTATACACTACACACTACACACTACACACTATACACTACACACTATACACTATACACTACACACTATACACTACACACTACACACTACACACTACACACTATACACTACACACTATACACTATACACACTACACACTACACACTATACACTATACACACTATACACTACACACTACACACTATACACTATACACTACACACTATACACTATACACTATACACTACACACTATACACTATACACTATACACTATACACTATACACTATACACTACACACTACACACTATACACTATACACTACACACTACACACTACACACTATACACTACACACTACACACTACACACTATACACTACACACTATACACTACACACTACACTACACACTATACACTATACACTATACACTATACACTATACACTACACACTACACACTATACACTACACACTATACACTACACACTATACACTACACACTATACACTATACACTACACACTATACACTACACACTACACTACACACTATACACTACACACTATACACTACACACTATACACTACACACTACACACTATACACTACACACTACACACTACACACTACACACTATACACTACACTATACACTATACACACACTATACACACTACACACACTATACACTACACACTATACACTACACACTACACACTATACACACTACACACTATACACTACACACTACACACTATACACTATACACTATACACTACACACTATACACTATACACTACACACTACACACTACACACTATACACTACACACTACACACTATACACTACACACTACACACTACACACTATACACTACACACTATACACTATACACTACACACTATACACTACACACTACACACTACACACTATACACACTACACACTACACACTATACACTACACACTATACACACTATACACTATACACTATACACTACACACTACACTATACACTATACACTACACACTATACACTACACACTACACTACACACTACACACTATACACTATACACTATACACTATACACTACACACTATACACACTATACACTATACACTACACACTATACACTACACACTACACTATACACTATACACTATACACTACACACTATACACTACACACTATACACTACACACTACACACACTATATACACTACACACTATACACTACACACTATACACTATACACTACACACTACACACTATACACACTATACACTACACACTATACACTATACACTACACACTACACTATACACACTACACACTATACACTACACACTATACACTATACACTACACACTACACACTATACACTACACACTATACACTACACTACACACTATACACTACACACTACACTATACACTACACATCCACCCATTAACACATTAACACACCCACACACACACACACACACACACTACACACACTACACACACACAGCTGCCAACTTTGCCTGTGTTTGTGTCATTATGTATTGTGATGTGTGTTAAACTACATCTCCGTCTGGTCCTCCCAGGTGTGGGAGCGTACGTGACTCCAGACATGATGGTTGCGGAGTATTCTCTGCGAGAGAAGCTTCCTCCTAACCAGTACACCTGGTCGTCCCGGGGCCCCAGCACTGACGGGGCCCTGGGGGTCAGTATCAGTGCTCCGGGGGGGGCCATCGCCTCCGTACCCAACTGGACTCTCAGAGGAACTCAGCTGATGAACGGCACCTCCATGTCGTCCCCTAACGCCTGCGGAGGGATTGCCCTGGTGCTGTCAGGTGGGTGGGAGAGGTGTGTGAGGGAGGGGTGTGTGTTAATGTGTGGGTGGGTGGGTGTGTTAATGGGTGGTGTGTGTGTGTGTGTTAATGGGTGTGTGTGTGTGGGTGTGTTAATGGGTGGGTGTGTTAATGGGTGGGTGTGTGTGTGTGTGTGTTAATGGGTGTGTGTGTGTGTGGGTGTGTTAATGGGTGGGTGTGTTAATGGGTGGGTGTGTTAGTGGGTGGGTGGGTGTGTTAGTGGGTGGGTGGGTGTGTTAGTGGGTGGGTGTGTTAATGGAATGGGTGTGTTAATGGGTGTGCTGCAGGTCTGAAGCAGAACGGTATCCGTCCGTCGGCGCCTGCGGTGAGGAGAGCTCTGGAGAACACCGCCCTGAAAGTAGACGACATCGAGGTGTTTGCCCAGGGACACGGAATCATACAGGTACGCCTGGAGGTTAGACAGGGACACGGAATCATACAGGTACGCCTGGAGGTTAGACAGGGACACGGAATCATACAGGTACGACTGGAGGTTAGACAGGGACACGGAATCATACAGGTACGCCTGGAGGTTAGACAGGGACACGGAATCATACAGGTACGACTGGAGGTTAGACAGGGACACGGAATCATACAGGTACGCCTGGAGGTTAGACAGGGACACGGAATCATACAGGTACGACTGGAGGTTAGACAGGGACACGGAATCATACAGGTACGACTGGAGGTTAGACAGGGACACGGAATCATACAGGTACGCCTGGAGGTTAGACAGGGACACGGAATCATACAGGTACGCCTGGAGGTTAGACAGGGACACGGAATCATACAGGTACGACTGGAGGTTAGACAGGGACACGGAATCATACAGGTACGACTGGAGGTTAGACAGGGACACGGAATCATACAGGTACGACTGGAGGTTAGACAGGGACACGGAATCATACAGGTACGACTGGAGGTTAGACAGGGACACGGAATCATACAGGTACGCCTGGAGGTTAGACAGGGACACGGAATCATACAGGTACGACTGGAGGTTAGACAGGGACACGGAATCATACAGGTACGACTGGAGGTTAGACAGGGACACGGAATCATACAGGTACGACTGGAGGTTAGACAGGGACACGGAATCATACAGGTACGACTGGAGGTTAGACAGGGACACGGAATCATACAGGTACGCCTGGAGGTTAGACAGGGACACGGAATCATACAGGTACGCCTGGAGGTTAGACAGGGACACGGAATCATACAGGTACGCCTGGAGGTTAGACAGGGACACGGAATCATACAGGTACGCCTGGAGGTTAGACAGGGACACGGAATCATACAGGTACGCCTGGAGGTTAGACAGGGACACGGAATCATACAGGTACGCCTGGAGGTTAGACAGGGACACGGAATCATACAGGTACGACTGGAGGTTAGACAGGGACACGGAATCATACAGGTACGCCTGGAGGTTAGACAGGGACACGGAATCATACAGGTACGACTGGAGGTTAGACAGGGACACGGAATCATACAGGTACGACTGGAGGTTAGACAGGGACACGGAGTCATACAGGTAAGACTGGAGGTTAGACAGGGACACGGAGTCATACAGGTAAGACTGGAGGTTAGACAGGGA
The DNA here is from genome assembly GCA_030435695.1 of Brachymystax lenok tsinlingensis. Classification (NCBI taxonomy): domain Eukaryota; kingdom Metazoa; phylum Chordata; class Actinopteri; order Salmoniformes; family Salmonidae; genus Brachymystax; species Brachymystax lenok. Next base: position 51,702,523 of record CM059814.1, read on the forward strand.
CACGGAATCATACAGGTACGACTGGAGGTTAGACAGGGACACGGAATCATACAGGTACGCCTGGAGGTTAGACAGGGACACGGAATCATACAGGTAAGACTGGAGGTTAGACAGGGACACGGAATCATACAGGTACGACTGGAGGTTAGACAGGGACACGGAATCATACAGGTACGACTGGAGGTTAGACAGGGACACGGAATCATACAGGTACGACTGGAGGTTAGACAGGGACACGGAGTCACACACACTAGCGTCTACTGTATAGTGGAGAAGTAGCGTCTGCTGTTTAGTGGAGAACTAGCGCCTGCTGTATAGTGGAGAACTAGCGTCTGCTGTATAGTGGAGAAGTAGCGTTTACTGTATAGTGGAGAAGTAGCGTTTACTGTATAGTGGAGAAGTAGCGTCTGCTGTTTAGTGGAGAACTAGCGCCTGCTGTATAGTGGAGAACTAGCGTCTACTGTTTAGTGGAGAAGTAGCGTCTACTGTATAGTGGAGAAGTAGCGTTTACTGTATAGTGGAGAAGTAGCGTCTGCTGTTTAGTGGAGAACTAGCGCCTGCTGTATAGTGGAGAACTAGCGTCTGCTGTATAGTGGAGAACTAGCGTCTGCTGTATAGTGGAGAAGTAGCGTCTGCTGTATAGTGGAGAACTAGCGCCTGCTGTATAGTGGAGAAGTAGCGTCTGCTGTATAGTGGAGAAGTAGCGTCTGCTGTTTAGTGGAGAACTAGCGCCTGCTGTATAGTGGAGAACTAGCGTCTGCTGTATAGTGGAGAAGTAGCGTCTGCTGTATAGTGGAGAAGTAGCGTCTGCTGTATAGTGGAGAAGTAGCGCCTGCTGTATAGTGGAGAAGTAGCGTCTGCTGTATAGTGGAGAAGTAGCGTCTGCTGTTTAGTGGAGAACTAGCGTCTGCTGTATAGTGGAGAAGTAGCGCCTGCTGTATAGTGGAGAAGTAGCGTCTGCTGTATAGTGGAGAAGTAGCGCCTGCTGTATAGTGGAGAACTAGCGTCTGCTGTATAGTGGAGAAGTAGCGTCTGCTGTATAGTGGAGAAGTAGCGTCTGCTGTATAGTGGAGAACTAGCGTCTGCTGTATAGTGGAGAAGTAGCGTCTGCTGTGTAGTGGAGAACTAGCGCCTGCTGTATAGTGGAGAACTAGCGTCTGCTGTGTAGTGGAGAAGTAGCGCCTGCTGTATAGTGGAGAAGTAGCGCCTGCTGTATAGTGGAGAAGTAGCGCCTGCTGTATAGTGGAGAAGTAGCGCCTGCTGTATAGTGGAGAAGTAGCGCCTGCTGTATAGTGGAGAAGTAGCGCCTGCTGTATAGTGGAGAAGTAGCACCTGCTGTATAGTGGAGAACTAGTGCCTACTCTATAGTGGATAAGGGGGTTCTCTATGTAATTTAACTCGTTTCTTTGTGTTTTTTACAGGTGGACCGAGCTGTAGACTACCTGACCCAGCATGCCTCTCTCCCCACCTCTAACCTGGGCTTCGCTGTTACCGTGGGAACGCAGCGAGGCATCTACCTCCGAGACCCCACCCAGGTCTTGACCCCCTCCGACCACGGGGTCGGCATCGAACCTGTTTTCCCCGAAAATACCGGTATTACACACACACACACACACACACACAAAGTCAAAGTCACCATTATTAGTCAGTTGTACAACCGAATGCCTTCAACCGAAATGTGTCTTCCGCATTTAACCCAACCCCTCTGAATCAGAGAGGTGCGGGGGGCTGCCTTTAATCGACATCCACGTCTTCGGCGCCCGGGGAACAGTGGGTTAACTGCCTTGTTCAGGGGCAGAACGACAGATTTTTACCTTGTCAGCTCGGGGATTTGAACTTGCAGCCCTCCGGTTACAAGTCCAACGCTCTAACCACTAGGCTACCACACACACACACACACACACACACACACTGCGTGATTGGTGATTGGTCTGTCCTCTTTAGTTCCCTCTATTGATTGGTCCATTCAACTTCCTGTTTGACAGAGAACACAGAGCGTATTTCTCTGCAACTGCACCTGGCCCTGACATGCTCCGCCCCCTGGGTACAGTGCCCCTCCCACCTGGAGCTCATGAACCAGTGTCGTCATGTCAACGTCAGAGTCGATCCCCTGGGGCTCCGAGAGGGACTGCATTATACTGAGGTACGGAGAGGGGAGGGGAGGAGAGGGGAGAGATTTCCAGTATGTAATGAACATGTCCCGTATGTAATGAACATGTCCCGTATGTAATGAACATGTCCCGTATGTAATGAACATGTCCCGTATGGGACCTGTTGTGTTTCAGGTGTGTGGCTATGACACGGCGTCCCCCAGCTCTGGTCCTCTGTTCAGAGTCCCCATCACAGTTATTATCCCTACCAGGTAACAACACACCTGTCAATACTTATGTGTCTGTGTGAGGATTGTTTGTTTGTTTGTTTGTTTGTTTGTTTGTTTAGGAGCGGTAGGCTTGGGCGGTATACCGTATCTACCGGGGGATTTGGAAACCAGATGGTTTTTCAATACCGTTGAAACGATTTTATTTTGTAGATGTTTTTATTAAATGTGAATATTCGTATCTATTTCTGAAGTGAATACCTACAGTTCAATACGTTAGTGTTGTCCTGTCCTGAGTACAGTATGTGTCCCCTGTCTCCCTGCTCTAGCCTAGTGAATGGTCCTGTCCTGAGTACAGTATGTGTCCCCTGTCTCCCTGCTCTAGCCTAGTGAATGGTGTTGTCCTGAGTACAGTATGTGTCCCCTGTCTCCCTGCTCTAGCCTAGTGAATGGCGTTGTCCTGAGTACAGTATGTGTCCCCTGTCTCCCTGCTCTAGCCTAGTAAATGGCGTTGTCCTGAGTACAGTATGTGTCCCCTGTCTCCCTGCTCTAGCCTAGTGAATGGCGTTGTCCTGAGTACAGTATGTGTCCCCTGTCTCCCTGCTCTAGCCTAGTGAATGGCGTTGTCCTGAGTACAGTATGTGTCCCCTGTCTCCCTGCTCTAGCCTAGTGAATGGTCCTGTCCTGAGTACAGTATGTGTCCCCTGTCTCCCTGCTCTAGCCTAGTGAATGGTCCTGTCCTGAGTACAGTATGTGTCCCCTGTCTCCCTGCTCTAGCCTAGTGAATGGTGTTGTCCTGAGTACAGTATGTGTCCCCTGTCTCCCTGCTCTAGCCTAGTGAATGGTCCTGTCCTGAGTACAGTATGTGTCCCCTGTCTCCCTGCTCTAGCCTAGTGAATGGTGTTGTCCTGAGTACAGTATGTGTCCCCTGTCTCCCTGCTCTAGCCTAGTGAATGGTCCTGTCCTGAGTACAGTATGTGTCCCCTGTCTCCCTGCTCTAGCCTAGTGAATGGTGTTGTCCTGAGTACAGTATGTGTCCCCTGTCTCCCTGCTCTAGCCTAGTGAATGGTCCTGTCCTGAGTACAGTATGTGTCCCCTGTCTCCCTGCTCTAGCCTAGTGAATGGTCCTGTCCTGAGTACAGTATGTGTCCCCTGTCTCCCTGCTCTAGCCTAGTGAATGGTCCTGTCCTGAGTACAGTATGTGTCCCCTGTCTCCCTGCTCTAGCCTAGTGAATGGTCCTGTCCTGAGTACAGTATGTGTCCCCTGTCTCCCTGCTCTAGCCTAGTGAATGGTCCTGTCCTGAGTACAGTATGTGTCCCCTGTCTCCCTGCTCTAGCCTAGTGAATGGTCCTGTCCTGAGTACAGTATGTGTCCCCTGTCTCCCTGCTCTAGCCTAGTGAATGGTCCTGTCCTGAGTACAGTATGTGTCCCCTGTCTCCCTGCTCTAGCCTAGTGAATGGTCCTGTCCTGAGTACAGTATGTGTCCCCTGTCTCCCTGCTCTAGCCTAGTGAATGGTCCTGTCCTGAGTACAGTATGTGTCCCCTGTCTCCCTGCTCTAGCCTAGTGAATGGTCCTGTCCTGAGTACAGTATGTGTCCCCTGTCTCCCTGCTCTAGCCTAGTGAATGGTCCTGTCCTGAGTACAGTATGTGTCCCCTGTCTCCCTGCTCTAGCCTAGTGAATGGTGTTGTCCTGAGTACAGTATGTGTCCCCTGTCTCCCTGCTCTAGCCTAGTGAATGGTGTTGTCCTGAGTACAGTATGTGTCCCCTGTCTCCCTGCTCTAGCCTAGTGAATGGTGTTGTCCTGAGTACAGTATGTGTCCCCTGTCTCCCTGCTCTAGCCTAGTGAATGGTCCTGTCCTGAGTGCAGTATGTGTCCCCTGCCTCCCTGCTCTAGCCTAGTGAATGGTGTTGTCCTGAGTACAGTATGTGTCCCCTGTCTCCCTGCTCTAGCCTAGTGAATGGTCCTGTCCTGAGTACAGTATGTGCCCCCCTGTGTGTCTCTCTGCTCTGTAGAGTTCCTGAGGGCCACGGTCAGGAGGTTCTGTTCACAGATGTTCACTTCAGACCAGGACAGATACGAAGACACTTCATCACTGTTCCACAGGGAGCCTCCTGGGCAGGTACGTGTCTGTGTGTGTGTGTCTCTGTGTGTTGTGTGTGTGTGTCTGTGTGGTGTGGTGTGTGTGTCTGTGTGTGGTGTGTGTGTGTGTGTCGGTGTGGTCTGGTGTGTGAGACGATGGATAATATTCTCCGTATCCCACCCTAAATAAAAATGTGTGTCCCCTCTCTCCATCTCTCTCTCCTCTCCATCTCTCTCTCCCCTCTCCATCTCTCTCTCCCCCCTCTCCATCTCTCCATCTCTCTCCTCCCCCTCTTCATCTCTCCATCTCTCTCCTCCCTCTCTCCATCTCTCTCCCCTCTCTCCCCCTCTCCATCTCTCTCCTCCCTCTCTCCCCCTCTCCATCTCTCTCCTCCCCCTCCATCTCTCCATCTCTCCTCCCCCTCTCCATCTCTCCATCTCTCCTCTCCCCCTCTCCATCTCTCCTCTCTCCTCCCCCTCTCCATCTCTCCATCTCTCTCCCTCTCTCCCCCTCTCCATCTCTCCTCTCTCCTCCCCCTCTCCATCTCTCCATCTCTCTCCCCTCTCCCCCTCTCCATCTCTCCTCTCTCCTCCCCCTCCATCTCTCCATCTCTCCTCCCCCTCTCCATCTCTCCATCTCTCCTCTCCCCCTCTCCATCTCTCCTCTCTCCTCCCCCTCTCCATCTCTCCATCTCTCTCCCCTCTCTCCCCCTCCCCCTCTCCATCTCTCCTCTCCCCCTCTCCATCTCTCTCCCTCTCTCCCCCTCTCCATCTCTCTCTCCCTCTCTCCCCCTCTCCATCTCTCTCCCTCTCTCCCCCTCTCCATCTCTCTCCCCTCTCTCCTCCCCTCTCCATCTCTCTCTCTCCTCCCTCCAGAGATAACATTGACGTCTCAGAGCGGTGACGTGTCCTCTAAGTTTGTCCTCCATGCGGTCCACCTGGTGAAGCAGAGAGCTTACAGAGCCAACGAGTTCTACAAGTTCTCCTCTCTACAGGAGAAGAGCACCCTGACTGAAGCCTTCCCTGTCCTGGTACGGACTCTCAGCCAATCAGGCGATCAGTCGCAGTATATATTTGATAGGAAACGCGGTCAACAATATGCGTGTAAACAATAGGGCCCCGACCGAGAGTCGTCTGCTCTTTCGACCAATCGGTTGGTAGAAATGTTAAAAGGTGTATTCTTCCATTTCTAGAAACACCCTGTTTGAATAAAATCAACTATATGTACAGTACCTGGTGCTGTATGCTACTGAGCCTGTCTGATGCTTTAAGCCATTAAAAATGAAGACACACAAATGACTAAAGAGGGAGTCAGAGATCAATATAGGAGAAAATAACCTGTTCCCGTCCCCCCCTCCTCCTCCCGCTGCCGTCGCGCTCCTGAAGTTAACGTCGCGCTCCTGAAGTTAACGTCGCGCTCCTGAAGTTAACGTCGCGCTCCTGAAGTTGCCGTCGCCCTCCGGAAGTTACCGTCGCCCTCCTGAAGTTGCCGTCGCGCTCCTGAAGTTGCCGTCGCCCTCCTGAAGTTACCGTCGCGCTCCTGAAGTTGCCGTCGCCCTCCGGAAGTTACCGTCGCCCTCCTGAAGTTGCCGTCGCGCTCCTGAAGTTGCCGTCGCGCTCCTGAAGTTGCCGTCGCGCTCCTGAAGGTACCGTCGCCCTCCTGAAGTTACCGTCGCGCTCCTGAAGTTGCCGCCGCGCTCCTGAGTTGCCGTCGCTCCTGAAGGCCGGCCGCTCGCCCTGAAGTTGCCGTCGCGCTCCTGAAGTTGCCGTCGCGCTCCTGAAGTTGGCCGTCGCGCTCCTGGAAGATTTGCGTCGCCCTCCTGAAGTTGCCGTCGCCCTCTGAAGTTGCCGTCGGCGCTCCTGAAGTTGCCGTTGCGCTCTGAAGGATTGCCGTCGCGCTCCTGAAGTTGCCGGGCCGCGCTCCTGGAAGTTGCCGTCCGCGCTCCTGAAGTTGCCGTCGCGCTCCTGGGGTTGCCGCCGCGCTCCTGAAGTTGCCGTGCCGCCCTCCTGAAGTTGCCGTCGCGCTCCTGGGGTGCCGTCGCGCTCCTGAGATTTGCCGTCGCCCTCCTGAAGTTGCCGTCGCCCTCCTGGAGATTGCCGTCGCCCTCCTGAAGTTGCCGTCCGCGCTCCTGAAGTTGCCGTCGCCCTCCTGGTTGGGCCGTCGCGCTCCTGAAGTTGCCGTCGCGCTCCTGAGGTGCCGTCGCTCCTGAAGTTGCCGTCGCGCTCCTGAAGTTGCCGTCGCGCTCCTGAAGTTGCCGTCGCCCTCCTGAAGTTGCCGTCGCCCTCCTGAAGTTGCCGTCGCCCTCCTGAAGTTGCCGTCGCGCTCCTGAAGTTGCCGTCGCGCTCCTGAAGTTGCCGTCGCGCTCCTGAAGTTGCCGTCGCGCTCCTGAAGGCCGTCGCCCTCCTGAAGTTGCCGTCGCCCTCCTGAAGTTGCCGCTGGCGCTCCTGGAGATTGCCGTCGGCGCTCGAAGTTGCCGCCGCCGGGTTGCCGTCGCCTCGAAGTTGCCGTCGCCCTCCTGAAGTTGCCGTCGCGCTCCTGAAGTTGCCGTCGCGCTCCTGAGTTGCCGTCGCGCTCCCGAAGTGCTGCCGTCGCCTCCTGGGAGATTGCCGTCGCGCTCCTGAAGCTGCCGTCAGCTCCTGAAGTTGCGTCGCGCTCCTGAAGTTACCGTCGCGCTCCTGAAGTTGCCGTCGCGCTCCTGAAGTGCCGTCGCGCTCCTGAAGTTGCCGTCGCGCTCCTGAAGTTGCCGCGCCCTCCTGAAGTTGCCGTCCCGGCGCTCCTGAAGTTGCCCGTCGCGCTCCTGAAGTTGCCGTCGCGCTCCTGAAGTTGCCGTCGCGCTCCTGAAGTTGCCGTCGCGCTCCTGAAGTTGCCGTCGCCCTCCTGAAGTTACCGTCGCCCTCCCTGAGATTGCTGCGTCGCGCTCCTGAGTTGCCGTGGCGCTCCTGCAAGTTGCCGTCGCCCTCCTGGAAGTTGCCGTCGCCTCCCAGCTGGGCTGCCGTCGCCCTCTGAAGTTGCCGTCGCGCTCCTGAAGTTGCCGTCGCCCCTCCTGAAGTTGCCGTCGCCCTCCTGAAGTTGCCGTCGCGCTCTGAAGTTTCGTCGCGCTCCTGAAGTTGCCGTCCGCGCTCCTGAAGCTGCGTGCCGCGCTCCTGAAGTTGCCGTCGCGCTCCTGAAGTTTCCGTCGCGCCTCCTGAAGTTGCCGTCGCCTCCTGGGGTTGCCGTCGCGCTCCCTGAAGTTACCCGTCGCGCTCCTGAAAGTTGCCGTCGCCTCCTGAGATTGCCGTCGCCCTCCTGAGTTGCCGTCGCGCTCCTGAAGTTGCCGTCGCTCCTGAAGATTACCGTCGCGCTCCTGAAGTTGCCGCCGCGCTCCTGAAAGACCTGCCGTCGCTCCTGGTTGCCGTCGCCCGAAGTTACCCGTCGCCCAAAGTTGCCGTCGCCCTCCTGGGAGTGCCGTCGCGCTCCTGAAGTTGCCGTCGCGCTCCTGGGGTTGCGGCCGGCGCGCTCCTGAAGTTGCCGTCGCGCTCCTGAAGTTGCCGTCGCGCTCCTGAAGTTGCCGTCGCGCTCCTGAAGTTGCCCGTGGCGCTCCTGAAGTTGCCGTCGCCCTCCTGAAGCTTGCCGGCCGCGCTCCTGAAGTTGCCGTCGCGCTCCTGAAGTTGCCGTCGCGCTCCTGAAGTTACCGTCGCCCTCTGAAGTTGCCGTCCGCTCCTGAAGATTGCCGTCGCGCTCCTGAAGCCGTCGGCCGCTCCTGAAGTTTCCGTCGCGCTCCTGAAGTTGCCGTCGCGCTCCTGGGATTGCCGTCGCTCCTGAAGATTGCCGTCGCGCTCCTGAAGTTGCCGTCGCCGCCTCCTGAAGTTGCCGTCGCCCTCCTGAAGTTGCCGCCGCTCCTGAAACTGCCGTCGGCGCTCCTGAAGTTGCCGTCGCCTCGAAAGTTGCCGTCGCCCGAAGTGCCGTCGCCCAAGCTGCCGTCGCCCTCCTGAAGCTTGCCGTCAGCGCTCCTGAGATTGCCGTCGCGCTCCTGGGGCTGCCGTCGCGCTCCTGAAGTTGCCGTCGCGCTCCTGGGGTGCCGTCGGCGCTCCTGAAGTTGCCGCGCTACCCTGGGGTTGCGTCGCGCTCCTGAAGTTGCCGTCGCGCTCCTGAAGTTGCCGTCGCGCTCCCTGAAGATTGCCGTCGCCCTCCTGAAGATTGCCCGTCGCCGCTCCTGAGGTTGCCGTCGCGCTCCTGAAGATTGCCGTCGCGCTCCTGAGGTTGCCGTCGCGCTCCTGGGGTGCCCGTCGCGCTCCTGAGATTGCCGTCGCGCTCCTGAAGTTGCCGTCGCGCTCCTGAAGGCCGTCGCGCCCTGAAGTTGCCCGTCGCGCTCCTGAAGTTGCCGTCGCGCTCCTGAAGTTGCCGTCCGGCGCTCCTGAAGTTGCCGTCAGCCCTCCTGCAAATTGCCGCCGTCGCGCTCCTGATTTGCCGTCGCGCTCCTGAAGTTGCCGTCGCGCTCCTGAGTTGCCGTCGCGCTCCTGAAGTTGCCGTCGGCTCCTGAAGTTGCCGTCGCGCCTCTGAAGTTGCCGTCGCCCTCCTGAAAGTTGCCGTCGCGCTCTGAAGTTGCCGTCGCGCTCTGGGGTGCCGCCAGCTCCTGAAGTTGCGTCGCCCTCCTGGTGCCGTCGCCTCCTGAAATTTGCCGCCGCGCTCTGAGATTGCCGTCGCGCTCCTGAAGTTGCCGTCGCGCTCCTGAAGTTGCCGTCGCCCTCCTGAAGTTGCCGTCGCCCTCCTGAGGGTTGCCGTCGCGCTCCTGAAGCTGCCGTCGCGCTCCTGAAGTTGCCGTCGCGCCCCGGCTGCCGCCGCCCAAAGTTGCCGTCGCCCTCCTGGAAGTTGCCGTCGCGCTCCTGGGAGATTGCCGTCGCGCTCCTGAAGTTGCCGTCGCGCTCCTGAAGTTGCCGTCGGCGCTCCTGAGTTGCCGTCGCGCTCCTGAAGTTGCCGCTGGGCGCTCCTGAAGTTGCCGTCGCCCTCCTGAAGTTGCCGTCCGCCCTCCTGAAGTTGCCGTCGCCTCCTGAAGTTGCCGTCGCGCTCCTGAAGTTGCCGTCGGCGCTCCTGAAGTTGCCGTCGCTCCTGAAGTTGCCGTCGCCCTCCTGAAGAGTTGCCGTCGCGCTCCTGAAGTTGCCGTCGCCCTCCTGAAGTTGCCGTCGCCCTCCTGAAGTTGCCGTCGCCCTCCTGAAGTTGCCGTCGCCCTCCTGAAGTTGCCGTCGCCCTCCTGAAGTTACCGTCGCGCTCCTGAAGTTACCGTCGCGCTCCTGAAGTGACCGTGTTCTCCTACAATGACAACGCTAAGACCGCAATAATAGTATATTGAATGCATTAACAAAAATTACTGTGACCAAACAAACATTTAGAAATTATGGGAATTAACGGTCTATGTACTACTGGTGATACTGCTGTGCCATCCCCGAGGCCTCCGCAATGGATCAGTCCACTCAGACAGACAGGCCTCCGCAATGGATTAGTCCACTCAGACAGACAGGCCTCCGCAATGGATTAGTCCACTCAGACAGACAAGCCTCCGCAATGGATTAGTCCACTCAGACAGACAAGCCTCCGCAATGGATTAGTCCACTCAGACAGACAAGCCTCCGCAATGGATTAGTCCACTCAGGTGGTCTCTGTGATGCTGTTTGACTCAGTGTCTCTCCTCTCTAGCCGGGGAGGACAGTAGAGTTATGTATCTCTGTGATGCTGTTTGACTAAGTGTCTCTCCTCTCTAGCCGGGGAGGACAGTAGAGTTATGTATCTCTGTGATGCTGTTTGACTCAGTGTCTCTCCTCTCTAGCCGGGGAGGACAGTAGAGTTATGTATCTCTGTGATGCTGTTTGACTCAGTGTCCTCTCCTCTCTAGCTGGGGAGGACAGTAGAGTTATGTATCTCTGTGATGCTGTTTGACTCAGTGTCTCTCCTCTCTAGCCGGGGAGGACAGTAGAGTTATGTATCTCTGTGATGCTGTTTGACTCAGTGTCTCTCCTCTCTAGCCGGGGAGGACAGTAGAGTTATGTATCTCTGTGATGCTGTTTGACTAAGTGTCTCTCCTCTCTAGCCGGGGAGGACAGTAGAGTTATGTATCTCTGTGATGCTGTTTGACTAAGTGTCTCTCCTCTCTAGCCGGGGAGGACAGTAGAGTTATGTATCTCTGTGATGCTGTTTGACTCAGTGTCTCTCCTCTCTAGCAGGGAGGACAGTAGAGTTATGTATCTCTGTGATGCTGTTTGACTCAGTGTCTCTCCTCTCTAGCCGGGGAGGACAGTAGAGTTATGTATCTCTGTGATGCTGTTTGACTAAGTGTCTCTCCTCTCTAGCCGGGGAGGACAGTAGAGTTATGTATCTCTGTGATGCTGTTTGACTAAGTGTCCTCTCCTCTCTAGCCGGGGAGGACAGTAGAGTTATGTATCTCTGTGATGCTGTTTGACTAAGTGTCTCTCCTCTCTAGCCGGGGAGGACAGTAGAGTTATGTATCTCTGTGATGCTGTTTGACTAAGTGTCCTCTCCTCTCTAGCTGGGGAGGACAGTAGAGTTATGTATCTCTGTGATGCTGTTTGACTCAGTGTCCTCTCCTCTCTAGCCGGGGAGGACAGTAGAGTTATGTATCGCCAGGTGGTGGGCCAGCCTTGGTGACGTCACCGTTAACTACAGCATCTCCTTCCACGGCCTGGCCACCTCGCCCTCACCTCTACACATAGTGAGTATACACAGTGGATTCAGAAAGTATTCAGACCCCTTGACTTTTTCCACATGTTACGTTACAGCCTCATTCTAAAATTCACTACATTGTTTTTTTTCCCCTCATCAATCTACACACAATACCCCATAATGACATCACAATACCCCATAATGACATCACAGTACCCCATAATGACATCACAGTACCCCATAATGACATCACACTACCCCATAATGACATCACAATACCCCATAATGACATCACAGTACCCCATAATGACATCACAATACCCCTTAATGACATCACAATACCCCATAATGACATCACAGTACCCCATAATGACATCACAGTACCCCTTAATGACATCACAATACCCCTTAATGACATCACAATACCCCATAATGACATCACAGTACCCCATAATGACATCACAGTACCCCTTAATGACATCACAATACCCCATAATGACATCACAATACCCCATAATGACATCCCAATACCCCATAATGACATCACAGTACCCCTTAATGACATCACAATACCCCATAATGACATCACAATACCCCATAATGACATCCCAATACCCCATAATGGCATCCCAATACCCCATAATGACATCACAGTACCCCATAATGACATCACAATACCCCATAATGACATCACAGTACCCCATAATGACATCACAATACCCCATAATGACATCACACTACCCCATAATGACATCACACTACCCCATAATGACATCACACTACCCCATAATGACATCACAATACCCCATAATGACATCACAATACCCCATAATGACATCACAGTACCCCATAATGACATCACAATACCCCTTAATGACATCACAATACCCCATAATGACATCACAGTACCCCATAATGACATCACAGTACCCCTTAATGACATCACAATACCCCTTAATGACATCACAATACCCCATAATGACATCACAGTACCCCATAATGACATCACAGTACCCCTTAATGACATCACAATACCCCATAATGACATCACAATACCCCATAATGACATCCCAATACCCCATAATGACATCACAATACCCCTTAATGACATCACAATACCCCATAATGACATCCCAATACCCCATAATGACATCCCAATACCCCTTAATGACATCACAATACCCCATAATGACATCACAATACCCCATAATGACATCCCAATACCCCATAATGGCATCCCAATACCCCATAATGACATCACAGTACCCCATAATGACATCACAATACCCCATAATGACATCACAGTACCCCATAATGACATCACAATACCCCATAATGACATCCCAATACCCCATAATGGCATCCCAATACCCCATAATGGCATCCCAATACCCCATAATGACATCACAGTACCCCATAATGACATCACAATACCCCATAATGACATCACAATACCCCATAATGACATCCCAATACCCCATAATGACATCACAGTACCCCATAATGACATCACACTACCCCATAATGACATCACAATACCCCATAATGACATCACAATACCCCATAATGACATCACAGTACCCCATAATGACATCACAGTACCACATAATGACAAAGCAATTTATTGCTAATTTATTAAAAGTTAAAAAACCTCACATTTACGTAAGTATTCAGACCCTTTACTCAGTACTTTGTTGAAGCACCTTTGGCAGCGATTACAGCCTCAAGTCTTCTTGGGTATGATGCTACAAGCTTGGCTCACCTGTATTTGGGGAGTTTCTCCCTGTTCTTCTCTGCAGATCCTCGCAAGCTCTGTCAGGTTGGATGGGGAGCGTCGCTGCACAGCTATTTTCAGGTCTCTTCAGGGATGTTAAATCGGGTTGAAGTCTGGGCTCTGGCTGGGCCACTCAAGGTCATTCAGAGACTTGTCCCGAAGCCACTCCTGCATTGTCTTGGCTGTGTGCTTAGGGTCGTTGTCCTGTTGGAAGGTGAACTTCTGCCCCAGTCTGATGTCCTGAGCGCTCTGGAGCAGGTTTTCATCAAGGATTTCTCTCTATTTTACTCTGTTCATCTTTCCCTCGATCCTGACTAGTCTCCCAGTCCCTGCCGCTGAAAAACATCCCAACAGCATGATGCTGCCACCACCGTGCTTCACCGTGGGGATGGTTCCAGGTTTCCTCCAGACTTGACGCTTGGCATTCAGGCCAAAGAGTTCAATCTTGGTTTCATCAGACCAGAGAATCTTGTTTCTCATGGTCTGAGTCCTTTAGGTGTCTTTTGGCAAACTCCAAGCGGGCTGTCATGTGCTTTTTACTGAGGAGGAGCTTCCGTCTGGCCACTCTACCATAAAGGCCAGATTGGTGGAGTGCTGCAGAAATTGTTGTCCTTCTGGAAGTTTCTCACATCTCCACAGAGGAACTCTGGAGCTCTGTCAGAGTGACCATCGTGTTCTTGGTTACCTCCCTGACTAAGGCCCTTCTCCCCCGATTGCTCAGTTTGGCCGGGCGGCCAGCTCTAGGAAGAGTCTTGGTGGTTCCAAACTTCTTCCATTTAAGAATGATGGAGGCCACTGTGTTCTTGGGGACCTTCAATGCTGGAGACATCTTTTGGTACCCTTCCCCAGATCTGTGCCTCGACACAATCCTGTTTCGGCGCTCTACGGACAATTCCTCCGACCTCATGGCTTGGTTTTCGCTCTGACATGCACGGTCAACTGTGGGACCTTATATAGACAGGTGTGTGCCTTTCCAAATCATGTCCAATCAATTGAATTTACCACCAGGTGGACTCCAATCAAGTTGCAGAAACATCTCAGGGATGATCAATGGAAACAGGATGCCCCTGAGCTCAGTTTTGAGTCTCATAGCAAAGGGTCTGAATCCTGATGTAAATAAGGTCGTTTATTTTATTATACATTTACAACATTTTCTAAAAACCTGTTTTTGCTTTGTCATCATGGGTTCTTGTGATGTCATCATGGGTTCTTGTGATGTCATCATGGGTTCTTGTGATGTCATCATGGGTTCTTGGGATGTCATCATGGGGTCTTGGGATGTCATCATGGGGTCTTGGGATGTCATCACGGTGGGTCTTGGGATGTCATCACGGTGGGTCTTGGGATGTCATCATGGGGTCTTGGGATGTCATCATGGGGTCTTGGGATGTCATCACGGTGGGTCTTGATGTCATCACGGGGTCTTGTGATGTCATTATGGGGTCTTGTGACGTCATCACGGGGTCTTGTGACGTCATTATGGGGTCTTGTGACGTCATCACGGGGTCTTGTGTGTAGATTGATGAGGAAAACAATGATTTAATCAGTTTTAGAATAAGGCTGTAACGTGACAACATTTTTTTTTAAAGTCCAGGGGTCTGAATCCACCACCTCACCGTAGCAGGAACTCACTCCTTGGTGCTGTGGGACGTGTAGGTAGCAGGTTTACTACCAAAAGTCTTTCCTTTCGCTTTTCTGACTCATGATTTTGTCTCACCCAGCATGCATCAGACGGTGTGACTAGTTTTGAGGTGTCCTCTCCTCTGAGGTACGAGGACATTTCTCCCAGCATCACCCTGAAGACCTGGGTCCAGCCACTCAGGTACAAACACAGAAATACACACTGGTACATATGCCTGAATACAACCCCTACCTAACCTTCTACCCACTACATACAGTCTGATAACCCCTACCTAACCTTCTACCCACTACATACAGTCTGATAACCCCTACCTAACCCTCTACCCACTACATACAGTCTGATAACCCCTACCTAACCTTCTACCCACTACATACAGTCTGATAACCCCTACCTAACCCTCTACCCACTACATACAGTCTGATAACCCCTACCTAACCTTCTACCCACTACATACAGTCTGATAACCCCTACCTAACCTTCTACCCACTACATACAGTCTGATAACCCCTACCTAACCCTCTACCCCACTACATACAGTCTGATAACCCCTACCTAACCTTCTACCCACTACATACAGTCTGATAACCCCTACCTAACCCTCTACCCACTACATACAGTCTGATAACCCCTACCTAACCTTCTACCCACTACATACAGTCTGATAACCCCTACCTAACCTTCTACCCACTACATACAGTCTGATAACCCCTACCTAACCTTCTACCCACTACATACAGTCTGATAACCCCTACCTAACCCTCTACCCACTACATACAGTCTGATAACCCCTACCTAACCTTCTACCCACTACATACAGTCTGATAACCCCTACCTAACCCTCTACCCACTACATACAGTCTGATAACCCCTACCTAACCCTCTACCCACTACATACAGTCTGATAACCCCTACCTAACCTTCTACCCACTACATACAGTCTGATAACCCCTACCTAACCTTCTACCCACTACATACAGTCTGATAACCCCTACCTAACCCTCTACCCACTACATACAGTCTGATAACCCCTACCTAACCTTCTACCCACTACATACAGTCTGATAACCCCTACCTAACCCTCTACCCACTACATACAGTCTGATAACCTTCTACCCACTACATACAGTCTGATAACCCCTACCTAACCCTCTACCCACTACATACAGTCTGATAACCCCTACCTAACCTTCTACCCACTACATACAGTCTGATAACCCCTACCTAACCTTCTACCCACTACATACAGTCTGATAACCCCTACCTAACCTTCTACCCACTACATACAGTCTGATAACCCCTACCTAACCCTCTACCCACTACATACAGTCTGATAACCCTACCTAACCCTTCTACCCCACTACATACAGTCTGATAACCCCTACCTAACCCTCTACCCACTACATACAGTCTGATAACCCCTACCTAACCTTCTACCCACTACATACAGTCTGATAACCCTACCTAACCCTCTACCCACTACATACAGTCTGATAACCCCTACCTAACCCTCTACCCACTACATACAGTCTGATAACCCCTACCTAACCCTCTACCCACTACATACAGTCTGATAACCCCTACCTAACCTTCTACCCCACTACATACAGTCTGATAACCCCTACCTAACCTTCTACCCACTACATACAGTCTGATAACCCCTACCTAACCTTCTACCCACTACATACAGTCTGATAACCCCTACCTAACCCTCTACCCACTACATACAGTCTGATAACCCCTACCTAACCTTCTACCCACTACATACAGTCTGATAACCCCTACCTAACCTTCTACCCCACTACATACAGTCTGATAACCCCTACCTAACCCTCTACCCACTACATACAGTCTGATAACCCCTACCTAACCCTCTACCCACTACATACAGTCTGATAACCCCTACCTAACCCTCTACCCACTACATACAGTCTGATAACCCCTACCTAACCTTCTACCCACTACATACAGTCTGATAACCCCTACCTAACCTTCTACCCACTACATACAGTCTGATAACCCCTACCTAACCTTCTACCCACTACATACAGTCTGATAACCCCTACCTAACCTTCTACCCACTACATACAGTCTGATAACCCCTACCTAACCCTCTACCCACTACATACAGTCTGATAACCCCTACCTAACCCTCTACCCACTACATACAGTCTGATAACCCCTACCTAACCTTCTACCCACTACATACAGTCTGATAACCCCTACCTAACCTTCTACCCACTACATACAGTCTGATAACCCCTACCTAACCCTCTACCCACTACATACAGTCTGATAACCCCTACCTAACCTTCTACCCACTACATACAGTCTGATAACCCCTACCTAACCTTCTACCTACTACATACAGTCTGATAACCCCTACCTAACCCTCTACCCACTACATACAGTCTGATAACCCCTACCTAACCCTCTACCCACTACATACAGTCTGATAACCCCTACCTAACCTTCTACCCACTACATACAGTCTGATAACCCCTACCTAACCTTCTACCCACTACATACAGTCTGATAACCCCTACCTAACCCTCTACCCACTACATACAGTCTGATAACCCCTACCTAACCTTCTACCCACTACATACAGTCTGATAACCCCTACCTAACCTTCTACCCACTACATACAGTCTGATAACCCCTACCTAACCTTCTACCCACTACATACAGTCTGATAACCCATACCTAACCTTCTACCCACTACATACAGTCTGATAACCCCTACCTAACCTTCTACCCACTACATACAGTCTGATAACCCCTACCTAACCCTCTACCCACTACATACAGTCTGATAACCCCTACCTAACCCTTCTACCCACTACATACAGTCTGATAACCCCTACCTAACCCTCTACCCACTACATACAGTCTGATAACCCCTACCTAACCTTCTACCCACTACATACAGTCTGATAACCCCTACCTAACCCTCTACCCACTACATACAGTCTGATAACCCTACCTAACCTTCTACCCACTACATACAGTCTGATAACCCCTACCTAACCTTCTACCCACTACATACAGTCTGATAACCCCTACCTAACCCTCTACCCACTACATACAGTCTGATAACCCCTACCTAACCTTCTACCCACTACATACAGTCTGATAACCCCTACCTAACCTTCTACCCTCTACATACAGTCTGATAACCCTACCTAACCCTCTACCCACTACATACAGTCTGATAACCCCTACCTAACCTTCTACCCACTACATACAGTCTGATAACCCCTACCTAACCTTCTACCCACTACATACAGTCTGATAACCCCTACCTAACCTTCTACCCACTACATACAGTCTGATAACCCCTACCTAACCTTCTACCCACTACATACAGTCTGATAACCCCTACCTAACCTTCTACCCACTACATACAGTCTGATAACCCCTACCTAACCCTCTACCCACTACATACAGTCTGATAACCCCTACCTAACCTTCTACCCACTACATACAGTCTGATAACCCCTACCTAACCTTCTACCCCACTACATACAGTCTGATAACCCCTACCTAACCTTCTACCCACTACATACAGTCTGATAACCCCTACCTAACCCTCTACCCACTACATACAGTCTGATAACCCCTACCTAACCTTCTACCCCACTACATACAGTCTGATAACCCCTACCTAACCCTTCTACCCACTACATACAGTCTGATAACCCCTACCTAACCTTCTACCCCACTACATACAGTCTGATAACCCCTACCTAACCTTCTACCCACTACATACAGTCTGATAACCTTCTACCCCACTACATACAGTCTGATAACCCCTACCTAACCTTCTACCCACTACATACAGTCTGATAACCCCTACCTAACCTTCTACCCACTACATACAGTCTGATAACCCCTACCTAACCTTCTACCCACTACATACAGTCTGATAACCCCTACCTAACCTTCTACCCACTACATACAGTCTGATAACCCCTACCTAACCTTCTACCCACTACATACAGTCTGATAACCCCTACCTAACCTTCTACCCACTACATACAGTCTGATAACCCCTACCTAACCCTCTACCCACTACATACAGTCTGATAACCCCTACCTAACCCTCTACCCACTACATACAGTCTGATAACCCCTACCTAACCCTCTACCCACTACATACAGTCTGATAACCCCTACCTAACCCTTCTACCCACTACATACAGTCTGATAACCCCTACCTAACCTTCTACCCACTACATACAGTCTGATAACCCCTACCTAACCCTCTACCCACTACATACAGTCTGATAACCCCTACCTAACCTTCTACCCACTACATACAGTCTGATAACCCCTACCTAACCCTCTACCCACTACATACAGTCTGATAACCCCTACCTAACCTTCTACCCACTACATACAGTCTGATAACCCCTACCTAACCTTCTACCCACTACATACAGTCTGATAACCCCTACCTAACCTTCTACCCACTACATACAGTCTGATAACCCCTACCTAACCTTCTACCCACTACATACAGTCTGATAACCCCTACCTAACCTTCTACCCACTACATACAGTCTGATAACCCCTACCTAACCCTCTACCCACTACATACAGTCTGATAACCCCTACCTAACCCTCTACCCACTACATACAGTCTGATAACCCCTACCTAACCTTCTACCCACTACATACAGTCTGATAACCCCTACCTAACCTTCTACCCACTACATACAGTCTGATAACCCCTACCTAACCTTCTACCCACTACATACAGTCTGATAACCCCTACCTAACCTTCTACCCACTACATACAGTCTGATAACCCCTACCTAACCTTCTACCCACTACATACAGTCTGATAACCCCTACCTAACCCTCTACCCACTACATACAGTCTGATAACCCCTACCTAACCCTCTACCCACTACATACAGTCTGATAACCCCTACCTAACCCTCTACCCACTACATACAGTCTGATAACCCCTACCTAACCCTCTACCCACTACATACAGTCTGATAACCCCTACCTAACCCTCTACCCACTACATACAGTCTGATAACCCCTACCTAACCTTCTACCCACTACATACAGTCTGATAACCCCTACCTAACCTTCTACCCACTACATACAGTCTGATAACCCCTACCTAACCCTCTACCCACTACATACAGTCTGATAACCCCTACCTAACCCTCTACCCACTACATACAGTCTGATAACCCCTACCTAACCTACCCCACTACATACAGTCTGATAACCCCTACCTAACCTTCTACCCACTACATACAGTCTGATAACCCATACCTAACCCTCTACCCACTACATACAGTCTGATAACCCCTACCTAACCCTCTACCCACTACATACAGTCTGATAACCCCTACCTAACCTTCTACCCACTACATACAGTCTGATAACCCTACCTAACCTTCTACCCACTACATACAGTCTGATAACCCCTACCTAACCTTCTACCCACTACATACAGTCTGATAACCCCTACCTAACCCTCTACCCACTACATACAGTCTGATAACCCCTACCTAACCCTCTACCCACTACATACAGTCTGATAACCCTCTACTAACCTCTACCCACTACATACAGTCTGATAACCCCTACCTAACCCTCTACCCACTACATACAGTCTGATAACCCCTACCTAACCCTCTACCCACTACATACAGTCTGATAACCTTCTACCCACTACATACAGTCTGATAACCCCTACCTAACCCTCTACCCACTACATACAGTCTGATAACCCCTACCTAACCTTCTACCCACTACATACAGTCTGATAACCCCTACCTAACCTTCTACCCACTACATACAGTCTGATAACCCCTACCTAACCCTCTACCCACTACATACAGTCTGATAACCCCTACCTAACCCTCTACCCACTACATACAGTCTGATAACCCCTACCTAACCTTCTACCCACTACATACAGTCTGATAACCCCTACCTAACCTTCTACCCACTACATACAGTCTGATAACCCCTACCTAACCCTCTACCCACTACATACAGTCTGATAACCCTACCTAACCTTCTACCCACTACATACAGTCTGATAACCCCTACCTAACCCTCTACCCACTACATACAGTCTGATAACCCCTACCTAACCCTCTACCCACTACATACAGTCTGATAACCCCTACCTAACCTTCTACCCACTACATACAGTCTGATAACCCCTACCTAACCCTCTACCCACTACATACAGTCTGATAACCCCTACCTAACCCTCTACCCACTACATACAGTCTGATAACCCCTACCTAACCTTCTACCCACTACATACAGTCTGATAACCCCTACCTAACCTACCCCACTACATACAGTCTGATAACCCCTACCTAACCCTCTACCCACTACATACAGTCTGATAACCCCTACCTAACCTTCTACCCACTACATACAGTCTGATAACCCCTACCTAACCCTCTACCCACTACATACAGTCTGATAACCCCTACCTAACCTTCTACCCACTACATACAGTCTGATAACCTTCTACCCACTACATACAGTCTGATAACCCCTACCTAACCTCTACCCACTACATACAGTCTGATAACCCCTACCTAACCCTCTACCCACTACATACAGTCTGATAACCCCTACCTAACCTTCTACCCACTACATACAGTCTGATAACCCTACCTAACCTTCTACCCACTACATACAGTCTGATAACCCCTACCTAACCCTCTACCCACTACATACAGTCTGATAACCCCTACCTAACCTTCTACCCACTACATACAGTCTGATAACCCCTACCTAACCCTCTACCCACTACATACAGTCTGATAACCCCTACCTAACCTTCTACCCACTACATACAGTCTGATAACCCCTACCTAACCTTCTACCCACTACATACAGTCTGATAACCCCTACCTAACCCTCTACCCACTACATACAGTCTGATATGTATATACCCAGTTACATGACCATCCCTAGTCCCTCATTTGGTCAGCTTTCTGATTTTAACTTCTGGGTTAGAAGTTGAGATTTCCTGCTAAGACTTAGTCTTCGTCCTCTCAGAAGGAAACTCTCAGCCGTCTGCCCACAGCAGTTGACCTATTTCCCCCAAGCACCTCTCTAACTCTGTCTGTTTCCTGGTCTTCCAGACCTCTGAGTTGTAAGATCAAGGCTCTGGGTCACAGAGATGTCCTCCCCGACAACAGACAGCTCTATGAGATCCTCCTCACCTACAACTTCCACCAGGTGAGAGGGTTGAATTATAGAGCTCTGTTTGGTCTGTGTGTCTGTCTAACCCCTCTCTCCCTCTCTCCCCCAGCCTAAGTCAGGAGAGGTGACCCCCAGCTGTCCAGTACTGTATGTCTGTCTAACCTCTCTCTCCCCTCTCTCCCCCAGCCTAAGTCAGGAGAGGTGGCCCCCCCAGCTGTCCAGTACTGTGTGTCTGTCTAACCTCTCTCTCTCCCTCTCTCCCCAGCCTAAGTCAGGAGAGGTGACCCCCAGCTGTCCAGTACTGTGTGTCTGTCTAACCCCTCTCTCCCTCTCTCCCCCAGCCTAAGTCAGGAGAGGTGACCCCCAGCTGTCCAGTACTGTGTGTCTGTCTAACCTCTCTCTCCCTCTCTCCCCCAGCCTAAGTCAGGAGGTGACCCAGCTGTCCAGTACTGTGTGTCTGTCTACCCACACCTCTCTCCACAACATTAGAAGAGACTACTAAGGTCAGGAGGTCCTACCCACCAGCTGTCCAGAAGAGACTACTGTGTCTGTCTAACCCCTCTCACCTCTCTCCACAACATTAGAAGAGACTACTGGTCTGTAGACTCCTACCCACACCAGGTAGTATCCACAACATTAGAAGAGACTACTGGTCTGTAGACTCCTACCCACACCAGGTAGTATCCACAACATTAGAAGAGACTACTGGTCTGTAGACTCCTACCCACACCAGGTAGTATCCACAGCATTAGAAGAGACTACTGGTCAGTACTGTGTGTCTGTCTAACCTCTCTCACACCAGGTAGTCTCCACAACATTAGAAGAGACTACTGGTCTGTAGGCTCCTACCCACACCAGGTAGTATCCACAACATTAGAAGAGACTACTGGTCTGTAGACTCTCTCTCTCCCAGGTAGTCTCCACAACATTAGAAGAGACTACTGGTCTGTAGACTCCTACCCACACCAGGTAGTATCCACAACATTAGAAGAGACTACTGGTCTGTAGACCTCCTACCCACACCAGGTAGTATCCACAGCATTAGAAGAGACTACTGGTCTGAGACTCCTACCCACACCAGGTAGTATCCACAGCATTAGAAGAGACTACTGGTCTGTCCTACCCACACCAGGTAGTATCCACAACATTAGAAGAGACCTACTGGTCTGTAGACTCCTACCCACACCAGGTAGTATCCACAGCATTAGAAGAGACTACTGGTCTGTAGACTCCTACCCACACCAGGTAGTCCAGTACATTAGAAGAGACTACTGGTCTGTAGACTCCTACCCACACCAGGTAGTATCCACAACATTAGAAGAGACTACTGGTCTGTAGACTCCTACCCACACCAGGTAGTCCACAACATTAGAAGAGACTACTGTGTGTCTGTCTAATCTCTACCCACACCAGGTAGTATCCACAACATTAGAAGAGACTACTGGTCTGTAGACTCCTACCCACACCAGGTAGTATCCAGTACTGTGTGAGCAACTGTACTGGTCAGAGTTTGACTCTCACCAGGTAGTACCACAACATTAGAAGAGACTGCTGGGCTCTGTAGACTCCTACCCACACCAGGTAGTATCCACAGCATTAGAAGAGACTACTGGTCTGTAGACTCCTACCCACACCAGGTAGTATCCACAACATTAGAAGAGACTACTGGTCTGTAGACTCCTACCCACACCAGGTAGTATCCACAACATTAGAAGAGACTACTGGTCTCTGTAGAGTCCTACCCACACCAGGTAGTATCCACAACATTAGAAGAGACTACTGGTCTGTAGACTCCTACCCACACCAGGTAGTATCCACAACATTAGAAGAGACTACTGGTCTGTAGACTCCTACCCACACCAGGTAGTATCCACAGCATTAGAAGAGACTACTGGTCTGTAGACTCCTACCCACACCAGGTAGTATCCACAGCATTAGAAGAGACTACTGGTCTGTAGACTCCTACCCACACCAGGTAGTATCCACAACATTAGAAGAGACTACTGAGCCCTAAACTGCGAATGTAGTTTGAGGAGTTAGCGAGGTAATTTCGGGTCATCTTTGAGTTCAATTTGGGACAATCGGTACCAAGGAAGTGGCGCACCATTTAGCTACAGTAATTTAGTACGGTCTCATCGCTGCTACTCCCGTACGGACTCATCGCTGCTACTCCGGTCCGGACTCATCGCTGCTACTCCCGTACGGACTCGTCGCTGCTACTCCCGTAGGGACTCGTCGCTGCTACTCCCGTAGGGACTCGTCGCTGCTACTCCCGTAGGACTCGTCGCTGCTACTCCCGTAGGGACTCGTCGCTGCTACTCCCGTACGGACTCGTCGCTGCTACTCCCGTACGGACTCGTCGCTGCTACTCCCGTACGGACTCGTCGCTGCTACTCCCGTACGGACTCGTCGCTGCTACTCCCGTAGGGACTCGTCGCTGCTACTCGTACGGACTCGTCGCTGCTACCGCGTCAGACGGACTCGCCGCTGCTACTCGCGTCACGGACTCGTCGCTGCTACTCGCGTCTGGACTCGCCGCTGCTACTCGCGTCACGGACTCGTCGCTGCTACTCGGCGTCGGACTCGTCGCTGCTACTCGCAGCACGGACTCGTCGCTGCTACTCGCGTACGGACTCGTCGCTGCTACTCCCGTAGGGACTCGTCGCTGCTACTCCCGTACGGACTCTTCGCTGCTACTCCCGTTCGGACTCATCAGGTTTACTGTCAGGGCCCAGGTCTGACAGAATCTGTGCAGAAGATCTAGGTGATTCTGTAGGCCCTCCTTGGTTGGGGACAGAAGCACCAGATCATCAGCGAACAGTAGACATTTGACTTCAGATTCCAGTAGGGTGAGGCCGGGTGCTGTAGACTGTTCTAGTGGCCAATTAGTTGATATAAATGTTGAAGAGGGTGGGGCTCAAACTGCATCCCTGTCTCACCCCACGGCCCTGTGGAAAGAAATGTTTTTTCCCCCAATTCTTTTTAACTTCACACTTATTGTTTGTGTACATTGATTTTATAATGTTTCTCTCTCTCTCTCTGTCTCTCTGTCTCTCTGTCTCTCTGTCTCTCTCTCTCTCTCTGTCTCTCTGTCTCTGTCTCTCTGTCTCTCTGTCTCTGTCTCTCTGTCTCTCTCTCTCTCTGTCTCTCTGTCTCTCTGTCTCTCTGTCTCTGTCTCTCTCTCTCTCTCTCTCCGTCAGTACTCTCTGAAACTAGAGAAAGGTGACTACACGGTACGTCTGCAGGTGCGTCATGAGCAGGCCAGTGAGCTGGAGCGTCTGAAGGACCTTCCGTTTGTGGTGTCCCACCGTCTGTCCACTACTCTGACCCTGGATGTGTATGAGTCTCACCGCGCTGCCCTCATGGCTAAGAAGAAAACTAACTCCCTGACCCTGACCCCTGGAGCTACTCAGCCCTTTTATGTTACAGCCCTGCCTGACGACAAGTAAGTTCCCCTGACCCTCACCCCTGGTGACCCTGACCCCTGGCGACCCTGACGCCTTCCCCTCACCCCTGGTGACCCTGATGCCTGAACCTCACCCCTGGCGACCCTGACCTCGACCCCTGACCCTCACCTGGTGACCCTGACCTCACCTGGCTGACCTGACCCTCACCTGGCGACCTGGCTGACCCTCACCCCTGGTGACCCCTCACCCTGGTGACCCTGACCCTCACCCCTGGTGACCCTGACGCCGACTGACCCTCACCCCTGGTGACCCTGACGCCTGACCCTCACCCCTGGCGACCCTGACGCCTGACCCTCACCCCTGGCGACCCTGACGCCTGACCCTCACCCCTGGCGACCCTGACCCCTGACCCTCACCCCTGACGCCTGACCCTCACCCCTGGCGACCCTGACCCTCACCCCTGGCGCCTGACCCTCACCCCTGGCGACCCTGACCCTCACCCCTGGCCTGACCCTCACCCCTGAAGTGGGTTTCTCTCCTTATCTGTTCTCCTTCATCTAAAAACACAGTCTGTCTGACTCCCCCCTTCTCCACCTCTCTCTCTCTGTCTCTCTCTGTCTCTCTCTCTCTGTCTCTCTCTCTCTCTCTCTCTGTCTCTCTCTCTGTCTCTCTCTGTCTCTCTCTCTCTCTCTGTCCAGGGTTCCTAAAGGAACATGTCCAGGATGCTATCTGACCGGCTCCCTGGTCGTGCCTAAGGGAGAGTACGGAAAGAAAGCAGTGAGTGGCTCTTTCTACTGTCAGTCAACAGCTCTCTAACACTCTCATTGGCTCACTCCTTTCATGGCCACTCTCGTCATCCTCCTCAACCAATCACAAGCTTTGCTTAGCGTCACAGTTTTAGTTGCACGTTACTTGGATGCTCTTTTCACTGTGTGGTGGGAGGGAGGGCTTTCCCAGTTCCTGCCTACGACTCAGGGGTCTGTGATTTGTCGATGCTGCTGTCTGTCACTCTGCTGTTTTGTTGTGTTCAGGAGTTCTGTTGGTTGTGTGTCTCTACTGAATTTCCTGCTTTCCTGTGGCTTCACTGTGAACTTCCTGTTGCTGCTGTGTGGACATGGCTGTGCCTTCGTGGGACCGTGTAGTTGTAAACGATGAGACAGAGGGATGGAAAGAGAAGCAGTATGACTTGCCACTAGTTGTAGACGATGAGACAGAGAATGAAGAAGCATTATGACTTGCCACTGAAACGATGAGACAGAGGAGATAGAGAAGCAGTATGACTTGCACTCTAGTTGTAAACGATGAGACAGAGGGATAGAAAGAGAAGCAGTATGACTTGCCACTAGTTGTAAACGATGAGACAGGGGGATGGAAAGAGAAGCAGTATGACTTGCCACTAGTTGTAAACGATGAGACAGAGGGATGGAAAGAGAAGCAGTATGACTTGCCGCTAGTTGTAAACGATGAGACAGAGGGATGGAAAGAGAAGCAGTATGACTTGCCTCTAGTTGTAAACGATGAGACAGAGGGATGGAAAGAGAAGCAGTATGACTTGCCGCTAGTTGTAAAACGATTGAGACAGAGGGATGGAAAAAGAGAAGCAGTATGACTTGCCACTAGTTGTAAACGATGAGACGGAGGGATGGAAAGAGAAGCAGTATGACTTGCTACTAGTTGTAAAACGATGAGACAGAGGGATGGAAAGAGAAGCAGCATGACTTGCCTCTAGTTGTAAACGATGAGACAGAGGGATAGGAAAGAGAAGCAGTATGACTTGCCACTAGTTGTAAAACGATGAGACGAGGGATGAAAGAGAAGCAGTATGACTTGCCACTAGTTGTAAAACGATGAGACAGAGGGATAGAAAGAGAAGCAGTATGACTTGCCACTAGTTGTATGGCGATGAGACGGGATGGAAAGAGAAGCAGTATGACTTGCCACTAGTTGTAAACGATGGAGACAGGGGATGGAAAGAGAAGCAGTATGACTTGCCACTAGTTGTAAACGATGAGACGGAGGGATAGAAAGAGAAGCAGTATGATCTGCCACTAGTTGTAAATGATGACAGAGGGATGGAAAGAGAAGCAGTATGACTTGCCACTAGTTGTAAACGATG
This sequence comes from Brachymystax lenok tsinlingensis, assembly GCA_030435695.1. Taxonomy (NCBI): domain Eukaryota; kingdom Metazoa; phylum Chordata; class Actinopteri; order Salmoniformes; family Salmonidae; genus Brachymystax; species Brachymystax lenok. Next base: position 51,729,714 of record CM059814.1, read on the forward strand.
AGACAGAGGGATGGAAAGAGAAGCAGTATGACAGCCACTAGTTGTAAACGATGAGACAGAGGGATAGAAAGAGAAGCAGTATGACTTGCCACTAGTTGTAAACGATGAGACAGAGGGATGGAAAGAGAAGCAGTATGATTCTGCCACTAGTTGTAAAACTGCTTGATGAGACAGAGGGATGGAAAGAGAAGCAGTATGACTTGCCACTAGTTGTAAACGATGAGACAGAGGGATGGAAAGAGAAGCAGTATGACTTGCCACTAGTTGTAAACGATGAGACAGAGGGATAGAAAGAGAAGCAGTATGACTTGCCACTAGTTGTAAAAGCGATGAGACAGAGGATGGAAAGAGAAGCAGTATGACTTGCCACTAGTTGTAAAACGATGAGAGCGGAGGGATGGAAAGAGAAGCAGTATGACTTGCCACTAGTTGTAAAACGATGAGACGAGGGGATGGAAAGAGAAGCAGTATGACTTGCCACTAGTTGTAAAACGATGAGGCGGAGGGATGGAAAGAGAAGCAGTATGACTTGCCACTAGTTGTAAACGATGAGACAGAGGATGGAAAGAGAGCAGTATGACTTGCCTCTGGTTGTAAAACGATGAGACGGAGGGATGGAAAGAGAAGCAGTATGACTTGCCACTAGTTGTGAAACGATGAGACGGAGGGATGGAAAGAGAAGCAGGTATGACTTGCCACTAGTTGTAAAGCGATGAGACAGAGGGATGGAAAGAGAAGCAGTATGACTTGCCACTCTACTAGTTGTAAACGATGAGAGCGGAGGGATGGAAAGAGAAGCAGTATGACTTGCCACTAGTTGTAAAACGATGAGACAGAGGGATGGAAAGAGAAGCAGTATGACGCTGCCTCTAGTTGTAAACGATGAGACAGAGGGATGGAAAGAGAAGCAGTATGACTTGCCTCTAGTTGTAAAACTTGATGAGACAGAGGATGGAAAGAGAAGCAGTATGACTTGCCTCTAGTTGTAAACGATGAGACAGAGGGATAGAAAGAGAAGCAGTATGACTTGCCACTAGTTGTAAACGATGAGACAGAGGGATGGAAAGAGAAGCAGTATGACTTGCCACTAGTTGTAAACGATGAGACAGAGGGATGGAAAGAGAAGCAGTATGACTTGCCACTAGTTGTAAAACGATGAGACAGAGGGATGGAAAGAGAAGCAGTATGACTTGCCACTAGTTGTAAACGATGAGACAGAGGGATGGAAAGAGAAGCAGTATGACTTGCCACTAGTTGTAAACGATGAGACAGAGGGATGGAAAGAGAAGCAGTATGACTTGCCACTAGTTGTAAACGATGAGACAGAGGGATGGAAAGAGAAGCAGTATGACTTGCCACTAGTTGTAAACGATGAGACAGAGGGATGGAAAGAGAAGCAGTATGACTTGCCACTAGTTGTAAACGATGAGACAGAGGGATGGAAAGAGAAGCAGTATGACTTGCCACTAGTTGTAAAACGATGAGACAGGGATGGAAAGAGAAGCAGTATGACTTGCCACTAGTTGTAAACGATGAGACAGAGGGATGGAAAGAGAAGCAGTATGACTTGCCACTAGTTGTAAACGATGAGACGGGGATAGAAAGAGAAGCAGTATGACTTGCCACTAGTTGTAAACGATGAGACAGAGGGATGGAAAGAGAAGCAGTATGACTTGCCACTAGTTGTAAACTGATGAGACAGGGGATGGAAAGAGAAGCAGTATGACTTGCCACTAGTTGTATCTACAGAGGGATGGAAAGAGAAGCAGTATGACTTGATGAAACGATGAGACAGAGGGATGGAAAGAGAAGCAGTATGACTTGAAGTTGTAAAACGATGAGACTGGAAAGAGAAGCAGTATGACTTGCCACTAGTGGATGGAAAGAGAAGCAGTATGACTTGCCTCTAGTTGTAAACGATGAGACAGAGGGATGGAAAGAGAAGCAGTATGACTTGCCACTAGTGGATGGAAAGAGAAGCAGTATGACTTGCCACTAGTTGTAAACGATGAGACAGAGGGATGGAAAGAGAAGCAGTATGACTTGCCACTAGTTGTAAACGATGAGACAGAGGGATGGAAAGAGAAGCAGTATGACTTGCCACTAGTTGTAAACGATGAGACAGAGGGATGGAAAGAGCAGTATGACTTGCCACTGTGACTTGCCACTAGTTGTAAACGATGAGACAGAGGATGGAGGAGAATAGAGACAGAGAAAGAGAAGCAGTATGACTTGCCACTAGTTGTAAACGATGAGCGATGGAAAGAGAAGCAGAGGATGAGACAGAGGGATAGAAAGAGAAGCAGTATGACTTGCCACTAGTTGCTTGATGAGACAGAGGGATGGAAAGAGAAGCAGTATGACTTGCCACTAGTTGTAAACGATGAGACAGAGGGATGGAAAGAGAAGCAGTATGACTTGCCACTAGTTGTACTTGATGAGACAGAGGGATGGAAAGAGAAGCAGTATGACTTGCCACTAGTTGTAAACGATGAGACAGAGGGATGGAAAGAGAAGCAGTATGACTTGCCACTAGTTGTGCGATGAGACAGAGGGATGGAAGAGAAGCAGTATGACTTGCCTCTACGATGAGACAGAGGGATGGAAAGAGAAGCAGTATGACTTGCCACTAGTTGTACGATGAGACAGAGGATGGAAAGAGAAGCAGTATGACTTGCCACTAGTTGTAAACGATGAGACAGAGGGATGGAAAGAGAAGCAGTATGACTTGCCACTAGTTGTAAACGATGAGACAGAGGGATGGAAAGAGAAGCAGTATGACTTGCCACTAGTTGTAAAACGATGAGACAGAGGGATGGAAAGAGAAGCAGTATGACTTGCCACTAGTTGTAAAACGATGAGACAGAGGGATGGAAAGAGAAGCAGTATGACTTGCCTCTAGACTTTATGACTTGTGAGATGAGACAGAGGGATGGAAAGAAAGCAGTATGACTTGCCACTAGTTGTAGCGATGAGACAGAGGATGGAAAGAAGCAGTATGACTTGCCACTAGTTGTAAACGATGAGACAGAGGGATGGAAAGAGAAGCAGTATGACTTGCCACTAGTTGTAAACGATGAGACAGAGGGATGGAAAGAGAAGCAGTATGACTTGCCACTAGTTGTAAAACGATGAGACAGAGGATGGAAAGAGAAGCAGTATGACTTGCCACTAGTTGTAAACGATGAGACAGAGGGATGGAAAGAGAAGCAGTATGACTTGCCTCTAGTTGTAAACGATGAGACAGAGGGATGGAAAGAGAAGCAGTATGACTTGCCACTAGTTGTAAACGATGAGACAGAGGGATGGAAAGAGAAGCAGTATGACTTGCCACTAGTTGTAAACGATGAGACAGAGGGATGGAAAGAGAAGCAGTATGACTTGCCTCTAGTTGTAAACGATGAGACAGAGGGATGGAAAGAGAAGCAGTATGACTTGCCACTAGCTTGATGAGACAGAGGGATGGAAGAAAGCAGTATGACTTGCCACTAGATGATGAGACTGGAAAGAAGCAGTATGATGCCAAGCGATGAGACAGAGGGATGGAAGAGAAGCAGTATGACTTGCCACTAGTTGCTTGATGAGACAGAGGATAAAGAGAAGCAGTATGACTTGCCACTAGTTGCTTGATGAGACAGAGGATGGAAAGAGAAGCAGTATGACTTGCCACTAGTTAAACGATGAGACAGAGGGATGGAAAGAGAAGCAGTATGACTTGCCACTAGTTGCTTGATGAGACAGAGGGATGGAAAGAGAAGCAGTATGACTTGCCACTGGTTGTAAACGATGAGACAGAGGGATGGAAAGAGAAGCAGTATGACTTGCCACTAGTTGTAAACGATGAGACAGAGGGATGGAAAGAGAAGCAGTATGACTTGCCACTAGTTGTAAACTTGATGAGACAGAGGGATGGAAAGAGAAGCAGTATGACTTGCCACTAGTTGTAAAACGATGAGACAGAGGGATGGAAAGAGAAGCAGTATGACTTGCCACTAGTTGTAAACGATGAGACAGAGGGATGGAAAGAGAAGCAGTATGACTTGCCACTAGTTGTAAACGATGAGACAGAGGGATGGAAAGAGAAGCAGTATGACTTGCCACTAGTTGTAAAACGATGAGACAGAGGGATGGAAAGAGAAGCAGTATGACTTGCCACTAGTTGTAAAACGATGAGACAGAGGGATGGAAAGAGAAGCAGTATGACTTGCCACTAGTTGTAAACGATGAGACAGAGGGATGGAAAGAGAAGCAGTATGACTTGCCACTAGTTGTAAACGATGAGACAGAGGGATGGAAAGAGAAGCAGTATGACTTGCCACTAGTTGTAAACGATGAGACAGAGGGATGGAAAGAGAAGCAGTATGACTTGCCACTAGTTGTAAAACGATGAGACAGAGGGATGGAAAGAGAAGCAGTATGACTTGCCACTAGTTGTAAACGATGAGACAGAGGGATGGAAAGAGAAGCAGTATGACTTGCCACTAGTTGTAAACGATGAGACAGAGGGATGGAAAGAGAAGCAGTATGACTTGCCACTAGTTGTAGATGGCAGTATGACTTGCCAGGCGATGAGGGGGATAGAAAGAGAAGCAGTATGACTTGCCACTAGTTGTAAACGATGAGACAGAGGGATAGAAAGAGAAGCAGTATGACTTGCCACTAGTTGTAAACGATGAGACAGGGGGATAGAAAGAGAAGCAGCATGCTCCTATACCTTCCTGTGTTCTCTCTCTCTCTCACTGTGTGTTATTCTGACCACCAGGGACAGGCCTCTGCAAAACGACAAGGAAAATTTAAAAAGGTACTGATGGGCTAGTGTCACTCTTGTCAAATCCTCAAAGAAAAATTGTGTTTTATGTTGTGAGTCACTCTGGTGGAAGAATGAAGATATTTGCTAGCCTAACGTGTATAGATATTTCTACCGACTAGGTCACACGTTATTTTATTCTGGTGGTCAATATAGCGACACAGCTGTGTTCTGTCACCATGACCAACTCATTCTAACTGACAAGGGATTGGACAGACACACAGGGGAACTGTTGTAAAGGCTTATGGGTAATGTAGTCCTAGAGGGTCAGTTTGGGTTAACCAGTGTTTGTCTTTCTCATCAGGACATTGTGCCAGTGGTCTACCACCTGATCCCTGCACCCAACAAGACCAAGAACGGAGCCAAGGAGAAGGACGGAGAGAAGGAGGGAGCCAAGGAGAAGAATGTGACGGAGGAGTTTGAAGAGGCTCTCAGAGACCTGAAGATCCAGTGGATGACCAAGTCAGTCTCTCTGTCTGTTTGGGTCTTTCTACCTGCTGTCAGTCTCTCTGTTTGTTTGGGTCTTTCTACCTGCTGTCAGTCTCTTTGTTTGTTTGGGTCTTTCTACCTGCTGTCAGTCTCTCTGTTTGGGTCTTTCTACCTGCTGTCAGTCTCTCTGTCTGTTTGGGTCTTTCTACCTGATGTCAGTCTCTCTGTCTGTTTGGGTCTTTCTACCTACTGTCAGTCTCTCTGTCTGTTTGGGTCTTTCTACCTACTGTCAGTCTCTCTGTCTGTTTGGGTCTTTCTACCTGCTGTCAGTCTCTCTGTCTGTTTGGGTCTTTCTACCTGCTGTCAGTCTCTCTGTCTGTTTGGGTCTTTCTACCTGCTGTCAGTCTCTCTGTCTGTTTGGGTCTTTCTACCTACTGTCAGTCTCTCTGTCTGTTTGGGTCCTTCTCCCATTCCACTGTGTCTGTTTGGGTCCTTCTCCCATTCCACTGTGTCTGTTTGGGTCCTTCTCCCATTCCACTGTGTCTGTTTGGGTCCTTCTCCCATTCCACTGTGTCTGTTTGGGTCCTTCTCCCATTCCACTGTGTCTGTTTGGGTCCTTCTCCCATTCCACTGTGTCTGTTTGGGTTCTTCTCCCATTCCACTGTGTCTGTTTGGGTCCTTCTCCCATTCCACTGTGTCTGTTTGGGTTCTTCTCCCATTCCACTGTGTCTGTTTGGGTCCTTCTCCCATTCCACTGTGTCTGTTTGGGTCCTTCTCCCATTCCACTGTGTCTGTTTGGGTCCTTCTCCCATTCCACTGTGTCTGTTTGGGTCCTTCTCCCATTCCACTGTGTCTGTTTGGGTTCTTCTCCCATTCCACTGTGTCTGTTTGGGTCCTTCTCCCATTCCACTGTGTCTGTTTGGGTCCTTCTCCCATTCCACTGTGTCTGTTTGGGTTCTTCTCCCATTCCACTGTGTCTGTTTGGGTCCTTCTCCCATTCCACTGTGTCTGTTTGGGTCCTTCTCCCATTCCACTGTGTCTGTTTGGGTCCTTCTCCCATTCCACTGTGTCTGTTTGGGTCCTTCTCCCATTCCACTGTGTCTGTTTGGGTCCTTCTCCCATTCCACTGTGTCTGTTTGGGTTCTTCTCCCATTCCACTGTGTCTGTTTGGGTCCTTCTCCCATTCCACTGTGTCTGTTTGGGTCCTTCTCCCATTCCACTGTGTCTGTTTGGGTCCTTCTCCCATTCCACTGTGTCTGTTTGGGTCCTTCTCCCATTCCACTGTGTCTGTTTGGGTTCTTCTCCCATTCCACTGTGTCTGTTTGGGTCCTTCTCCCATTCCACTGTGTCTGTTTGGGTCCTTCTCCCATTCCACTGTGTCTGTTTGGGTCCTTCTCCCATTCCACTGTGTCTGTTTGGGTCCTTCTCCCAGTCCACTGTGTCTGTTTGGGTCCTTCTCCCAGTCCACTGTGTCTGTTTGGGTCCTTCTCCCAGTCCACTGTGTCTGTTTGGGTCCTTCTCCCAGTCCACTGTGTCTGTTTGGGTCCTTCTCTCATTCCACTGTGTCTGTTTGGGTTCTTCTCCCATTCCACTGTGTCTGTTTGGGTCCTTCTCCCATTCCACTGTGTCTGTTTGGGTTCTTCTCCCAGTCCACTGTGTCTGTTTGGGTCCTTCTCCCATTCCACTGTGTCTGTTTGGGTCCTTCTCTCATTCCACTGTGTCTGTTTGGGTTCTTCTCCCATTCCACTGTGTCTGTTTGGGTCCTTCTCCCATTCCACTGTGTCTGTTTGGGTCCTTCTCTCATTCCACTGTGTCTGTTTGGGTCCTTCTCCCATTCCACTGTGTCTGTTTGGGTTCTTCTCCCATTCCACTGTGTCTGTTTGGGTTCTTCTCCCAGTCCACTGTGTCTGTTTGGGTCCTTCTCCCAGTCCACTGTGTCCCGTCATCTCTCTCTGTTCTGTGGTCTTGGGAAATGCCTCATCGTGTTAAAGTAAGAGGCTGCAGATTGGACAGAACAAAGCAGCAAGGATTGGTTTTAAGGTGGAGATAAGGTTTCTTCTGTTGTAGTCATGAGCAATGCTCTCTTGGTTGGTCATCAATCAACAAGATAATGTAGACCATTTTAAAACGGCCAAACTCTATTGACAACAGCATTCAGTTGGTAAGGGACAGACATTCAGTCAACACCAGGACTAGACTGTCCACCATCTGTGTGTTTTTATCCGGACAGAAAAGAGAAAAAGACAAAAGAACATTTTGATTCAGAGCAATAAAAATGTAAAAAGTGAATAATTTATCTGAGTGAACCAGAAACCTTTCAATATATATTAAATCATTCAATACTTTAGAACCATTTGTAAATATAATAAATGGGAGGGTTGTGCTGGACTATGGTAGATGGAAGGGACCACTCTACCTTATCCAGTCTGTTAGAGTATTGATCTGGTCAATATGGCAGAGTGTTATGTCTGTTTGTAACAGTGTGTTATGTGGAAAATGTGATCGTATTATAAATTGTATTTTAATGTTTAAGGACTCTTGAAAATGTGTCCAAAATGAGATCCTAATAAAATCTCTCTCTCTCTCTCTCTCTCTCTCTCTCTCTCTCTCTCTCTGTCTCTCTGTCTCTCTGTCTCTCTGTCTCTGTGTCTCTCTCTCTCTCTCTGTCTCTCTCTCTCTCTCTCTTCCCCCTCTTCCCCCTCCAGGTTAGACACCAGCTCCCTGTATGATGAACTGAAGGAGAACTTCTCTTCTTACCTGCCGCTACATGTTCAGAGGCTGCACCAGCTCGACTCTGAGAAGGTACACACACTATCTGCTGTCGATTAGTCGTGTCTAACCCTGATCTCTCTCTCTCTCTGCTGTCGATTAGTCGTGTCTAACCCGGATCTCTCTCTCTTTGCTGTTGATTAGTCGTGTCTAACCCGGATCTCTCTCTCTCTGCTGTTGATTAGTCGTGTCTAACCCTGATCTGTCGATTAGTCACGTCTAACCCGGATCTCTCTCTCTCTCTGCTGTTGATTAGTCATGTCTAACCCGGATCTCTCTCTCTCTCTCTCTGCTGTTGATTAGTCGTGTCTAACCCGGATCTCTCTCTCTGCTGTTGATTAGTCGTGTCTAACCCGGATCTCTCTCTCTCTCTGCTGTTGATTAGTCGTGTCTAACCCGGATCGCTCTCTCTGCTGTCGATTAATTGTGTCTAACCCTGATCGCTCTCTGCTGTTGATTAATCGTGTCTAACCCGGATCTCTCTCTCTGCTGTTGATTAGTGGTGTCTAACCCGGATCGCTCTCTCTCTGCTGTTGATTAGTCGTGTCTAACCCTGATCTGTCGATTAGTCACGTCTAACCCGGATCTCTCTCTGCTGTCGATTAGTCGTGTCTAACCCGGATCTCTCTCTCTCTCGCTCTGCTGTTGATTAGTCGTGTCTAACCCGGATCTCTCTCTCTCTCGCTCTGCTGTTGATTAGTCGTGTCTAACCCGGATCGCTCTCTCTGCTGCCGATTAGTCGTGTCTAACCCTGATCTCGCTCTGCTGTTGATTAATCGTGTCTAACCCGGATCTCTCTCTCTGCTGTTGATTAGTGGTGTCTAACCCGGATCTCTCTCTCTCTCTCTGCTGTTGATTAATCGTGTCTAACCCGGATCTCTCTCTCTGCTGTTGATTAATCGTGTCTAACCCGGATCTCTCTCTCTGCTGTTGATTAATCGTGTCTAACCCGGATCTCTCTCTCTCTGCTGTTGATTAGTGGTGTCTAACCCGGATCTCTCTCTCTCTGCTGTTGATTAATCGTGTCTAACCCTGATCTCTCTCTCTGCTGTTGATTAGTCGTGTCTAACCCTGATCTCTCGCTCTGCTGTTGATTAATCGTGTCTAACCCGGATCTCTCTCTCTGCTGTTGATTAGTCGTGTCTAACCCGGATCTCTCTCTCTCTCTCTGCTGTTGATTAATCGTGTCTAACCCAGATCTCTCTCTCTCTCTCTCTCTCTGCTGTTGATTAATCGTGTCTAACCCGGATATCTCTCTCTCTCTCTCTCTCTCTGCTGTTTATTAGTCGTGTCTAACCCGGATCTCTCTCTCTCTGCTGTTGATTAGTCGTGTCTAACCCGGATCTCTCTCTCTGTAGGAGCGTTTGAAGCGCCTGGGTGACATCGTAACGGCCTCTGACATGGTTCTGTCTCAGATCGACCAGACGACCCTGGCAGTCTACCTCACCATAAAGACCGACCCCCGCCCTGACGCTGCCACCATCAAGAGGTACACCACTGAGTCTCAGACTGAGGGCCCAAATGGCACCCTATTCCCTATATAGTGCACTACTTTAGACCAGAGCCCTATAGAACCCTATTCCCTATATAGTGCACTACTTTAGACCAGAGCCCTATGGAACCCTATTCCCTATATAGTGCACTACTTTAGACCAGGGCCCTATAGAACCCTATTCCCTATATAGTGCACTACTTTAGACCAGGGCCCTATAGAACCCTATTCCCTATATAGTGCACTACTTTAGACCAGGGCCCTATAGAACCCTATTCCCTATATAGTGCACTACTTTAGACCAGGGCCCTATAGAACCCTATTCCCTATATAGTGTACTACTTTAGACCAGAGCCCTATAGAACCCTATTCCCTATATAGTGTACTACTTTAGACCAGAGCCCTATGGAACCCTATTCCCTATATAGTGCACTACTTTAGACCAGAGCCCTATAGAACCCTATTCCCTATATAGTGCACTACTTTAGACCAGGGCCCTATAGAACCCTATTCCCTATATAGTGCACTACTTTAGACCAGGGCCCTATAGAACCCTATTCCCTATATAGTGCACTACTTTAGACCAGGGCCCTATAGAACCCTATTCCCTATATAGTGCACTACTTTAGACCAGGGCCCTATAGAACCCTATTCCTATATAGTGCACTACTTTAGACCAGGGCCCTATAGAACCCTATTCCCTATATAGTGCACTACTTTAGACCAGGGCCCTATAGAACCCTATTCCCTATATAGTGCACTACTTTAGACCAGGGCCCTATAGAACCCTATTCCCTATATAGTGCACTACTTTAGACCAGGGCCCTATAGAACCCTATTCCCTATATAGTGCACTACTTTAGACCAGGGCCCTATAGAACCCTATTCCCTATATAGTGCACTACTTTAGACCAGGGCCCTATAGAACCCTATTCTATATAGTGCACTACTTTAGACCAGGGCCCTATAGAACCCTATTCCCTATATAGTGCACTACTTTAGACCAGGGCCCTATAGAACCCTATTCCCTATATAGTGCACTACTTTAGACCAGGGCCCTATGGTCACAACAGGTTGTCTTGTCTTTCTCTATCCGTTAACCACTTCCTTTGATCTGATTTCTAGAGAATTTGTAATGGATTTGATATGAAAATAGATCTGGATTTGTTTCCTGCGTGTTCCTGCAGTGACATGGAGAAGCAGAAAGGTTCCCTGCTGGATGCTCTGTGTAGGAAGGGCTGCGCCCTGGCTGACCTGCTACTGCAGCCTGCTACAGCCCAGGACGGGGCTGGAGGGGCTGGGGAGGCTGGAGGGGCTGGGGAGGCTGGAGGAGCTGGGGAGGCTGGAGGGCTGGGGAGGCTGGAGGGGCTGGGGAGGCTGGAGGGACTGGGGAGGCTGGGGAGGCTGGGGGGGCTGGGGAGGCTGGAGGGACTGGGGCAGAGACTGGGCCTGAAGAAGGGGAGGTGACCAGCTCTGACGACGCCCAACAGGGCACGGCCAAAGCCTTGACAGACACCTTCTGGGAGCTGCAGAAGTGGGCGGAGCTAACTGACTCTAAGGTGAGGAGAAGAGGATGCGGCCAGCCGTTTCCTTGTTTATGGTTTTGTTAGGGTTCGTTCCTTGTGTCCTTATCAATCATTGGCTCATTGGTGAAATTAGCATTATGACAATATCTTTCATTAAATCATTCAAAAACCTTTATTAATGCAATTGCAGACAGAAGTTGACAAACAGGAACATAGCACGCATGTTTCCCAGTAAGTTCTGCACTTTAGGGAAAGTCTAAGTTGCTTTTATCATGCTTGTAGCCAACCCTCTGTGATGTCACTGCGTTAGTTTATTACTCTCTACTTATCAGACCAAGCCCATGCATCCACAGCTGCACAAACATAGAGTTCGCTGTTATCTAAACGCTAGGCAATAAATGTCCACTCCCCAAAGTTGATTTGTTGTGGAATGTCTTGAATAGTCTCTTATCTCCCCCACTCCCCTGCAAAGCTATGTCTCAGTCACACATTTCCCATAGGGCTTCTTTATAAGAAGCAGAGAGAGAGAGAGAACTAAAACAACTGTGGAACAATACTAAAACCTCTACAATTAATATATATTGTCAATCTGTAGTCTAGGAACCTATAAATGTAAGGAGGGAGGGGTCTTATAACCCCTCCCCTTCTATTAATATAACATAAGCATAATCAATTATTATCGTACATCAAACATTTAGTACAGCCTTATCATGACCCCTAGGTGATCCTCTAACAGTGTTTTCCCCGAAAGATCCCGGCTTACGCCACAACTTGCAGTGGATGCCGGGGCGCAACGGGTAACTTCACATACGAATTCATCGGTCTCGATCTTTCTCCCAATGTCTGATGGTTTGATCCCCTTCCTCCTCTCCAGGTGTTGACGTTCTCCTACAAACATGCACTAGTGAATAAGATGTACGGCAGAGCCCTGAAGTACGCCTCCAAGATCGTAGAAGATAAACCCAGTAGAGAGAACTTGAAGAACTGCATCCAGGTCAGAAACAGCCTCGACACAACTGCCTGATACGCCTTCTAACATGTTAGACTTAGAGTCATGTTTTGTCAGCCTAAAGACTAGCAGTGTTTTAATGTGTCTGTAACACAGAGCCTAAAGACTAGCAGTGTTTTAATGTGTCTGTAACACAGAGCCTAAAGACTAGCAGTGTTTAATGTGTCTGTAACACAGAGCCTAAAGACTAGCAGTGTTTTAATGTGTCTGTAACACAGAGCCTAAAGACTAGCAGTGTTTTAATGTGTCTGTAACACAGAGCCTAAAGACTAGCAGTGTTTTAATGTGTCTGTAACACAGAGCCTAAAGACTAGCAGTGTTTTAATGTGTCTGTAACACAGAGCCTAAAGACTAGCAGTGTTTAATGTGTCTGTAACACAGAGCCTAAAGACTAGCAGTGTTTTAATGTGTCTGTAACACAGAGCCTAAAGACTAGCAGTGTTTTAATGTGTCTGTAACACAGAGCCTAAAGACTAGCAGTGTTTTAATGTGTCTGTAACACAGAGCCTAAAGACTAGCAGTGTTTTAATGTGTCTGTAACACAGAGCCTAAAGACTAGCAGTGTTTAATGTGTCTGTAACACAGAGCCTAAAGACTAGCAGTGTTTAATGTGTCTGTAACACAGAGCCTAAAGACTAGCAGTGTTTAATGTGTCTGTAACACAGAGCCTAAAGACTAGCAGTGTTTTAATGTGTCTGTAACACAGAGCCTAAAGACTAGCAGTGTTTTAATGTGTCTGTAACACAGAGCCTAAAGACTAGCAGTGTTTTAATGTGTCTGTAACACAGAGCCTAAAGACTAGCAGTGTTTTAATGTGTCTGTAACACAGAGCCTAAAGACTAGCAGTGTTTAATGTGTCTGTAACACAGAGCCTAAAGACTAGCAGTGTTTTAATGTGTCTGTAACACAGAGCCTAAAGACTAGCAGTGTTTTAATGTGTCTGTAACACAGAGCCTAAAGACTAGCAGTGTTTTAATGTGTCTGTAACACAGAGCCTAAAGACTAGCAGTGTTTTAATGTGTCTGTAACACAGAGCCTAAAGACTAGCAGTGTTTTAATGTGTCTGTAACACAGAGCCTAAAGACTAGCAGTGTTTAATGTGTCTGTAACACAGAGCCTAAAGACTAGCAGTGTTTTAATGTGTCTGTAACACAGAGCCTAAAGACTAGCAGTGTTTTAATGTGTCTGTAACACAGAGCCTAAAGACTAGCAGTGTTTTAATGTGTCTGTAACACAGAGCCTATAGACTAGCAGTGTTTAATGTGTCTGTAACACAGAGCCTAAAGACTAGCAGTGTTTTAATGTGTCTGTAACACAGAGCCTACAGACTAGCAGTGTTTTAATGTGTCTGTAACACAGAGCCTAAAGACTAGCAGTGTTTTAATGTGTCTGTAACACAGAGCCTAAAGACTAGCAGTGTTTAATGTGTCTGTAACACAGAGCCTAAAGACTAGCAGTGTTTTAATGTGTCTGTAACACAGAGCCTAAAGACTAGCAGTGTTTAATGTGTCTGTAACACAGAGCCTATAGACTAGCAGTGTTTTAATGTGTCTGTAACACAGAGCCTAAAGACTAGCAGTGTTTAATGTGTCTGTAACACAGAGCCTAAAGACTAGCAGTGTTTTAATGTGTCTGTAACACAGAGCCTAAAGACTAGCAGTGTTTTAATGTGTCTGTAACACAGAGCCTATAGACTAGCAGTGTTTAATGTGTCTGTAACACAGAGCCTAAAGACTAGCAGTGTTTAATGTGTCTGTAACACAGAGCCTAAAGACTAGCAGTGTTTTAATGTGTCTGTAACACAGAGCCTAAAGACTAGCAGTGTTTTAATGTGTCTGTAACACAGAGCCTAAAGACTAGCAGTGTTTTAATGTGTCTGTAACACAGAGCCTAAAGACTAGCAGTGTTTTAATGTGTCTGTAACACAGAGCCTAAAGACTAGCAGTGTTTTAATGTGTCTGTAACACAAAGCCTAAAGACTAGCAGTGTTTTAATGTGTCTGTAACACAGAGCCTAAAGCTCAGAGACATTCAGATCGCAGCCTTTCCGGAGACTGTCTACTTCCTGTATTGTGACATCACGTCCTGTGTGTTTCAGGTAATGCGGTCCTTGGGCTGGACGCACTGTGCCACTTTCACAGAGAACTGGCTGCCCATCATGTACCCAGCCGACTACACTCCCTTCTAGACATTCAGTTACACACACACACACCACACACACACACACACACACACACACACACACACACACACACACACACACACACACCACACACACACACACAGTCATGGATTGACCTCACAAACATAAACACACATCTGAAAACAGTCAGCATTTTTTATTACCAAGTCTAGACTGAATGCCTCAACAATGTGGTTCGCAGAGAGAAGATTTCATCCCAGACCCGTTTCAGAGCTTCTTGCGAAACCCTCCGCTGGTGTTCAGTTGTAGATTAGAAAGATGAAGAACAGGTTGGATTGTCTCGTCTTTACCTGACATTTCTATTATTACTATTCTGAAGGTTTCAACCCTCCTGAATGAACCAGTCTGTAGAAAGGTACCTAACAGGCATCATAAGACGCATTATAAAGAGGCATTATAACATGTTATTATTCTTATTCCCTCCCTCCTTTCTCCCCCTTCCTCCCTTCTCCCTCCCCCCTTCCTTCCCTCCCTCCCTTCCCTCCCTCCCCCTCCCTCCCTTCTCCCTCCCCTCCTTTCTTCCCTCCCTCCCTCCCTCCCTCCTCTGTACTGTAAATAAAGCATTTGAGGTTTTAGCTCCGGTCTGAAGTTCAGGATTCATCGGTCTCATTCTGTCTTCTCGTTGCCAATGACAGTCTCCTAATGGCCTTAACTTAAATCAACCACAGGACTCGTCAGCGCCGTCCAAAACACTGACTCCAGATCCATCAGAACAACCTCTCATATCTCTCTGGTTGTGGCCCAAACACCACCCTATATATATATATAGTGCACTTCTTTTGACTAGAGCCCTATGGGGTGGTTTCATAGGGCTGTGGTTGAAAGCAGTGCACTATATAGGGCATAGGTTAACATTTTGGGAGGCGTCCTATCTGTTCTCTCTGCTGGTGTCAAACGACCTTTCAGATAAATATCCATGAATGTCTTGTATCTATATTACAACTAAAACCTTTAGTCGATTTAAAACGACAATATTTTACGGGATGTTAAGATTTTAAGGACATTTACCTTTTTTTTTTTTAAGTATTATTTTATAACTGTTATTCTTCCCGGCGACAGAATGGAAAGTACCAACACGCTGTTTTGGTATCACAGGTAACTGTAATGGAATTATGTCACAAATTAATTAAAAAAAGATTTGGAAGAGTAATTGTGTGAGTGTGTGTTATGTCGTTATCAGATCCACCAGTCGACTACTTAGGACCACTGGGGTTCTGGGAAGGGGGCAGTGCCTGTGACAACAATTTTGGACCCCCTTGTGGCCCCCCCTAAATGTGGAGTATGAAATAATTTTTACATAACTCATTTTTGCTATCGTTCTTTTTTTCCATCCGTTATTAGACAGTGGCAACGCGGAACACTAATTAAACCCACACATTCACTAGTTGAAATGGTCTAGAACCGCCACTGCTTAGGACTCCCTATATCCAACACCCATTATATTTGACCATAGAAACTGGAACAAGACAGCAAAGTTGCATATATATTTATTTTATAATATTTAAAATCAATCCGAACTTTCCAAGTCCATGTTTAAAGAAAAGGAACCCCGAAGCGTTACATCGTGGAACCCACTTTGAGCTAAATTAGTGGCTGTGTTGTATGTGGGACGTATTTGGGAGATGGACCGTCGCTAGGCAACAGTTGAGAGAAACAAGGACTCCGAGAAACGTCAAAACGACCCGATGCTACTAACTAGTTAAGTCGAATCAAGTTTTTAAAGTGAAACTAATGAATTATGAAAATGTAGTGAATTATATGAACACTTAGTGCAGGATGTCAGGTAAAACATCTGACCTGCAGTGAAATAGTTTGCAATCGTTTTGAATAGTGACGTTGCGTTGTAAACATTTTGACGGGCTGTCTACGCCGAGTTGACCGCTAAAACGGTTATCCTGTTATCTCTACCCCTTCTACAGACATTAAAACGGTTATCCTGTTACCTCTACCCCTTCTACAGACATTAAAACGGTTATCCTGTTATCTCTACCCTTTCTACAGACATTAAAACGGTTATCCTGTTACCTCTACCCCTTCTACAGACATTAAAACGGTTATCCTGTTATCTCTACCCCTTCTACAGACATTAAAACGGTTATCCTGTTATCTCTACCCCTTCTACAGACATTAAAACGGTTATCCTGTTATCTCTACCCTTTCTACAGACATTAAAACGGTTATCCTGTTATCTCTACCCCTTCTACAGACATTAAAACGCTTATCCTGTTATCTCTACCCCTTCTACAGACATTAAAACGGTTATCCTGTTATCTCTACCCCTTCTACAGACATTAAAACGGTTATCCTGTTATCTCTACCCCTTCTACAGACATTAAAACGGTTATCCTGTTATCTCTACCCTTTCTACAGACATTAAAACGGTTATCCTGTTACCTCTACCCCTTCTACAGACATTAAAACGGTTATCCTGTTATCTCTACCCCTTCTACAGACATTAAAACGGTTAGCCTGTTATCTCTACCCCTTCTACACACATTAAAACGCTTATCCTGTTATCTCTATCCCTTCTACAGACATTAAAACGCTTATCCTGTTATCTCTACCCTTTCTACAGACATTAAAACGGTTATCCTGTTACCTCTACCCCTTCTACAGACATTAAAACGGTTATCCTGTTATCTCTACCCCTTCTACAGACATTAAAATGGTTATCCTGTTATCTCTACCCTTTCAACAGACATTAAAACGGTTAGCCTGTTATCTCTACCCCTTCTACAGACATTAAAACGGTTAGCCTGTTATCTCTACCCCTTCTACAGACATTAAAACGGTTAGCCTGTTATCTCTACCCTTTCAACAGACATTAAAACGGTTAGCCTGTTATCTCTACCCCTTCTACAGACATTAAAACGGTTAGCCTGTTATCTCTACCCCTTCTACAGACATTAAAACGGTTAGCCTGTTATCTCTACCCCTTCTACACACATTAAAACGGTTATCCTGTTATCTCTATCCCTTCTACAGACATTAAAACGCTTATCCTGTTATCTCTACCCCTTCTACAGACATTAAAACGGTTATCCTGTTATCTCTACCCCTTCTACAGACATTAAAACGGTTATCCTGTTATCTCTACCCCTTCTACAGACATTAAAACGGTTATCCTGTTATCTCTACCCTTTCTACAGACATTAAAACGGTTATCCTGTTACCTCTACCCCTTCTACAGACATTAAAACGGTTATCCTGTTATCTCTACCCCTTCTACAGACATTAAAACGGTTATCCTGTTATCTCTACCCTTTCTACAGACATTAAAACGGTTAGCCTGTTATCTCTACCCCTTCTACAGACATTAAAACGGTTAGCCTGTTATCTCTACCCCTTCTACACACATTAAAACGGTTATCCTGTTATCTCTATCCCTTCTACAGACATTAAAACGCTTATCCTGTTATCTCTACCCCTTCTACAGACATTAAAACGGTTATCCTGTTATCTCTACCCCTTCTACAGACATTAAAACGGTTATCCTGTTATCTCTACCCCTTCTACAGACATTAAAACGGTTATCCTGTTATCTCTACCCTTTCTACAGACATTAAAACGGTTATCCTGTTATCTCTACCCCTTCTACAGACATTAAAACGGTTATCCTGTTATCTCTACCCCTTCTACAGACATTAAAACGGTTATCCTGTTATCTCTACCCTTTCTACAGACATTAAAACGGTTATCCTGTTATCTCTACCCCTTCTACAGACATTAAAACGGTTAGCCTGTTATCTCTACCCCTTCTACAGACATTAAAACGGTTAGCCTGTTATCTCTACCCCTTCTACACACATTAAAACGCTTATCCTGTTATCTCTATCCCTTCTACAGACATTAAAACGCTTATCCTGTTATCTCTACCCTTTCTACAGACATTAAAACGGTTATCCTGTTACCTCTACCCCTTCTACAGACATTAAAACGGTTATCCTGTTATCTCTACCCCTTCTACAGACATTAAAACGGTTATCCTGTTATCTCTACCCTTTCAACAGACATTAAAACGGTTAGCCTGTTATCTCTACCCCTTCTACAGACATTAAAACGGTTAGCCTGTTATCTCTACCCCTTCTACAGACATTAAAACGGTTAGCCTGTTATCTCTACCCCTTCTACACACATTAAAACGGTTATCCTGTTATCTCTACCCCTTCTACAGACATTAAAACGCTTATCCTGTTATCTCTACCCCTTCTACAGACATTAAAACGGTTATCCTGTTATCTCTACCCCTTCTACAGACATTAAAACGGTTATCCTGTTATCTCTACCCCTTCTACAGACATTAAAACGGTTATCCTGTTATCTCTACCCCTTCTACAGACATTAAAACGGTTATCCTGTTATCTCTACCCTTTCAACAGACATTAAAACGGTTATCCTGTTATCTATACCCCCCCTTCTACAGACATTAAAACGGTTATCCTGTTATCTATACCCCCCCTTCTACAGACATTAAAACGGTTATCCTGTTATCTCTACATGGGGAATACCTATACATAAACACAGTGCCGTTATGGAGCAGGATACATGGTGAATACCTATACATAAACACAGTGCCGTTATGGAGCAGGATACATGGTGAATACCTATACATAAACACAGTGCCGTTATGGAGCGGAATACATGGGGAATACCTATACATAAACACAGTACCGTTATGGAGCAGGATACATGGGGAATACCTATACATAAACACAGTACCCTTATGGAGCAGGATACATGGGGAATACCTATACGTAAACACAGTACCGTTATGGAGCAGGATACATGGTGAATACCTATACATAAACACAGTGTTGTTATGGAGCAGGATACATGGGGAATACCTATACATAAACACGGTACCGTTATGGAGCAGGATACATGGGGAATACCTATACATAAACACAGTGTTGTTATGGAGCAGGATACATGGGGAATACTTATACATAAACACAGTACCGTTATGGAGCAGGATACATGGGGAATACCTATACATAAACACAGTACCGTTATGGAGCAGGATACACAGGGAATACCTATACATAAACACAGTGTTGTTATGGAGCAGGATACATGGGGAATACCTATACATAAACACAGTACCGTTATGGAGCAGGATACACAGGGAATACCTATACATAAACACAGTACCGTTATGGAGCAGGATACATGGGGAATACCTATACATAAACACAGTACCGTTATGGAGCAGGATACATGGGGAATACCTATACATAAACACAGTGTTGTTATGGAGCAGGATACATGGGGAATACCTATACATAAACACAGTGTTGTTATGGAGCAGGATACATGGGGAATACCTATACATAAACACAGTACCGTTATGGAGCAGGATACATGGGGAATACCTATACATAAACACAGTGCCGTTATGGAGCAGGATACATGGGGAATACCTATACATAAACACAGTACCGTTATGGAGCAGGATACATGGGGAATACCTATACATAAACACAGTGCCGTTATGGAGCAGGATACATGGGGAATACCTATACATAAACACAGTGCCGTTATGGAGCAGGATACATGGGGAATACCTATACATAAACACAGTACCCTTATGGAGCAGGATACATGGGGAATACCTATACATAAACACAGTGCCGTTATGGAGCAGGGTACATGGGGAATACCTATACATAAACACAGTACCGTTATGGAGCAGGAAACATGGGGAATACCTATACATAAACACAGTACCGTTATGGAGCAGGATACATGGGGAATACCTATACATAAACACAGTACCCTTATGGAGCAGGATACATGGGGAATACCTATACATAAACACAGGACCTTTATGGAGCAGGATACATTGGGAATACCTATACATAAACACAGTGCCGTTATGGAGCAGGATACATAGGGGATTTAATAATGACCTCCGTTGAAATCTGTTTTGATTTTGTCACCGTTTGGCCTGGATATGAGAATTTGACCTGGATTCACCAGCTCTCGGGTTTCTGACCGTTAAAACCAAATGTTATCCAGCCTGAAACCCTTTAGTCGGGAGGTCCTTGGTATGCCCCTGCCTCTGCCCTACATAGCTGGGTATGAGGGGGTCTGATGAGGGTGACAGGGATCAAGGAGATGGCTGGTCCACAGAGGGAGGGAGTGATGCCAGTGTCTCATTCTGTTGTGGTATTGTTGGTCCCTCGACCTTTTATCCTTGTTTTGACTTGGTAACCAATCGCAAGCCATTTCTATATTTAACCTATCATAGAGGGCAGAGGTTGCCGGGTAAACTGATTCAAATGGCAGCTTGGAGGCAACCCCCATACCAATATGTTGTTTTTGATGTTTCGTTTTTTCTGACCAGGTCAGTATATACAGTATCTCTCTGTCATGTATCTGGTTGGCCTCTCTAAGGACTAGATTCAATCAGATCAAGCGACAGCGGACACCCGCATAGCTGATGTTTTGGCATTGCCGGAGGTGTAACTATGTTGGAGCGGTGAAATCGGTGAGCAGCTGCTCTTGTGGTCATTGTCACAAAGCCACACCCCCCCTGGCGTTAGAAGTTCAGAACGAGAACGTGTAGGCTATGTAGAAATAATGATGCTTAAATTGGAAATCATTTAACTAAATAATGAGGATTTCTATCAGCCTAACCTAACGTAGCAGGTGTAAAAGAAACACCTGAAACTAGAACCCTCTACATACTGGTCTGAAACTAGAACCCTCTACATACTGGTCTGAAACTAGATCCCCCTATATACTGGTCTGAAACTAGATCCCTCTCCATTGTGGTCTGAAACTAGATCCTCTACATACTGGTCTGAAACTAGATCCCCTATATACTGGTCTGAAACTAGATCCTCTACATACTGGTCTGAAACTAGATCCCCTACATACTGGTCTGAAACTAGATCCTCTACATACTGGTCTGAAACTAGATCCCCTACAAACTGGTCTGAAACTAGATCCCCTACATCCTGGTTTGAAACTAGATCCCCTAAATACTGGTCTGAAACTAGATCCCCTACATACTGGTCTGAAACTAGATCCCCTACATACTGGTCTGAAACTAGATCCTCTCCATACTGGTCTGAAACTAGATCCCTACATACTGGTCTGAAACTAGGTCCCCTAAATACTGGTCTGAAACTAGATCCCCCTCCATACTGGTCTAAAACTAGATCCCTCTCCATACTGGTCTGAAACTAGATCCCCTATATACTGGTCTGAAACTAGATCCCCTACATACTGGTCTGAAACTAGATCCTCTACATACTGGTCTAAAACTAGGTCCCCTACATACTGGTCTGAAGCTAGATCCCCTACATCCTGGTCTGAAACTAGATCCCCTACATACTGGTCTGAAACTAGATCCCCTACATACTGGTCTGAAACTAGATCCCCTACATACTGGTCTGAAACTAGATCCCCTACATCCTGGTCTGAAACTAGATCCCCTACATCCTGGTCTGAAACTAGATCCCCCTCCATACTGGTCTGAAACTAGATCCCTCTCCATACTGGTCTGAAACTAGATCCCCTACATACTGGTCTGAAACTAGATCTCCTACATACTGGTCTGAAACTAGATCCCCTACATCCTGGTCTGAAACTAGATCCCCCTCCATACTGGTCTGAAACTAGATCCCTCACCATACTGGTCTGAAACTAGATCCCTCTACATACTGGTCTGAAACTAGATCCCCTACATACTGGTCTGAAACTAGATCCCCTATATACTGGTCTGAAACTCGATCCCCTACATCCTGGTCTTTATGAGAAGAAAACAAACTGTCAGGGGAGGTTCTCTTCTGCACTGTTCAACCAATCCAGTAAATGTGGAGGAGGAGTTAAGATTGCGTGTCGCCTTGTAAACTTCCAAAAAGCAGAAGTGGCGTCACAGGCTCTTTTTCCATTTCCCCTGAAAACTGGAACTTCTGGTTTGTTGGGACTCCACAGAGGCTACTACCGTTCTAATCCAGGTGGATTACATTCCACTATTCTGATTTGTTCTGACTTCTAAACTTGAAATATTGTTAATCATTTTTTATTTTACCAGGCAAGTCAGTTAAGAACAAATTCTTATTTTCAATGACGCCCTAGGAACAGTGGGTTAACTGCCTGTTCAGGGACTGAACGACAGATTTTGTACCTTGTCAGCTCGGGGAATTGAACTTGCAACCTTTCAGTTACTAGTCCAAAGCTCTAACCACTAGGCTACCCTGCCGCCCCGAGTCCTATGGAGAGGAGAAGGGCCCAAGTCTGGTTGTTACACCAGAAGTTAATGGGTATCTGTAGGTGGAATGTATATGGTGGAGTCAATTAAGGTTGGATATGAGCCAGGGGCCTGGAATGTTACTGTGTGAGGGAAAGGCCATCACATGGTTCAGGTCACTGATAAAGGTGGAGAGATGTGTATTAGTGAGGAATGGGGGCTGAGGTCAGGTCACTGATACGGGTGGAGAGATGTGGATTAGTGAGGAATGGGGACCGAGGTCAGGTCACTGATAAAGGTGGAGAGATGTGGATTAGTGAGGAATGGGGGCCGAGGTCAGGTCACTGATAAAGGTGGAGAGATGTGGATTAGTGAGGAATGGGGGCCGAGGTCAGGTCACTGATAAAGGTGGAGAGATGTGGATTAGTGAGGAATGGGGGCCGAGGTCAGGTCACTGATACGGTGGAGAGATGTGGATTAGTGAGGAATGGGGGCCGAGGTCAGGTCACTGATAAAGGTGGAGAGATGTGGATTAGTGAGGAATGGGGGCCGAGGTCAGGTCACTGATACGGGTGGAGAGATGTGGATTAGTGAGGAATGGGGGCCGAGGTCAGGTCACTGATACGGGTGGAGAGATGTGGATTAGTGAGGAATGGGGGCCGAGGTCAGGTCACTGATAAAGGTGGAGAGATGTGGATTAGTGAGGAATGGGGGCCGAGGTCAGGTCACTGATACGGGTGGAGAGATGTGGATTAGTGAGGAATGGGGGCCGAGGTCAGGTCACTGATAAAGGTGGAGAGATGTGGATTAGTGAGGAATGGGGGCCGAGGTCAGGTCACTGATAAAGGTGGAGAGATGTGGATTAGTGAGGAATGGGGGCCGAGGTCAGGTCACTGATACGGTGGAGAGATGTGGATTAGTGAGGAATGGGGGCCGAGGTCAGGTCACTGATAAAGGTGGAGAGATGTGGATTAGTGAGGAATGGGGGCCGAGGTCAGGTCACTGATACGGGTGGAGAGATGTGGATTAGTGAGGAATGGGGGCCGAGGTCAGGTCACTGATAAAGGTGGAGAGATGTGGATTAGTGAGGAATGGGGGCCGAGGTCAGGTCACTGATACGGTGGAGAGATGTGGATTAGTGAGGAATGGGGGCCGAGGTCAGGTCACTGATAAAGGTGGAGAGATGTGGATTAGTGAGGAATGGGGGCCGAGGTCAGGTCACTGATACGGGTGGAGAGATGTGGATTAGTGAGGAATGGGGGCCGAGGTCAGGTCACTGATACGGGTGGAGAGATGTGGATTAGTGAGGAATGGGGGCCGAGGTCAGGTCACTGATAAAGGTGGAGAGATGTGGATTAGTGAGGAATGGGGGCCGAGGTCAGGTCACTGATACGGGTGGAGAGATGTGGATTAGTGAGGAATGGGGGCCGAGGTCAGGTCACTGATAAAGGTGGAGAGATGTGGATTAGTGAGGAATGGGGGCCGAGGTCAGGTCACTGATACGGTGGAGAGATGTGGATTAGTGAGGAATGGGGGCCGAGGTCAGGTCACTGATAAAGGTGGAGAGATGTGGATTAGTGAGGAATGGGGGCCGAGGTCAGGTCACTGATAAAGGTGGAGAGATGTGGATTAGTGAGGAATGGGGGCCGAGGTCAGGTCACTGATAAAGGTGGAGAGATGTGGATTAGTGAGGAATGGGGGCCGAGGTCAGGTCACTGATAAAGGTGGAGAGATGTGGATTAGAGGTCAGAGGTTAGGTCAGGTCAGGTCACATTAAGGGAGAAGGAACAGTTTATTTCCCACATCACTTAACCTTCTGTCTAGCAATAAAGACTAGAGGTCATGTCTAGAATGCAGGGGTGGGCAACTCCAGTCCTCGAGGGCCTGATTGGTGTCACAGTTTTTCCCCCAGGCCCCAGCTAACACACCTGACTCCAATAATCACCTAATCGTGATCTTCAGTTTAGAACGACATTTGATTAATCAGCTGTGTTTGCTCGGGGATGGAGAACAAGTGTGACACCAATCAGGCCCTGGAGGACTGGAGTTGCCCAGCCCTGTTCTAGAGGGAAGGAGGAGACTTCACCTAAATGGTGGTGTAAATACTGGTGCTGGTGGGAACATGCCTTTTGTCTGTTCATCTGTCTGACCCATCGGGTGAATAAACTTGGTTTGAGCTTTTGAGCGTTTCTCTTAAATGCGACTCCGTGCAGCCAATGGCAATGTCCGCTTTAGGTTTAACGCCGGGATCCACTTGTCAGTTCCAATGCAGTTCCACCTCCGACACCGCCAGAACAACCGCTATACGGGCTAGATGGATCTGATAGAATCCTGAATCAATGTTTTCTCTGTGATGTGACAGAGGCACAAGACAGCACGCTTGGAGTTTGCCAAAAGGCACCTAAAGGACTCAGACCATGAGAAACAAGATTCTCTGGTCTGATGAAACCAAGATTGAACTCTTTGGCCTGACTGCCAAGCATCACGTCTGGAGGAAACCTGGCACCATCACTACGGTGAAGCATGGTGGTGGCAGCATCATGCTGTTTTTCAGTGGCAGGGACTGGGAGACTAGTCAGGATCGAAGGAAAGATTAACAGAGCAAAGTACAGAGAGATCCTTGATGAAAACCTGCTCCAGAGCGCTCAGGACCTCAGACTGGGGCGAATGTTCACCTTCCAACAGGACAACGACCCTAAGCACACAGCCAAGACAACACAGGAGTGGCTTCGGGACAAGTCTCTGAATGTCCTTGAGTGGCCCAGCCAGAGCCCGGACTTGAAGCCGATCCAACATCTGGAGAGACCTGAAAATAGCTGTGCAGCGACGCTCCCCATCCAACCTGACAGAGCTTGAGAGGATCTGCAGAGAAGAATGGGAGAAACTCCCCAAATACAGGTGTGCCAAGCTTGTAGCGTCATACCCAAGAAGACTCGAGGCTGTAATCGCTGCCAAAGGTGCTTCAACAAAGTACTGAGTAAAGGGTCTGAATACTTATGGAAATGTGTTTATTTCAGTTTTACATTTTTTATACATTTGCTGAAACTTCTTAAAACCTGTTTTTTCTTTGTCATTATGGGGTATTGTGATGTCATTATGGGGTATTGTGATGTCATTATGGGGTATTGTGATGTCATTATGGGGTATTGTGTGTAGATTGATGAGAATAAAAAAAACAATGTAATCCATTCTGTAACGTAACAAAATGTGGAAAAAGTCAAGGGGTCTGAATAGTTTCCGAATGCACTGTACTGTCTTCTAATGGCTTCATTGAACATAGTCTCCTCACCTGACTCCACACTGAAATACTCAAATAAAAGGGACAATTAGCTAATTTCCAATGGGTCTGGAGCACTGTTTAGCAAATCCCATAATCAAAAAAGTATGTTTATTTGAAGAGTTAGCTGGCTAGCTTGTAAAGTGGCGAATGAAAGTAATGTTAGCCTGGCTTTTTCTGTTTAGCTAGTTAAATTAGCTCGCCGTTTAAAAAAAAAACACACAAATAATCAAACGTTTCAAGCTAGCCGTGGAGAGTAAGCTTGCAGTATGTCCTTAACTCGGCCACGTATGGAAAATACCAAAACACAATTTTGTCATCATAGTCACTGTAATGGAATTATGTCTCAAATGGGAAAATAATTCTGAATAAAAACATTTAGAAGAAAAGTTGTCTATCATTGTGAGTGTGTATTTCTCAGGTCCTCCAGCAGCATATATCCTATATCCGTTATTATTATCATCATTACGGGTATTATTATTTGACCATACAAACTGAAACAAGACAGCAAAGTACATACATTAATGATATTATCAATACAAACTACATGTAACAACTAAGTAAACAATAAAGTACTGCCTACCGTAGGTAAGTATTAAGTACTAAGTAAACAGTAAAGTACTGCATATAGTAGGTAAGTATTAAGTACTAAGTAAACAGTAAAGTACTGCCTACAGTAGGTAAGTATTAAGTACTAAGTAAACAATAAAGTACTGCATATAGTAGGTAAGTATTAAGTACTAAGTAAACAGTAAAGTACTGCATATAGTAGGTAAGTATTAAGTACTAAGTAAACAGTAAAGTACTGCCTACAGTAGGTAAGTATTAAGTACTAAGTAAACAATAAAGTACTGCATATAGTAGGTAAGTATTAAGTACTAAGTAAACAGTAAAGTACTGCCTACAGTAGGTAAGTATTAAGTACTAAGTAAACAATAAAGTACTGCATATAGTAGGTAAGTATTAAGTACTAAGTAAACAGTAAAGTACTGCCTACAGTAGGTAAGTATTAAGTACTAAGTAAACAATAAAGTACTGCATATAGTAGGTAAGTATTAAGTACTAAGTAAACAGTAAAGTACTGCCTATAATAGGTAAGTATTAAGTACTAAGTAAACAGTAAAGTACTGCCTACAGTAGGTAAGTATTAAGTACTAAGTAAACAGTAAAGTACTGCCTACAGTAGGTAAGTATTAAGTACTAAGTAAACAATAGAGTACTGCCTATAGTAGGTAAGTATTAAGTACTAAGTAAAAACAGTAAAGTACTGCCTATAGTAGGTAAGTATTAAGTACTAAGTAAACAGTAAAGTACTGCCTATAGTAGGTAAGTATTAAGTACTAAGTAAACAGTAAAGTACTGCCTACAGTAGGTAAGTATTAAGTACTAAGTAAACAGTAAAGTACTGCCTACAGTAGGTAAGTATTAAGTACTAAGTAAACAGGAAAGTACTGCCTACAGTAGGTAAGTATTAAGTACTAAGTAAACAGTAAAGTACTGCCTATAGTAGGTAAGTATTAAGTACTAAGTAAACAGTAAAGTACTGCCTATAGTAGGTAAGTACTAAGTAAACAGTAAAGTACTGCCTACAGTAAGTAAGTATTAAGTACTGTGGTGGTAGAAACATGGCTAAGACACATTGATTAATTTAATTAATGTACTATGTGATAGCAGACAACATGATAGTATTGATAATGAGGCTTAAGTGCTAAAACAAGCTTAACTTAGATAGTTGTGGGAGATTAACTCATGACAATTATTACATTTTCAGTATTCTGATTGATTACTTTGAAGTAGTAAGACAGAAAGACATACATAATGTATAGGATTTGTTGAAGCTGAATAGTTGAACAAACAGACCTAAGGAGCAGAGGGTCAGCAGAGGGACATTTGGTACTGAATAAACAGAGCTGAGGATAAGGTCAGCAGGAAGGCCATTTGGAACTGATTAAGATCTGAGGAAAAGCAGGATGCCAGAAGACAATGTAACAAAGACCCTTATTGAAACAGGACATATGGGAAGCTGTAAAGCTTGGGGAGGGGTCTATGTATGGAATAGAGGGAGAACACTATAAAGGCTGTGCTCTGAGACACAGAGTTAGCTGTTTCCTAGGTCAGCTCGCCTTTAATTACTCTGAATTAAAGTCTTATTGATTTCACAAGTTTCTTGTATGAGTGTCATAATTTGAAGATCATTTTTTCCACGACAGTACTAAGTAAACAGTAAAGTACTGCCTATAGTAGGTAGGTATTAAGTACTAAGTAAATAGTAAAGCACTGCCTACAGTAGGTAAGTATTAAGTACTAAGTAAACAGTAAAGTACTGCCTATAGTAGGTAAGTATTAAGTACTAAGTAAACAGTAAAGTACTGCCTACAGTAGGTAAGTATTAAGTACTAAGTAAACAGTAAAGTACTGCCTACAGTAGGTAAGTATTAAGTACTAAGTAAACAGTAAAGTACTGCCTACAGTAGGTAAGTATTAAGTACTAAGTAAACAGTAAAGTACTGCATATAGTAGGTAAGTATTAAGTAGAAATCACACATCAGCAACTGACAACATCAGTAGTCCGTCAACGTCCATTATCATTAGCCAAGATGGCCGCCTTCTGTCTTCAAGCATTTCTCAGAGGAAGAAGAAAAGACGGAAAGTCTTGGTTACAGTCGGCAGGATGTCGACAGTAGTTCCTCATCCTTCTTTCCATAATCCCTACCTTTTACACGAGGCCTTGAATATCTTAACCTCTCCCATCTCAGCCAGCAGGGTGGTGTTGAAGGTGTTCTTGAAGTCCTCAGTGAATACCAGGTTTGTCTTGAGGCGGACCTTGTTGGCCCAGATCAGAGTGGTTCCTGGACGACAGAAGTATTTCATGGTAACCAACAGCTCCTCTAAGTCATGGTGATACACCACGTCAGCCGCCAGCACGTAGTCATAGCGATAGACGGATCTGGGGTAAGTGCGTTCCACCTCAGGACCCCAGGACAGAGCTGTCACCTCAGGTGTATATTTAGAGCGCCCCCTGGTGTTTCGGAGCAAGTTGTATCTCAGATTACTAAGGACGTCTGGGAGGTCGGTGGCCGTCACCTGGGCACCTGGGGACACGTTACATTAGGAGCTTTTTAAGAAGAACAAGAACAAGAAAACTGACTACAAAAGACATCTATCACCAGATACAACAGCTGATAGGATTACAGTCTAAACCCCGAATGTAATCAGTAAGACTTACCCAGTAGACTGGCAACGATAGACACTAATCCTGTCCCTGATCCCAGTTCCAAAACCTGCTTTCCTTTCAGATCTAACACATCAGCATTGGTCTCCAGGTAGTTACATAGAGCCAACGCCTGCAGGGGAGCAAATACATTATATTAATATATGTAGCCTAGCACCACCTAGTGGTCCGTCACATGTGTTGCAGGTAGGACCTTTTTTGAGGTCCACCACTAGGTGGCAGTAGTTACCCTGTAGAAGAGCATTCTGAACAGGAAGGCCAGAAGACACCTTACCTGTTGTTCAATGTGAGTGTTTGGTGCATTGATTTATCCTGCCGACTACTTCAAATGTTGTGATTTATCCTGCCGACTACTTCAAATGTAGTGATTTATCCTGCCGACAACGCCAAATGTAGTGATTTATCCTGCCGACTACTTCAAATGTAGTGATTTATCCTGCCGACTACTTAAAATGTAGTGATTTATCCTGCCGACTACTTCAAATGTAGTGATTTATCCTGCCGACAACGCCAAATGTAGTGATTTATCCTGCCGACTACTTCAAATGTAGTGATTTATCCTGCCGACAACGCCAAATGTAGTGATTTATCCTGCCGACTACTTCAAATGTAGTGATTTATCCTGCCGACAACGCCAAATGTAGTGATTTATCCTGCCGACAACGCCAAATGTAGTGATTTATCCTGCCGACAACGCCAAATGTAGTGATTTATCCTGCCGACAACGCCAAATGTAGTGATTTATCCTGCCGACAACGCCAAATGTAGTGATTTATCCTGCCGACTACTTCAAATGTAGTGATTTATCCTGCCGACTACTTCAAATGTAGTGATTTATCCTGCCGACAACGCCAAATGTAGTGATTTATCCTGCCGACAACGCCAAATGTAGTGATTTATCCTGCCAACTACTTCAAATGTAGTGATTTATCCTGCCGACTACTTCAAATGTAGTGATTTATCCTGCCGACTACGCCAAATGTAGTGATTTATCCTGCCAACTACTTCAAATGTAGTGATTTATCCTGCCAACTACTTCAAATGTAGTGATTTATCCTGCCAACTACTTCAAATGTAGTGATTTATCCTGCCGACTACTTCAAATGTAGTGATTTATCCTGCCGACAACGCCAAATGTAGTGATTTATCCTGCCGACTACTTCAAATGTAGTGATTTATCCTGCCGACTACTTAAAATGTAGTGATTTATCCTGCCGACAACGCCAAATGTAGTGATTTATCCTGCCGACAACGCCAAATGTAGTGATTTATCCTGCCAACTACTTCAAATGTAGTGATTTATCCTGCCGACAACGCCAAATGTTGTGATTTATCCTGCCGACTACTTCAAATGTAGTGATTTATCCTGCCGACTACTTCAAATGTAGTGATTTATCCTGCCGACAACGCCAAATGTAGTGATTTATCCTGCCAACTACTTCAAATGTAGTGATTTATCCTGCCGACAACGCCAAATGTAGTGATTTATCCTGCCGACAAAGCCAAATGTAGTGATTTATCCTGCCGACAACGCCAAATGTAGTGATTTATCCTGCCGACAACGCCAAATGTAGTGTAGAACTGTACTCACTGCTGGCCATATCACTCCGCCATAGGAGTCCATTGCCTCGACGATGTTGATTTTGTGCCCAGCATAGAAGTAGACCTCTCTGTCCAGTCGTATCCAGGGGACGTGGGTATTATCCTGCTGGACAGATACTGTCTCCTTGGTTTCCTTGGTGTCCAACTCCTCTACACAGGAATGGAACAAACCACTCATTCACATTCTAATGGGGATGGATCATACCATTGCTATTTCCTGGGTGTGTACTGACGATGGTGGACTTGTGTTCTTCAATGATTGAGTCTGAGTATCTAGGCATTAAATAATGATGTCAACTACTCACCGATAATGTCTTCCTCAGTCACTTCGGTGCTACAGCGGGAGTTAGTGTTTTCTGCTTCGTCATCATCATCATCCTCATATCCTTCATCACTATGTTCCATTGTCTGTTCCTCCCATGCTTGGCTACTGCCATCACCTGCATCAACCTCCTCCTGCTCCAAACTGTTGTCTTGCTTCTCTGACCATTTGTCTGCCTCCACAACAAACTGCTCGACCCAGACTGGTCTCTCCTCCTGCTGGACATTTGAGTCCCGAGTGTCTGCCTCCACACCAAACTGCTCGACCCAGACTGGTCTCTCCTCCTGCTGGACATTTGAGTCCCGAGTGTCTGCTTCCACACCAAACTGCTCGACCCAGACTGGTCTCTCCTCCTGCTGGACATTTGAGTCCAGAGTGTCTGCTTCCACACCAAACTGCTCGACCCAGACTGGTCTCTCCTCCTGCTGGACATTTGAGTCCTGAGTGTCTGCCTCCACACCAAACTGCTCGACCCAGACTGATCTCTCCTCCTGCTGGACATTTGAGTCCAGAGTGTCTGCCTCCACACCAAACTGCTCGACCCAGACTGATCTCTCCTCCTGCTGGACATTTGAGTCCAGAGTGTCTGCCTCCACACCAAACTGCTCGACCCAGACTGATCTCTCCTCCTGCTGGACATTTGAGTCCTGAGCATCTGCCTCCTCTTCACAAGAAACATAAAGAAGACCACAAGTCAATCCATGAAGTGTAGCTGCTGCATGTGCAATAGCTAATGGGGATCCTAATGAACAAAACTAATTCAACAACACAATGATATCACCTCCTGGCCTTTTGGAACTTATATTTACAGTAGGTTGAATGCTCACCAAGACCCTCAAGCTCTGATTCGGAGGTAGAACGTGAGCCAGCAGAATTCTGCTGCTCTTCGTCGTCTCTGCAATCCTGAGAGTCTTCCTGGTTTTCTCTGTCCTTGTTCTCCTCTTTCAGTCCCTCCTTCTGCGTCTCGTCTTCTTCCTCATTCTCAGTTGTTTCATCTGCCTCCAACTCTTCCTCCTTTTCCTCTAAACCGTTTCCCTCCTCCTGTACAAACTCTGTGACATGTTCTTCCTCGTCCTCTTCCTGTTGTTTTCCTGGGACCAGCTCTGGTTCCTCCACTGTTTCTCGACACGTGCCCATAAATATGTTAACTTCTCCAATCTCTGCCAGCAGTGTGGTGTTGAAGGTGTTCTGGAAGTTCTCTGTGAAGCTCAGGTCTGTCTTGAGGCGGACCTTGTTGGCCCAAATCAGAGTGGTTCCTGAGGATCACAGTAGAAATAAGCGTTATTTAATGCTTTCATGTGTTATATTCAGAGATTTTTTTAACTGTTCAATCAATAAATCAACCAACCAATCAATCAAGCAATCAATCAACCTACCTGGACGGCAGAAGTATCTCATGGTGAACAGCAGCTCTTCCAGGTAGTCATGGTGATACACCACGTCAGCCGCCAGCACGTAGTCATAGCGATAGACAGATCTGGGGTAAGTGTGTTCCACGTCAGGACCCCAGGACAGAGCTGCAGCTTGGGGAGTGTACCTACAGCGCCCTCTTGTGTTACGGAGCAGGTTGGCTCTCAAGTTACCTATGATCTCTGGTAGGTCTGTAGCTGTGACCCAGGCACCTGGGGACAGGAAGCACTCTGTTAATCAGCTAACAGACACACAGGTGGCCAGTACCAAATCAACCCCTAGCCTCTAGTCGTCTAGCGCCGAGGACACTTCATGCAGATCTGAAAAGACTGGATAGGTGTAAGTGGTATAGGACCTCCTCCACCTAGCTATCCACCTTGATAGGACCTCCTCCACCTTGGTAGGACCTCCTCCACCTTGCTAGCCACCTTGATAGGACCTCCTCCACCTTGATAGGACCTCCTCCACCTTGCTAGCCACCTTGATAGGACCTCCTCCACCTTGATAGGACCTCCTCCACCTAGCTATCCACCTTGCTAGGACCTCCTCCACCTTGGTAGGACCTCCTCCGCCTTGATAGGACCTCCTCCACCTAGCTATCCACCTTGGTAGGACCTCCTCCACCTAGCTATCCACCTTGATAGGACCTCCTCCACCTAGCTATCCACCTTGATAGGACCTCCTCCACCTTGGTAGGTCCTCCTCCACCTTGCTAGCCACCTTGATAGGCTAGGTAGAAATTTCGCCATATTACTTACACCTCTCCGATCTTCTCAGATGTACAATATGAGTACATGTAATGCCCAGACTCACCTAGGAGTGTGGCTACAATAGACACTAGGCCAGGGCCTGCTCCTAGCTCCAGCACTGCCTTGTCCACCAGGTTCACCTGCTCAACGTTGGTCTCTAGGTAGTGACACAGAGCCAACGCCTGCAGGCAACCATAGTTACTATAGATACCATCATTACAGTTGTTATAGCTTCAACCATAGTTACTATAGAAACCATCATTATAGTTGTTAGAACTTCAACCATAGTTACTATAGAAACCATCATTATAGTTGTTAGAACTTCAACCATAGTTACTATAGAAACCATCATTATAGTTGTTAGAACTTCAACCATAGTTACTATAGAAACCATCATTATAGTTGTTAGAACTTCAACCATAGTTACTATAGAAACCATCATTATAGTTGTCAGAACTTCAACCATAGTTACAATAGAAACCATCATTATAGTTGTTAGAATTTCAACCATAGTTACTATAGAAACCATCATTATAGTTGCTAGAACTTCAACCATAGTTACCATAGAAACCATCATTACAGTTGCTAGAACTTCAACTATAGTTACTATAGAAACCATCATTATAGTTGTTAGAACTTCAACAATAGTTACTATAGAAACCATCATTATAGTTGTTAGAAGTTCAACCATAGTTACTATAGAAACCATCATTACAGTTGTTAGAACTTCAACCATAGTTACTATAGAAATCAGCATTACAGTTGTTAGAACTTCAACCATAGTTACTATAGAAACCATCATTACAGTTGTTAGAACTTCAACCATAGTTACTATAGAAATCAGCATTACAGTTGTTAGAACTTCAACCATAGTTAATATAACGTCAAATTATTATCATCGTGCATCCATCCGCCCACTCATCCATCCATCATCACCATCATCACCATTATCATGATCATCCATCACCATCCTCATCACCACAATCGTCATCATCCATCATCATAATTAGTCGTTATCCTACATCCATCATATTAAATAGTAGACTAACTCACCGCTGGCCAGATGACAGCACCGTAAGAGTCCAAGGCCTCAAAGATGGTGATCTCCTCTCCTACGTAGCAGAACACCTCTTTACCAAACTTGGAGTAGGTAGTGGGGGCCCAGGCCTGCTTCTTCTGCTGCTGGGGTTCAGTCTCCTTGGCTTCGTCATCTGATTCCCCCTTACTGTCTATCACTGTTGTCTCGCTGTCATCTTCCTCCTCATCATCTTCCTCCTCCTCATCTTTCTCCTCCTCCTCCTCTAGTTTCATGAAAGCAGTGTCCTTCTCATCGTTGTGATTTGGTCCTAAAGGATCCATAAAATCTGAGATACGATTATTTTACTTCAACTGCACTGACATACAGTAGCACTGATGTTGAAATGACAAGTTAGCTACTAGTGGTACAGTCAGCACTCTCCTCAGGCTCAGTCTCTCCTACACTTGGTAAACACTTGAGTCTTATCTCTCTCCCCCTCTCCCTTTCTTCACCCCTCCCCGAACCATGTTTGGTAACAACATATTTTTCCCCGCTCACAGCCTGTCAAAGCGAAGTACCGTAATGAAATCCTGACCCCCTTAGACACCCTTCCACACCCTCTTTCATTCCCCATATGGACTGCCTCGCACTGGAGTTGACAAGAGAGCAGAAACGGCCACTTTTAAATCCTTTATCAAACCAAACCATCACCTACCTACTGCAGTCCTTGGATTTATTTGGTCAGTGGGTTTTGGCGTCAACCCACTTTTCTGTGTCTTGGTTTTCCATCTCGTACGGAGTAATAAAGTCTTTTCCTCTTCTTCTTGTTGAAGATCGTTCTAACTGCATCTTAGGAAGTCTCCGAGTCGAGGTTTTAAGACTTTATCGGAATCCTGCTGGATCAGAATCAGAATCCTGCTGGATCAGAATCAGAATCCTGCTGGATCAGAATCAGAATCCTGCTGGGTCGTCTCAGAGTCTAGGTTTTAAGACTTTATCAGAATCCTGCTGGGTCGTCTCAGAGTCTAGATTTTAAGACTTTATCAGAATCCGGCTGGGTTGTCTCAGAGTCTAGGTTTTAAGACTTTATCAGAATCCTGCTGGATCAGAATCAGAATCCTGCTGGGTCGTCTCAGAGTCTAGGTTTTAAGACTTGATCAGAATCAGAATCCTTCAGCACGCCAACTCAACGCTATATTTAGAGACAGGACCATCTGAAACACAAACAAACACATTTTAGATTTTAAACGAACAATATTGAAATCAACGTAAACTGTCAACTCCATCTCCCTGATATGCTAAGATAGGATATTCATTTTTGGTTCAAATATGTTTATTTTAATTACGGGTTCTAGAGTCATAAAGCTACTGAGGACAGGGCCTAAAATTAACACCAGCAACCTGCCAAATGTGGGTAGATTTTGGCAATGGCGGGTAAAGATGTTTATTTCACCAGTCACATTGGCGGGTGGTTAGGGGTCAGGGGTCAGGGCTACACAGTGCCAGCATTCCACTCGCGTTTGCAAACTAACATAAAGTTAAAAGTCAAGTATGAGCACATTTATGGCAAAATAAACTGTGCGGTAAACTCTGCCATTCTGTTTCACAGCTGGTAATCGCACAAAGAACTAGGAATCCTATAGCCCTCCTCAGTGCAGCGAGGCTGCCTGGCTTTGTGGGCTGTGAGCAGCTGTGAGCACTGTGAGTGAAGTGCTGAAAGACTGATTTTCTTTAGAAGCGCTGCCACAGGCATAAACGTCGCTCTAATTTACTTGAAGGTGTTTCTTGGCTTGTTCACAAGCCAGGTTGTCTTTTCAATGTTTCAGTTTGTTTCAACTGCTACTAGTCAGAATCTCACAGGCACATTGTACACGGTAACCTCCCGTCCTTAAAGGGGCAGCTGAAACATTTTGGTCTGATCTGTGATATTTTGGTTAAAAGACTCAGGTCACAAAAAAAAAAATGAAATAAATTTGGGCAATATACCACATTACTTCTTACTAGTTTTACATTTATTGTTTTAGAAACATTACAAAGCATGCTCATCCATTTGGTGTAATTACGTTTGGTGTAATTTTTGGTGTAATTACGTCAGAAAAATATTTAGGCTGGTAAAAACAAAATGTGTTTGTCTACCTGCCACATTGGCTGGTGGACCAAAAAGTTAGTTTCAGATCGGCTACTTCTCACGCACCTAGAACATAACGCTTTTTACATATCCGAAATATTTGTCATTTAACTTTTTAAAATGTATAAACTTTTATGTGTGGCATAGACACAACCAGTCACCGTGTTTTAATCTGATCAGGCTACTTCAGAAGTCTCCTGTAGGTCAACATCCAGATGCTGGTGACGAAAGAAATATAAACCATGATTTTGAAGCGCCCAATGTCGCTATGCTTTGCTTTTGGTTGTGGTGCGTTGAAACTGTTGAAAATAGGAATTTCCCGCCTAGCTGATCATTGTCTTCAGCCAGCTCTGATCATGGCTGAAGGTCTAATGAAAACAGGCAGAGAAAGTTAGAGCAACGTTTATGCCTGTGGCAGCACTTCTGTCTTTCAGCACTTCACTCACAGTGCTCGGTGAACTGTCAATCTTCTGGCCCGTAAAGCACCTGTGCGGTATTGAACGTGGCGAAGTCGATATCCACGTTTATAAACAGAGGGTTGCTACAGTTATTGTTATTTGTGGTCGAGAACGTAATATTTTTTTTCTATGAGAGGGGGTGTGTGAAAATATTTTTTACGCTGGGGAGAGGGGGGGTAAAACTGTCCCTTAGTTGCATTTGATGATATTCTTTTTTTATTAGGAGGCGGTTCCTTTACATGTGTGATAGTGATAGCTGATACTTTGGTCTATCAAAATATCTAATTTATCAAATGTTGTTAATATTAATAACAATATTTGTGATTTTTGTTTTGTTGATTGTCGCTTGTCTTTCAAGAATCCCTGAAGTAATAAAGAAATTATTCTCAAAAAGATTGGTGTCAAAATCAGGGGTTGGAACCGGTTCAGGGAACAGAACCAAAAACCGGAAAATAATTAAAATGTTCAAGGAACAGAAACGGAACCTGGAACGAAAGTTATCCATATTGTTCCGGGAACAGAACCGTTATTTTAAAAAGCATTGGAACCGGCTAATAACGTTATTTTACGTTCCAGGCATGTTTTTCAAGTCCCACAACAAAACGCAACAAAGCGCCTATGCAAAGCCCTCACTCTGTCACTCAGAAACGTATTCCGGTGTCTGCCTGCAAGCTGTAAATCTTTAACTGTATGTGTTTAGGCTACCTGCCCCTCCCCCCTCCAAAGCATAGGCTACTGTACTGATGTTATAACGATGATTCAGAAGACAGGGAGAGACATGTTTTTATTAGCTAGAGAAGAATTGATTCACTTTTTCAAAGCTAGTTAAGGATACTATAGGCCGAGTTATCACGTTAGATTTATTAACTACAAAAACGTAAAACGTGTTTTTAATATCAAGACTGTTTCAAGGACAGCTTTTTTCCATTTACGTAACATTGTAAAAATTAGAAACTTTCTGTCCAAAAATGATGCAGAAAAGTTAATCCATGCATTTGTAACTTCTAGGTTAGACTACTGCAATGCTTTATTTTCCGGCTATCCGGATAAAGCACTAAATAAACTTCAGTTAGTGCTTAACACGGCTGCTAGAATCTTGACTAGAACCCCAAAATTTGATCATATTACTCCAGTACTAGCCTCTCTACACTGGCTTCCTGTTAAGGCAAGGGCTGATTTCAAGGTTTTACTGCTAACCTACAAAGCATTACATGGGCTTGCTCCTACCTATCTTTCTGATTTGGTCCTGCCGTACATACCTACACGCACGCTACGGTCACAAGACGCATGAGCCTCCTTACTGTCCCTAAAATTTCTAAGCAAACAGCTGGAGGCAGGGCTTTTTCCTATAGAGCTCCATTTTTATGGAATAGTCTGCCTATCCATGTGAGAGACGCAGACTCGGTCTCAACCTTTAAGTCTTTATTGAAGACTCATCTCTTCAGTAGGTCTTATGACTGAGTGTAGTCTGGCCCAGGAGTGTGAAGGTGAACGGAAAGGCACTGGAGCAACGAACCACCCTTGCTGTCTTTTGCCTGGCCGGTTCCCTCCACTGGGATTCTCTGCCTCTAACCCTATTACAGGGGCTGAGTCACTGGCTTCTGGTGCCGTGGCGGAGATCTTGTGGGCTATACTCGGCCTTGTCTCAGGATGGTAAGTTGGTGGTTGAAGATATCCCTCTAGTGGTGTGGGGCTGTGCTTCGGCAGAGTGGGTGGGGTTATATCCTGCCTGTTTGGCCCTGTCCGGGGTTTCGTCGGACGGGCCACAGTGTCTCCCGACCCCTCCTGTCTCACCCCCAGTATTTATGCTGCAGTAGTTTATGTGTCGGGGGTGCTAGGGTCCGTCTGTTATATCTGGAGTATTTCTTCTCTTATCTGGTGTCCTGTGCGAATTTAAGTATGCTCGCTCTAATTATCTCTCTCTTTCTTTTTTTCTTCTTCTCTCTCTCTCTCTCTCTCTCTCTCTCTCTCTCTCTCTCTCTCTCGGAGGACCTGAGCATTAGGACCATTCCTCAAGGCCTACCCGGATGTCCCGAGTCCACCTGGCCGTGCTGCTTCTCCAGTTACAACTGTTCTGCCTGTTTTATGAACATTTTAAAATCTTGTCCATGTTCTGTTATAATCTGCACCCGGCACAGCCAGAAGAGGACTGGCCACCCCTCACAGCCTGGTTCCTCTCTAGGTTTCTTCCTAGGTTTTGGCCTTCTAGGGAGTTTTTCCTAGCCACCGTGCTTTTACACCTGCATTGCTTGCTGTTTGGGGTTTTAGGCTGGGTTTCTGTACAGCACTCTGTGACATCAGCTGATGTAAGGGGGGCTTTATAAATAAATTTGATTTGATTTGATTTGATTTAATTCTGGTGCTGCTCTGCACACACAAGCTTGTTAGTTAGCTAGCTCAAAGGACATTCAAAGTTCTTCCATAGAAGCCACTCCTCCTAAGTATAATTCTGTGGACCTAATTCAGATAATGCATGTCATAACAAGATGCCCAGCGCTTCAAGCCTCCTCAAGTCTCTCTTGCTCTCTCCCCACCTGCAAAATTTCAGTGGCATCTTGTGCCGTAGGCTACACTTGTCTGTTCATAAACCATGTAAACGACTAGCTTGCCTGCTCTGTGCGCACTGATTGGTGATCTATACTCCAACATTTCATGAAGGCTACAGTCTATATACTCCAACATTTCATGAAGGCTACAGTCTGTATACTCCAACATTTCATGAAGGCTACAGTCTATATACTCCAACATTTCATGAAGTCTACAGTCTATATACTCCAACATTTCATGAAGGCTACAGTCTATATACTCCAACATTTCATGAAGGCTACAGTCTGTATACTCCAACATTTCATGAAGGCTACAGTCTATATACTCCAACATTTCATGAAGTCTACAGTCTATATACTCCAACATTTCATGAAGGCTACAGTCTGTATACTCCAACATTTCATGAAGGCTACAGTCTGTATACTCCAACATTTCATGAAGGCTACAGTCTATATACTCCAACATTTCATGAAGTCTACAGTCTATATACTCCAACATTTAATGAAGGCTACAGTCTGTATACTCCAACATTTCATGAAGTCTACAGTCTATATACTCCAACATTTAATGAAGGCTACAGTCTGTATACTCCAACATTTCATGAAGTCTACAGTCTATATACTCCAACATTTCATGAAGGCTACAGTCTATATACTCCAACATTTCATGAAGTCTACAGTCTATATACTCCAACATTTAATGAAGGCTACAGTCTATATACTCCAACATTTCATGAAGTCTACAGTCTATATACTCCAACATTTAATGAAGGCTACAGTCTATATACTCCAACATTTCATGAAGTCTACAGTCTATATA
The DNA here is from genome assembly GCA_030435695.1 of Brachymystax lenok tsinlingensis. Classification (NCBI taxonomy): domain Eukaryota; kingdom Metazoa; phylum Chordata; class Actinopteri; order Salmoniformes; family Salmonidae; genus Brachymystax; species Brachymystax lenok. The sequence goes on from CM059814.1 coordinate 51,769,710, forward strand.
CTCCAACATTTCATGAAGTCTACAGTCTATATACTCCAACATTTCATGAAGTCTACAGTCTATACACTCCAACATTTCATGAAGTCTACAGTCTATACACTCCAACATTTCATGAAGTCTACAGTCTATATACTCCAACATTTCATGAAGGCTACAGTCTATATACTCCAACATTTCATGAAGGCTACAGTCTATACACTCCAACATTTCATGAAGTCTACAGTCTATACACTCCAACATTTCATGAAGTCTACAGTCTATACACTCCAACATTTCATGAAGGCTACAGTCTATATACAGGTGTTCTTAATGTTTTGTCGCCTCAGTGTATGTGGCTGTAATATCTGTCCTGAGTCGTGACCCTGTGTCGGCTTGACTCTGCTATATCTTGAGCAGGTTTAGTAACAGTCTTATCCTCTGGGTCTGATTTAGCCTCCTTGGTAGGGACACTTAGAAATGAGGGGCAATTAAAAAACAGGGTGTTCTCTGGTTCCCGGGTTCGTTTGGATCACCAAAATACCACTGTCTAGATTACGGTGAGGTCAATGACTAATGCAGCTCAGTGGGAACCATAGCTTTATGGAATGGGTGATTGAGGGGTATCCCCAGCCAAGAGGAAATCTATGGGAATCCCATCTCACCACGCAGTGAGACTGAAATAGGATGAGGGAATGACAGAGGGGATGAGGTATGTCTTACATCAGATGTCTCGGGGTGATTGATGGATGAGTTATGTCTTAATGGATCTTCCTCGGGGAGGTGGAAAGGGGCAGACGAGTGGCGGGGCCAAATCCCTTGACGGACGCCTTCTGGAAGCTGCGGAAGTGGGTGGAGCTTGGCTGACTCTAACTAGCATGTTTCAATGTAACACACTTGACCTTAAAGGGATATTCCACTCCAGAATGAAACTCCTATCAATTTGGCGAGTCTTTGTTCTATGAGTGGGTCAAATAACAATTGTCACCGTGATTTAACTTCTAAGTGGTCCGTCTGTGAAATCAGGAAATCGTTTTTTATCTTCACGATAAGTTTCTCGTCACTGGAGAAAAAACGAACGGGAATAAACGAACTGTTAAAACATCGACGTCCAGATCACCAGATCAGCCAGTAGATAGTATGGGCATGCTGGTTTAGGACACATCCGTCTGTCTATATCTGTCGGGCCAGTAACCGGAAGGTTGGTGGATCTAATCCCCGAACTGACAAGGTCAAAATCTGTCATTCTGCCCCTGAACAAGGCAGTTAACCCACTGTTCCTAGTCTTCCTTGTTGTAATGGTGCTCTTCTTCAGCTTCCTTGTTGTAATGGTGCTCTTCTTCAGCTTCCTTGTTATAATGGTGCTCTTCTTCAGCTTCCTTGTTATAATGGTGGTCTTTTTCTTCAGCTTCCTTGTTATAATGGTGCTCTTCTTCAGCTTCCTTGTTATAATGGTGCTCTTCTTCAGTTTCCTTGTTATTTTATTTTTTATTTTACCTTTATTTAACCAGGTAGGCTAGTTGAGAACAAGTTCTCATTTACAACATATAATGATGCTCTTTTCAGCGCTCCAGATCCACCAACTCCTCCTACGTCTGTTGTATTCCTCGGACCAGCTCTGGTTCCTCCTCTGTTTCTCCTCACGTGGCGTTATTAAAGACCTTGACCTCTCCCATCTCAGCCAGCAGTGTGGTGGTGAAGGTGTTCTGGAAGTCCTCAATGAATCCCAGGTCTGTCTTGAGGCGAACCGTGTTGGCCCAGATCAGATTAGAAATAAGTGTCTTTTAATGCTTTCATGTCTTATACTCTTGGAATGGTTGTGCTTTTAAACTGTTCAATTAATCAATCAATCAATCAACCAATCAACCAATCAATCAACCTGGACGGCAGAAGTATCTCATGGTGAACAGCACATCTTCCAGGTAGTCATGGTGATACACCACGTTAGCCGCCAGCACGTAGTCATAACGATAGACGGATCTGGGGTAAGTGTGTTCCATGTCAGGACCCCAGGACAGAGCTGCAGCTTGGGGAGTGTACCTACAGCGCCCTCTTGTGTTACGGAGCAGGTTGGCTCTCAGGTTACCTATGATCTCTGGTAGGTCTGTAGCTGTAACCCAGGCACCTGGGGACAGGAAGCACTCTGTTAATCAGCTAACAGACACACAGGTGGCCAGTACCAAATCAACCCCTAGCCTCTAGTTGTCTAGTGCCTAGTACACTTCATGCAAATCTGAAAAGGTTGGATAGGTGTAAGTGGTATAGAATGCCGGGTCTTCTCCACCTTGATAGGACCTCCTACACCTTCCTATCCACCTTGATAGGACCTCCACCTAGCTAGGACCTCCTCCATCTAGCTAGCCACCTTGATAGGACCTCCTCCACCTTGCTAGGACCTCCTCCATCTAGCTAGCCACCTTGATAGGACCTCCTCCACCTTGCTAGGACCTCCTCCAACTTGCTAGCTACCTTGATAGGACCTACTCCACCTTGCTAGGACCTCCTCCATCTAGCTAGCCACCTTGCTAGGACCTCCTCCACCTTGCTAGGACCTCCTCCATCTAGCTAGCCACCTTGCTAGGACCTCCTCCACCTTGCTAGCCACCTTGATAGGACCTCCACCTTGCTAGGACCTCCTCCATCTAGCTAGCCACCTTGCTAGGACCTCCTCCAACTTGCTAGCTACCTTGATAGGACCTCCTCCACCTTGCTAGGACCTCCTCCATCTAGCTAGCCACCTTGATAGGACCTCCTCCACCTTCCTAGCCACCTTGATAGGACCTCCTCCACCTTGCTAGCCACCTTGATAGGACCTCCTCCACCTTGCTAGGACCTCCTCCATCTAGCTAGCCACCTTGCTAGGACCTCCTCCATCTAGCTAGCCACCTTGATAGGATCTCCTCCACCTTCCTATCCACCTTGATAGGACCTCCTCCACCTTGCTAGTACCTCCTCCATCTAGCTAGCCACCTTGCTAGGACCTCCTCCATCTAGCTAGCCACCTTGGTAGGACCTCCTCCACCTTGCTAGCCACCTTGGTAGAACCTCCTCCACCTTGCTAGCCACCTTGATAGGACCTCCTCCACCTTGCTAGGACCTCCTCCACCTTGGTAGGACCTCCTCCACCTAGCTATCCACCTTGCTAGGACCTCCTCCACCTTGCTAGCCACCTTGATAGGACCTCCTCCACCTTGCTAGGACCTCCTCCACCTTGGTAGGACCTCCTCCACCTAGCTATCCACCTTGCTAGGATGTCCTCCACCTTGCTAGCCACCTTGATAGGACCTCCTCCACCTAGCTATCCACCTTGATAGGACCTCCTCCACCTAGCTAGCCACCTTGATAGGACCTCCTCCACCTAGCTATCCACCTTGGTAGGACCTCCTCCACCTAGCTATCCACCTTGCTAGGACCTCCTCCACCTAGCTATTCACCTTGATAGGACCTCCTCCACCTTGCTATCCACTTTGATAGGACCTCCTCCACCTTGATAGGAGCTCCTTCACCTAGCTAGCCACCTTGATAGGACCTCCTCCACCTAGCTATCCACCTTGGTAGGACCTCCTCCACCTAGCTATCCACCTTGCTAGGACCTCCTCCACCTAGCTATCCACCTTGATAGGACCTCCTCCACCTTGCTAGCCACCTTGATAGGACCTCCTCCACCTTGCTAGGACCTCCTCCACCTAGCTATCCACCTTGATAGGACCTCCTCCACCTAGCTAGCCACCTTGATAGGACCTCCTCCACCTTGATAGGACCTCCTCCTCCTTGCTAGGACCTCCTCCACCTAGCTAGCCACCTTGATAGGACCTCCTCCACCTAGCTATCCACCTTGATAGGACCTCCTCAAACTTGCTAGCCACCTTGATAGGACCTCCTCCACCTTGATAGGACCTCCTCCACCTTGATAGGACCTCCTTCACCTTGGTAGGACCTCCTCCACCTAGCTATCCACCTTGATAGGTCCTCCTCCACCTTGCTAGCCACCTTGATAGGTCCTCCTCCACCTTGCTAGCCACCTTGATAGGCTAGGTAGAAATGTTGCCATATTACTTACACCTCTCCGATCTTCTCAGATGTATAATATGAGTACATGTAATGCCCAGACTCACCTAGGAGTGTGGCTACACTAGACACTAGGCCAGGGCCTGCTCCTAGCTCCAGCACTGCCTTGTCCACCAGGTTCACCTGCTCAACGTTGGTCTCTAGGTAGTGACACAGAGCCAACGCCTGCAGGCAACCATAGTTACTATAGTAACCATCATTACAGTTGTTAGAACTTCAACCATAGTTACTATAGAAACCAACATTATAGTTGTTATAGCTTCAACCATAGTTACTATAGAAACCATCATTATAGTTGTTAGAACTTCAACCATAGTTACTATAGAAACCAACATTATAGTTGTTATAGCTTCAACCATAGTTACTATAGAAACCATCATTACAGTTGTTAGTTCTTCAACCATAGTTACTATAGAATTACCATAATTAGTCGTTATCCTACATCCATCATAATTAGTCGTTATCCTACATCCATCATAATTAGTCGTTATCCTACATCCATCATGTTAAATAGTAGACTAACTCACCGCTGGCCAGATGACAGCACCGTAAGAGTCCAAGGCCTCAAAGAAGCTGATCTCCTCTCCTACGTAGCAGAACACCTCTTTACCAAACTTGGAGTAGGTAGTGGGGGCCCAGGCCTGCTTCTTCTGCTGCTGGGGTTCAGTCTCCTTGGCTTCGTCATCTGATTCCTCTTCACCGTCTATCACTGTTGTCTCGCTGTCATCTTTCTCCTTCTCCTCATCGTTCTCCTCCTCCTCATCTTTCTCCTTCTCCTCATCGTTCTCCTCCTCCTCATCTTTCTCCTCCTCATCTTTCTCCTTCTCCTCATCGTTCTCCTCCTCCTTATCTTTCTCCACCTCCTCATCTTTCTCCTTCTCCTCATCGTTCTCCTCCTCCTTATCTTTCTCCCCCTCCTTATCTTTCTCCTCCCATTCCTCATCTTTCTCCTTCCTCATCTTTCTCCTCATATTCCTCCTCATCTTCCTCCTCCTCCTCCTCCTCCTCCTCATTTTTCTCCACCTCCTCATCTTTCTCCTTCTCCTCATCGTTCTCCTCCTCATCATCGTTCTCCTCCTCATCTTTCTCCTTCTCCTCATCGTTCTCCTCCTCCTTATCTTTCTCCACCTCATCATCTTTCTCCTCATCTTTCTCCTTCTCCTCATCGTTCTCCTCCTCCTTATCTTTCTCCACCTCCTCATCTTTCTCCTTCTCCTCATCGTTCTCCTCCTCCTCATCTTTCTCCTCCTCATCTTTCTCCTCCTCCTCATCGTTCTCCTCCTCCTCATCTTTCTCCTTCTCCTCATCGTTCTCCTCCTCCTCATCTTTCTCCTCCTCATCTTTCTCCTTCTCCTCATCGTTCTCCTCCTCCTTATCTTTCTCCACCTCCTCATCTTTCTCCTCCTCCTTATCTTTCTCCACCTCCTCATCTTTCTCCTCCTCCTCATCGTTCTCCTCCTCCTTATCTTTCTCCTCCTCCTTATCTTTCTCCACCTCCTCATCTTTCTCCTCCTCCTCATCGTTCTCCTCCTGTTCTTTCTCATCATCTTTCTTCTCCTCATCATCTTTCTCCTCCTCTTTCTTCACGATTACAGTTTCCATCTCCTCTTTGTGAGGTGCGCATAAAGGATCCATAGGAATCTGAAAAATGTGGATAGGTGTAAGTGGTATATAATGCCGGGACCTTCTCCACCTTGCTAGCTACCTTGGTAGGACCTCCTCCACCTTGCTAGGCACCTTGGTAGGACCTCCTCCACCTTGCATATCCACCTTGGTAAGACCTCCTCCACCTTGATAGGTTCTCCTCCACCTTGCTAGCCACCTTGCTAGGACCTCCTCCACCTAGCTAGCCACCTTGATAGGACCTCCTCCACCTTCCTAGCCACCTTGCTAGGACCTCCTCCACCTTGCAAGCCACCTTGATAGGACCTCGTCCACCTTCCTAGCCACCTTGGTAGGACCTCCTCCACCTAGCTAGCCACCTTGATAGGACCTCCTCCACCTTGCTAGCCACCTTGATAGGACCTCCTCCACCTTGCTAGCCACCTTGATAGGACCTCCTCCACCTTCCTAGCCACCTTGGTAGGACCTCCTCCACCTAGCTATCCACCTTGATAGGACCTCGTCCACCTTCCTAGCCACCTTGGTAGGACCTCCTCCACCTTGCTAGCCACTTTGATAGGACCTCCTCCACCTTGCTAGCCACCTTGGTAGAACCTCCTCCACCTAGCTATCCACCTTGATAGGACCTCCTCCACCAAGCTATCCACCTTGATAGGACCTCCTCCACCTTGCTAGCCACCTTGATAGGACCTCCTCCACCTTGCTAGCCACCTTGGTAGGACCTCCTCCACCTAGCTATCCACCTTGGTAGGACCTCCTCCACCTAGCTATCCACCTTGGTAGGACCTCCTCCACCTTGCTGGCCACCTTGATAGGACCTCCTCCACCTTGCTGGCCACCTTGGTAGGTCCTCCTCCACCTTGCTAGCCACCTTGATAGGACCTCCTCCACCTAGCTATCCACCTTGATAGGTCCTCCTCCACCTAGCTATCCACCTTGGTAGGTCCTCCTCCACCTTGCTGGCCACCTTGATAGGCTAGGTAGAAATGTTGCCATATTACTTACACCTCTCCGATCTTCTCAGATGTACAATATGAGTACATGTAATGCCCAGACTCACCTAGGAGTGTGGCTACAATAGACACTAGGCCAGGGCCTGCTCCTAGCTCCAGCACTGCCTTGTCCACCAGGTTCACCTGCTCAACGTTGGTCTCTAGGTAGTGACACAGAGCCAACGCCTGCAGGCAACCATAGTTACTATAGTAACCATCATTACAGTTGTTAGAACTTCAACCATAGTTACTATAGAAACCAACATTATAGTTGTTATAGCTTCAACCATAGTTACTATAGAAACCATCATTATAGTTGTTAGAACTTCAACCATAGTTACTATAGAAACCAACATTATAGTTGTTATAGCTTCAACCATAGTTACTATAGAAACCATCATTATAGTTGTTATAGCTTTAACCATAATTACTATAGAAACCATCATTATAGTTGTTAGAACTTCAACCATAGTTACTATAGAAACCATCATTATAGTTGTTATAGCTTTAACCATAGTTACTATAGAAACCATCATTATAGTTGTTAGAACTTCAACCATAGTTACTATAGAAACCATCATTACAGTTGTTATATCTTTAACAATAGTTACTATAGAAACCATCATTATAGTTGTTAGAACTTCAACCATAGTTACTATAGAAACCATCATTATAGTTGTTAGAACCTCACCTATAGTTACTATAGAAACCATCATTATAGTTGTTAGAACCTCAACTATAGTTACTATAGAAACCATCATTATAGTTGTTAGAACTTCAACCATAGTTACTATAGAAACCATCATTATAGTTGTTATAACTTCAACTATAGTTACTATAGAAACCATCATTATAGTTATTAGAACTTCAAACATAGTTACTATAGAAACCATCATTATAGTTGTTAGAACTTCAACCATAGTTACTATAGAAACCATCATTATAGTTGTTAGAACTTCAACCATAGTTACTATAGAAACCATCATTATAGTTGTTATATCTTCAACCATAGTTACTATAGAAACCATCATTATAGTTGTTAGAACATCAACCATAGTTACTATAGAATTACCATAATTAGTCGTTATCCTACATCCATCACCATCCTCATCACCACAATCGTCATCTTCCGCCATCATAATTAGTGGTTATCCTACATCCATCATATTAAATAGTAGACTAACTCACCGCTGGCCAGATGACAGCACCATAAGACTCCAAGGCCTCAAAGAAGCTGATCTCCTCTCCTACGTAGCAGAACACCTCTTTACCAAACTTGGAGTAGGTAGTGGGGGCCCAGGCCTGCTTCTTCTGCTGCTGGGGTTCAGTCTCCTTGGCTTCGTCATCTGATTCCCCCTTACTGTCTATCACTGTTGTCTCGCTGTCATCTTTCTTCTCCTTGTCTTTCTCCTCTTCATCTTCCTCCTCCTCATCTGTCTCCTCTTCATCTTTCTCCTCCTCATCTTCATCTTCCTCCTCATCTTTCTTCTCCTCATCTTTCTTCTCCTCATCTTCGTCCTTCTCCTCATCTGACTCCTCATCCTCATCGTTCCCGTCCTCCTCATCTTTCTTCTTCTCCTCCTTTTCCTCCTTCATGATCACAGTTTCCTCCTCCTCCTCCTCCTTCATGATCACAGTTTCCTCCTCCTCCTTCATGATCACAGTTTCCTCCTCCTCTTGGTGAGGTGTGCATAAAGGATCCATAGAAGCCGGATAAATTCCAATGTTCCTTCAACTGCACTGATATATGGTGAAGTAGCTGATGTTGCATTGATAAGTTAGCTACTAGTGGTACAGTCAGCACTCTCTTCGTGCTCAGTCTCTCCCACACTTTGTCAAAACAAGTCCAACACTTGAGAATATCTCTCTCTCTACCTCTCCCTAACTTCCCCCTTCCCCGATCCCTGCTTGGTAACAACGTATCTTCTCTGCACCCAGACTGTAATTAATCCCATATCTCTCCCCCCTCGAACACCTTCAGACCGACACCCTTAAACCTCAACTCTCAGAGTCGATGTTTTAAGACTTGAATCAGAATCATAACCTGCTGGAGACCTATCATACCAACCCAACGCTGTATTTAGAGATGGGACCATCTGAAACACACACACACAGATACCCCTCAAACACAGAGTTGAAGACACAGATACCCAAACACACATACACACCACACACACACACACACACACACACACAGAGTTGCAGACACCGATACACAAACACACGCACGCACACACGCTCTCTTGAAATTGGTGCTGTGGATATATGCACGTACACACACACACAAACACACATGGCACATCCATCTCTGTTGACAAGTAATCCCGGGTTTTTAAATAGAGTCTTTGTAATGGACCCAAAGAGGGGCCAGATTAGACACAAACACTACATCACTGAAGGTAGAACTTTCAGAGGAAAACAGCTGTGAGCATTGACAGCACAATGTGAAGCCACACACACAATCTATTCAAAATAGAACAATGGTTATTTAATATTCTAAGGGAAAAGGGATTCTTAAAAAGCTTCTTGATTGAAAAGGTCTAGCCCAATCATAGTGGAGTAGGCTAGTACAGTTAGCCCTAACCCAATCGTAGTGGACTAGGCTAGTACAGTTAGGGTTAACCCTAGCCCTAACCCAATCGTAGTGGACTAGGCTAGTACAGTTAGGGTTAACCCTAGCCCTAACCCAATCATAGTGGAGGAGGCTAGTACAGTTAGCCCTAACCCAATCGTAGTGGACTAGGCTAGTACAGTTAGGGTTAACCCTAGCCCTAACCCAATCGTAGTGGACTAGGCTAGTACAGTTAGGGTTAACCCTAGCCCTAACCCAATATTAGTGGAGTAGGCTAGTACAGTTAGGGTTAACCCTAGCCCTAACCCAATCATAGTGGAGTAGGCTAGTACAGTTAGGGTTAACCCTAGCCCTAACCCAATCATAGTGGAGGAGGCTAGTACAGTTAGGGTTAACCCTAACCCTAACCCAATCATAGTGGAGGAGGCTAGTACTGTTAGGGTTAACCCTAGCCCTAACCCAATCATAGTGGAGGAGGCTAGTACAGTTAGGGTTAACCCTAGCCCTAACCCAATCATAGTGGAGTAGGCTAGTACAGTTAGGGTTAACCCTAGCCCTAACTCAATATTAGTGGAGTAGGCTAGTACAGTTAGGGTTAACCCTAACCCTAACCCAATCATAGTGGAGGAGGATAGTACAGTTAGGGTTAATCCTAGCCCTAACCCAATATTAGTGGAGTAGGCTAGTACAGTTAGGGTTAATCCTAGCCCTAACCCAATCATAGTGGAGTAGCCTAGTACAGTTAGGGTTAACCCTAGCCCTAACCCAATCATAGTGGAGGAGGATAGTACAGTTAGGGTTTACCCTAGCCCTAACCCAATCATAGTGGAGTAGCCTAGTACAGTTAGGGTTAACCCTAGCCCTAACCCAATCATAGTGGAGGAGCCTAGTACAGTTAGGGTTAACCCTAGCCCTAACCCAATCATAGTGTAGTAGGTTAGTACAGTTAGGGTTAACCCTAGCCCTAACCCAATCATAGTGGAGGGGGCTAGTACAGTTAGGGTTAACCCTAGCCCTAACCCAATCATAGTGGAGTAGGCTAGTACAGTTAGGGTTAACCCTAGCCCTAACCCAATCATAGTGGAGTAGGCTAGTACAGTTAGGGTTAACCCTAGCCCTAACCCAATCATAGTGGAGTAGGCTAGTACAGTTAGGGTTAACCCTAGCCCTAACCCAATCATAGTGGAGGAGGCTAGTACAGTTAGGGTTAACCCTAGCCCTAACCCAATCATAGTGGAGGAGCCTAGTATAGTTCATTGTTTAGGGTTAATCTGCTAGCTGCTCTACTCTCATAGGTTCACCAGAGGACAGGGGTAATTAATATGGCTGTCTGCAGTGCAATCTCATATGTCAGACCCCAAGGCAGGTCATCAGTGGGAATTTGTAACTCTGAGCTCCATTGTTTTGATTTTGTCAGTGTTTGGCGTGGATATGAGAATTTGACCTGGATTCTCCGTCTCTCAGGTTTCTGACATCGTTAGATCCAAGGCCCAATCCCAATCCCCCCCTCCTTAGCCCTCCCCCTCGTTTTAGAGTTGCGAGGGACGAAGCAACTAGTGGAAGGCAGAGATACATAACCCTATGGAATTAGACATCTACTAGCAAACAGCAGACGGAGGATGGCCAAGAACGCAATTCGTTGACAACGAGCCTTGTATTGTTCACGATGACTGTACTGGCGACAGCAATAGCTTTCCATAGACTTTTCATGTAACAAATACGTACTTACCATGTGAGCAACATGTGAGAACTGCTGTGTTTCCATGTGGAGTAGTAATGTAGTCATCCTCTGTGTTTCCATGTGGAGTAGTAATGTAGTCGTCCTCTGTGTTTCCATGTGGAGTAGTAATGTAGTCGTCCTCTGTGTTTCCATGTGGAGTAGTAATGTAGTCATCCTCTGTGTTTCCATATGGAGTAGTAATGTAGTCGTCCTCTGTGTTTCCATGTGGAGTAGTAATGTAGTCATCCTCTGTGTTTCCATGTGGAGTAGTAATGTAGTCATCCTCTGTGTTTCCATGTGGAGTAGTAATGTAGTCATCCTCTGTGTTTCCATGTGGAGTAGTAATGTAGTCATCCTCTGTGTTTCCATGTGGAGTAGTAATGTACCCATCCTCTGTGCTTCCATGTGGAGTAGTAATGTAGCCATCCTCTGTGTTTCCATGTGGAGTAGTAATGTAGCCATCCTTTGTGTTTCCATGGGGAGTAGTAATGTATCCATCCTCTGTGTTTCCATGTGGAGTAGTAATGTAGTCATCCTATGTGGTTCAATGTGGAGTAGTAATGTAGTCATCCTCTGTGTTTCCATGTGGAGTAGTAATGTAGTCATCCTCTGTGTTTCCATGTGGAGTAGTAATGTAGTCATCCTCTGTGTTTCCATATGGAGTAGTAATGTAGTCGTCCTCTGTGTTTCCATGTGGAGTAGTAATGTAGTCATCCTCTGTGTTTCCAGGTGGAGTAGTAATGTAGTCATCCTCTGTGTTTCCATGTGGAGTAGTAATGTAGTCATCCTCTGTGTTTCCATGTGGAGTAGTAATGTAGTCATCCTCTGTGTTTCCATGTGGAGTAGTAATGTAGTCATCCTTTGTGTTTCCATGTGGAGTAGTAATGTAGTCGTCCTCTGTGGTTCCATGTGGAGTAGTAATGTAGTCATCCTCTGTGTTTCCATGTGGAGTAGTAATGTAGCCATCCTCTGTGTTTCCATGTGGAGTAGTAATGTAGTCATCCTCTGTGTTTCCATGTGGAGTAGTAATGTAGTCATCCTCTGTGTTTCCATGTGGAGTAGTAATGTAGTCATCCTCTGTGTTTCCATGTGGAGTAGTAATGTAGTCATCCTCTGTGTTTCCATGTGGAGTAGTAATGTAGTCATCCTCTGTGTTTCCATGTGGAGTAGTAATGTAGTCATCCTCTGTGGTTCCATGTGGAGTAGTAATGTAGTCATCCTCTGTGTTTCCATGTGGAGTAGTAATGTAGTCATCCTCTGTGTTTCCATGTGGAGTAGTAATGTAGTCATCCTCTGTGTTTCCAGGTGGAGTAGTAATGTAGTCATCCTCTGTGTTTCCATGTGGAGTAGTAATGTAGTCATCCTCTGTGTTTCCAGGTGGAGTAGTAATGTAGTCATCCTCTGTGTTTCCATGTGGAGTAGTAAGCAGGACTTTCAGTCTGACATGTAACAGTCACATTTCATTCACGCGGTCACATGAAACCGGAGAGTGATTTTATGTTCCAGATGTATTAGTGATATGGGGCTGTAACTGCTGAAGAAGGATTTCAGATCCAGGTTTAAGAATGATATTTTATTCAACTCGGCAAGTCAGTTAAGAACAAATTCTTATTTACAATGACGGCCTAGGAACAGTGGGTTAACTGCCTTGTTCAGGGGCAGATTGACAGATTTTTACCTCGATCTATATTATAACTGTTAAAATGAGAGAGAGAGAGAGAGAGAGAGAGAGAGAGAGAGAGAGAGAGAGAGAGAGAGAGAGAGAGAGAGACTCGAAACAGCAGGTTGGGGACAAGGTAGCATGTCCGCTGAACAGATCAGGGTTCCATAGCAGCAGGCAGGAACAGTAGAAACTGGACCAGTAGCAACCCTGTTACGGCCGACCCTGTTACGGTCAACCCTGTAATGGTCAACCCTGTTACGGCCAACCCTGTTACGGTCAACCCTGTTACGGTCAACCCTGTTACGGCCGACCCTGTAACGGTCAACCCTGTTACGGCCAACCCTGTAACGGTCAACCCTGTAATGGTCAACCCTGTAACGGCCAACCCTGTTACGGTTAACCCTGTTACTTTATTTGGCACTTAATAGGCATTTACTATAGTCTTTTTTATTAAGTTGAGCATTGTGACTGAACGTTAACATTCGGTGAAATCAAAAGTTTATTTTCCACCAAGTTACACATTTGGGTTGAGGGTTCCTGAGTGGTCCAGTCTCAGTCCTTATTTACATTTGCTTGAAGAATAGAAGACTACCATATGCAACCAAGACATCTTCCTTTATCATTTTGTATTCATTTGGAACATTTTCACACAAAAAAAAATATTTCGGTAGGAAAGATCGGTGAATTTATTTAAAAAGATTGTGCAGCAAAAGATGTAGAACTTTACTAGAGACTGTATATCCATAACAGATTCTATTTGGATACAAACTGAAACTTTACTAGAGACTGTATATCCATAACAGATTCTATTTGGATACAAACTGAAACTTTACTAGAGACTGTATATCCATAACAGATTCTATTTGGATACAAACTGAAACTTTACTAGAGACTGTATATCCATAACAGATTCTATTTGGATACAAACTGAAACTTTACTAGAGACTGTATATCCATAACAGATTCTATTTGGATACAAACTGAAACTTTACTAGAGACTGTATATCCATAACAGATTCTATTTGGATACAAACTGAAACTTTACTAGAGACTGAATATCCATAACAGATTCTATTTGGATACAAACTGAAACTTTACTAGAGACTGTATATCCATAACAGATTCTATTTGGATACAAACTGAAACTTTACTAGAGACTGTATATCCATAACAGATTCTATTTAAATACAAACTGAAACTTTACTAGAGACTGTATATCCATAACAGATTCTATTTAAATACAAACTGAAACTTTACTAGAGACGGAATATCCATAACAGATTCTATTTGGATACAAACTGAAACTTTACTAGAGACTGTATATCCATAACAGATTATTTTAAATACAAACTGAAACTTTACTAGAGACTGTATATCCATAACAGATTATATTTGGATACAAACTGAAACTTTACTAGAGACTGTGTATCCATAACAGATTCTATTTGGATACAAACTGAAACTTTACTAGAGACTGTATATCCATAACAGATTCTATTTGGATACAAACTGAAACTTTACTAGAGACTGTATATCCATAACAGATTCTATTTGGATACAAACTGAAACTTTACTAGAGACTGTATATCCATAACAGATTCTGTTTGGATACAAACTGAAACTTTACTAGAGACTGAATATCCATAACAGATTCTATTTGGATACAAACTGAAACTTTACTAGAGACTGTATATCCATAACAGATTCTATTTGGATACAAACTGAAACTTTACTAGAGACGGAATATCGATAACAGATTCTATTTGGATACAAACTGAAACTTTACTAGAGACTGTATATCCATAACAGATTCTATTTGGATACAAACTGAAACTTTACTAGAGACTGTATATCCATACCAGATTCTATTTGGATACAAACTGAAACTTTACTAGAGACTGTATATCCATAACAGATTCTATTTGGATACAAACTGAAACTTTACTAGAGACTGTATATCCATAACAGATTCTATTTGGATACAAACTGAAACTTTACTAGAGATTGTATATCCATAACAGATTATATTTGGATACAAACTGAAACTTTACTAGAGACTGTATATCCATAACAGATTATACTTGGATACAAACTAAAACTTTACTAGAGACTGAATATCCATAACAGATTCTATTTGGATACAAACTGAAACTTTACTAGAGACTGTATATCCATAACAGATTCTATTTGGATACAAACTGAAACTTTACTAGAGACGGAATATCGATAACAGATTCTATTTGGATACAAACTGAAACTTTACTAGAGACTGTATATCCATAACAGATTCTATTTGGATACAAACTGAAACTTTACTAGAGACTGTATATCCATACCAGATTCTATTTGGATACAAACTGAAACTTTACTAGAGACTGTATATCCATAACAGATTCTATTTGGATACAAACTGAAACTTTACTAGAGACTGTATATCCATAACAGATTCTATTTGGATACAAACTGAAACTTTACTAGAGATTGTATATCCATAACAGATTATATTTGGATACAAACTGAAACTTTACTAGAGACTGTATATCCATAACAGATTATACTTGGATACAAACTAAAACTTTACTAGAGACTGAATATCCATAACAGATTCTATTTGGATACAAACTGAAACATTACTAGAGACTGTATATCCATAACAGATTCTATTTGGATACAAACTGAAACTTTACTAGAGACTGTACATCCATAACAGATTATACTTGGATACAAACTGAAACTTTACTAGAGACTGTATATCCATAACAGATTATACTTGGATACAAACTGAAACTTTACTAGAGACTGTATATCCATAACAGATTCTATTTGGA
This sequence comes from Brachymystax lenok tsinlingensis, assembly GCA_030435695.1. Classification (NCBI taxonomy): domain Eukaryota; kingdom Metazoa; phylum Chordata; class Actinopteri; order Salmoniformes; family Salmonidae; genus Brachymystax; species Brachymystax lenok. The sequence goes on from CM059814.1 coordinate 51,785,152, forward strand.
TACAAACTGAAACTTTACTAGAGACTGTATATCCATAACAGTTTATATTTGGATACAAACTGAAACTTTACTAGAGACTGTATATCCATAACAGATTCTATTTGGATACAAACTGAAACTTTACTAGAGACTGTATATCCATAACAGATTATACTTGGATACAAACTGAAACTTTACTAGAGACTGTATATCCATAACAGATTATACTTGGATACAAACTGAAACAAGACAGCAAAGTACATACATTAATAATATATATGTAACAACTAAGTAAACAATAAAGCACTGCATATAGTAGGTAAGTATTAAGTACTAAGTAAACAATAAAGTACTGCATATAGTAGGTAGGTATTAAGTACTAAGTAAACAATAAAGTACTGCCTATAGTAGGTAGGTATTAAGTACTAAGTAAACAATAATGTACTGCCTATAGTAGGTAAGTATTAAGTACTAAATAAACAATAAAGTACTGCATATAGTAGGTAGGTATTAAGTACTAAGTAAACAATAGAGTACTGCATATAGTAGGTAGGTATTAAGTACTAAGTAAACAATAAAGTACTGCATATAGTAGGTAGGTATTAAGTACTAAGTAAACAAAGTACTGCATATAGTAGGTAGGTATTAAGTACTAAGTAAACAATAAAGTATTGCATATAGTAGGTAAGTATTAAGTAGAAATCACACATCAGCTTCTGACAACATCAGTAGTCCGTCAACGTCCATAATTATTAGCCAAGATGGCCGCCTTCTTTCTTCAAGCATTTCTCAGAGGAAGAAGGGACAGGAAGCCTTGGTTACATTTGGCATAGTCGGCAGGATGTTGACTATTCCTTTTTGTCTTCCCTAATCCCTCCCACATGGGCATAAACCTCTCCCATCTCAAGCAGCAGGGTGGTGTTGAAGGTGTTCCTCTGTCTCTCTGCATGTGGCCATGAAGATCTTAACCTCTCCCATCTCAGCCAGCAGGGTGGTGTTGAAGGTGTTCTTGAAGTCCTCAGTGAATCCCAGGTCTGTCGGAAAACGGACCTTGTTGGCCCAGATCAGAGTGTTTCCTAAGGGAAATAATATGAGTTGTTTAATGCTTCATGCCTTACATTCTGGGATTTGTTGTACTTTTCAACTGTTCAATGAATCAACTACTCATCCAACCAATCAACCAACCAACCAACCAACCAACCAACCAATAAACCAATCAATCAACCAATCAATAATTTAACAAATCAACCAATCAATGAATAAATCAACCAATCACCCAATCAATCAACCAATCAACCAATCACCCAATCAATCAACCAATCAACCAATCAACCAACCAATCAATACATCAATCAACCAACCAACCAACCAATCAATCAATCAACCAATCAACCAACCAACCAATACATCAATCAACCAACCAATCAACCAACAAATCAACCAATCAATCAATCAACAAATCAACCAATCAACCAACCAATCAACCAACCAACCAATCAACCAACCAATACATCAATCAACCAACCAATCAACCAATCAACCAACCAATACATCAGTAAACTAACCAATCAACCAACCAATCAACCAATCAATCAATCAACCAACCAATCAACCAATCAACCAACCAATACATCAATCAACCAACCTGGACGGCAGAAGTATCTCATGGTGAACAGCAGCTCTTCCAGGTAGTCATGGTGATACACCACGTCAGCCGCCAGCACGTAGTCATAGCGATAGACAGATCTGGGGTAAGTGTGTTCCACGTCAGGACCCCAGGACAGAGCTGCAGCTTGGGGAGTGTACCTACAGCGCCCTCTTGTGTTACGGAGCAGGTTGGCTCTCAGGTTACCTATGATCTCTGGTAGGTCTGTAGCTGTAACCCAGGCACCTGGGGACAGGTAGCACTCTGTTAACAGACACACAGGTGGCCAGTACCAAATCAACCCCTAGCCTCTAGTCGTCTAGTGCCGAGGACACTTCATGCAGATCTGAAAAGACTGGATAGGTGTAAGTGGTATAGAATGCCGGGTCTTCTCCACCTTGGTAGGACCTCCTCTAACTTGCTATTCACCTTGATAGGACCTCCTCCACCTTGCTAGCCACCTTGGTAGGAACTCCTCCACCTTGCTACCCCCTTGATAGGACCTCCTCCACCTAGCTATCCCCCTTGATAGGACCTCCTCCACCTTGGTAGGACCTCCTCCACCTTGGTAGGACCTCCTCCACCTTGATAGGACCTCCTCCACCTTGGTAGGACCTCCTCCACCTAGCTATCCCCCTTGATAGGACCTCCTCCACCTTGGTAGGACCTCCTCTACCTAGCTATCCCCCTTGATAGGACCTCCTCCACCTTGGTAGGACCTCCTCCACCTTGGTAGGACCTCCTCCACCTTGATAGGACCTCCTCCACCTTGATAGGACCTCCTCTACCTTGGTAGGACCTCCTCCACCTTGGTAGGACCTCCTCTACCTTGATAGGACCTCCTCCACCTAGCTATCCACCTTGGTAGGACCTCCTCTACCTAGCTATCCACCTTGGTAGGACCTCCTCCACCTAGCTATCCACCTTGGTAGGTCCTCCTCCACCTAGCTATCCACCTTGATAGGTCCTCCTCCACCTTGCTAGGACCTCCTCCACCTAGCTATCCACCTTGGTAGGACCTCCTCCACCTAGCTATCCACCTTGATAGGACCTCCTCCACCTTGATAGGACCTCCTCCACCTAGATATCCACCTTGGTAGGACCTCCTCCACCTAGCTATCCACCTTGATAGGACCTCCTCCACCTTGGTAGGACCTCCTCCACCTTGCTGGCCACCTTGATAGGCTAGGTAGAAATGTTGCCATATTACTTACACCTCTCCGGTCTTCTCAGATGTACAATATGAGTACATGTAATGCCCAGACTCACCTAGGAGTGTGGCTACAATAGACACTAGGCCAGGGCCTGCTCCTAGCTCCAGCACTGCCTTGTCCACCAGGTTCACCTGCTCAACGTTGGTCTCTAGGTAGTGACACAGAGCCAACGCCTGCAGGCAACCATAGTTACTATAGAAACCATCATTACAGTTGTTATAATCATTAATCATTATCCTCCATCAACACTGTGAAAAATATTGTCATCCATCGTCATCCATCCATCCATCCACAGTTAATCAGTGTTATTCTGTGAGTTCATTGGACTTCAAAAGGAAAATAATTTGAGCTACTTTTGTTAAGTCCTCGAAGTGAGCTGTATTTGAACAAGCTTGTTGAGTTAAAATTACTAATTCATGTTTAAATCAAAACCACATCCATCCTTATCATATTTCCCAGCATGCTCTATTGTATGCAGCGTGCTCTTTGCTCTATTTAGAATTGTTGGTTTTCAATACCTGTGTTTTTTTTGCATAAATACATTGATTGATTAATCTTAAATTACACAAACATAATTAACATACATTTTGCTAAACTAATTAGAAGTTGGACTTATTGCACCCATTACTGAGACAGCTGTTCCAGTTCATATGATTTAGGAAAGTTTTGCTAATGAATCTTCCTACCCTGGCAGTCATTCTCAATGCAGGCCGAGGGAGATTTAAGGGTCCAACTGTTAGGCTCTTCTCAATCTGGCTGGATTCCAATAATAATTACAGCCCCTTTGCAAACCAGCATAATGTGACTTGCAGGCTTGATGTGGTCTGTAAACCAGGAGTTTCAGACCACTGTGGTATCTCCCTCCTTACTGCCATCCTGATCGTCATCACCGTTATCTATGAATGACATGCTGTATTGAAGGGTAGACTAACTCACCGCTGGCCAGATGACAGCACCGTAAGAGTCCAAGGCCTCAAAGATGGTGATCTCCTCTCCTACGTAGCAGAACACCTCTTTACCAAACTTGGAGTAGGTAGTGGGGGCCCAGGCCTGCTTCTTCTGCTGCTGGGGTTCAGTCTCCTTGGCTTCGTCATCTGATTCCTCTTCACCGTCTATCACTGTTGTCTCGCTGTCATCTTTCTCCTCCTCATCTTCCTCCTCATCTTTCTTCTCATCTTCCTTCTCCTCCTCCTCCTTCGCGATCCCAGTTTCCTCCTCCTCCTCCTCCTTCGCGATCACAGTTTCCTCCTCCTCTTGGTGAGGTGTGCATAAAGGATCCATAGAACCCGGATAAATTCCAATGTTCCTTCAACTGCACTGATATATGGTGAAGTAGCTGATGTTGCATTGATAAGTTACCTACTAGTGGTACAGTCAGCACTCTCTTCGTGCTCAGTCTCTCCCACACTTTGTCAACGCAAGTCCAACAGTTGAGTTTTATCCCCCCCACCACCCTCTAACTCCCCTCTCCCTAACTTCACTCCTCCCTGCACCCTGTTTGGTAACAACATATTTTTGCTGCTCCCCCTCTAGCCTCTATCATCCCCATATGGACTGCCTCACAGCCTGTCACAGGCTACGTACTGTAATGACTCCCAGATCTCCCCCTCTAGCCTCTATCCTCCCCATATGGACTGCCTCACAGCCTGTCACAGGCTACGTACTGTAATGACTCCCAGATCCCCCTAGCCTCTATCATCCCCATATGGACTGCCTCACAGCCTGTCACAGGCTACGTACTGTAATGACTCCCAGATCTCCCCCCCTCTAGCCTCTATCCTCCCCATATGGACTGCCTCACAGCAGACTATGTTACACTAAATGTAACCATCATCCAAATAATGGAATGGCTCTATTCTAGCTCTATTCTGGCTCTATTCTAGCTCTGACTCTATTCTAGCTCTAATCTGGCTCTATTCTGGCTCTATTCTGACTCTATTCTAGCTCTAATCTGACTCTATTCTGGCTCTATTCTAGCTCTGACTCTATTCTAGCTCTATTCTGGCTCTATTCTAGCTCTGACTCTATTCTAGCTCTAATCTGACTCTATTCTGGCTCTATTCTAGCTCTATTCTGGCTCTATTCTAGCTCTGACTCTATTCTAGCTCTAATCTGGCTCTATTCTGGCTCTATTCTGACTCTATTCTAGCTCTAATCTGACTCTATTCTGGCTCTATTCTAGCTCTGACTCTATTCTAGCTCTATTCTGGCTCTATTCTAGCTCTGACTCTATTCTAGCTCTATTCTGGCTCTATTCTAGCTCTGACTCTATTCTAGCTCTAATCTGACTCTATTCTGGCTCTATTCTAGCTATATTCTGGCCCATGTTGACTCCAATGCTTCCCACAGTTGGCTGGATGTCCTTTGGTTGGTGGACCATTCTTGATACACACGGAAAAATGTTGAGCATGGAAAACCCGGCAGCTTTGCAGTTCTTGACGTAAACCGCCTGGCATCTACTACCATACCCCGTTCAAAGGCACTTCAATATTTTGTCTTGCCCACTCGAGAGGCCAAATCAGTAACTTGTATGGAGGAATGTTGACAAACACTCCAGGCAGTCACCAACATCCTCGGCTATTTATAACCGGTTGGCTCATGCAGCGTCCAGAGGACAGGGGTGATTGATAGAATAGGGCTGTCCGCTAGCTGCTCTACTCTCACAGCTCCACCAGAGGACAGGGGTGATAGAATAGGGCTGTCCGCTAGCTGCTCTACTCTCACAGCTCCACCAGAGGACAGGGGTGATAGAATAGGGCTGTCCGCTAGCTGCTCTACTCTCACAGCTCCACCAGAGGACAGGGGTGATAGAATAGGGCTGTCCGCTAGCTGCTCTACTCTCACAGCTCCACCAGGGGTGATAGAATAGGGCTGTCCGCTAGCTGCTCTACTCTCACAGCTCCACCAGAGGACAGGGGTAATTATTAGGGCTGTCTGCAGTGCATTCTCATATGTCAGACCCCAAGGCAGGTCATCAGTGGGAATCTGACCACCAATAAAAACTGTTTTGATTTTGTCACCGTTTGGCCTGGATATGAGAATTTGACCTGGATTCACCAGCTCTCGGGTTTCTGACATGACCGTTAAAACCAAATGTTATCCGGCCTGAAACCCTTTAGTCGGGAGGTCCTTGGTATGCCCCTGCCTCTGCCCTACATAGCTCGGTATGAGGGGGTCTGATGAGGGGGACAGGGATCAAGGAGATGGCTGGTCCACAGAGGGAGGGAGTGATGCCAGTGTCTCATTCTGTTGTGGGATTGTTGTTCCCTCGACCTTTTATCCTTGTTTTGACTTGGTAACCAATAGCAAGCCATTTCTAGATATGAGGGGTATGTTTAGTTGTGGTAGGGGGAATGTTTAGTTGTGGTAGGGGGCCTGGTGTTGTAGTGTTATGGGGGTGTTGTAGTGTTATGTGCGGGGGTATGTTTAGTTGTGGTAGGGGGCCTGGTGTTGTAGTGTTATGTGGGGTGTTGTAGTGTTATGTGGGGGTATGTTTAGTTGTGGTAGGGGGCCTGGTGTTGTAGTGTTATGGGGGGTATGTTTAGTTGTGGTAGGGGACTGGTGTTGTAGTGTTATGTGGGGGTATGTTTAGTTGTGGTAGGGGACTGGTGTTGTAGTGTTATGGGGGGTATGTTTAGTTGTGGTAGGGGGCCTGGTGTTGTAGTGTTATGTGGGGGGTGTTGTAGTGTTATGTGGGGGTATGTTTAGTTGTGGTAGGGGCCTGGTGTTGTAGTGTTATGGGGGGTATGTTTAGTTGTGGTAGGGGACTGGTGTTGTAGTGTTATGTGGAGGGTATGTTTAGTTGTGGTAGGGGCCTGGTGTTGTAGTGTTATGTGGGGGTATGTTTAGTTGTGGTAGGGGGCCTGGTGTTGTAGTGTTATGTGGGGGGGTATGTTTAGTTGTGGTAGGGGGCCTGGTGTTGTAGTGTTATGGGGGGTATGTTTAGTTGTGGTAGGGGGCCTGGTGTTGTAGTGTTATTGGGAGTATGTTTAGTTGTGGTAGGGGGCCTGGTGTTGTAGTGTTATGGGGGTATGTTTAGTTGTGGTAGGGGGCCTGGTGTTGTAGTGTTATGGGGGGTATGTTTAGTTGTGGTAGGGGCCTGGTGTTGTAGTGTTATGTGGGGTATGTTTAGTTGTGGTAGGGGGCCTGGTGTTGTAGTGTTATGTGGGGGAGGTATGTTTAGTTGTGGTAGGGGACTGGTGTTGTAGTGTTATTGGGGGTATGTTTAGTTGTGGTAGGGGACTGGTGTTGTAGTGTTATGGGGGGTATGTTTAGTTGTGGTAGGGGGCCTGGTGTTGTAGTGTTATGTGGGGGGTATGTTTAGTTGTGGTAGGGGACTGGTGTTGTAGTGTTATGGGGGTATGTTTAGTTGTGGTAGGGGGCCTGGTGTTGTAGTGTTATGGGGGGGTATGTTTAGTTGTGGTAGGGGGCCTGGTGTTGTAGTGTTATGGGGGGTATGTTTAGTTGTGGTAGGGGACTGGTGTTGTAGTGTTATGGGGGTATGTTTAGTTGTGGTAGGGGACTGGTGTTGTAGTGTTATGGGGGGTATGTTTAGTTGTGGTAGGGGGCCTGGTGTTGTAGTGTTATGTGGGGGTATGTTTAGTTGTGGTAGGGGACTGGTGTTGTAGTGTTATGGGGGTATGTTTAGTTGTGGTAGGGGGCCTGGTGTTGTAGTGTTATGGGGGTATGTTTAGTTGTGGTAGGGGACTGGTGTTGTAGTGTTATGGGGGTATGTTTAGTTGTGGTAGGGGGCCTGGTGTTGTAGTGTTATGTGGGGGTATGTTTAGTTGTGGTAGGGGGCCTGGTGTTGTAGTGTTATGGGGGTATGTTTAGTTGTGGTAGGGGCCTGGTGTTGTAGTGTTATTGGGGGTATGTTTAGTTGTGGTAGGGGGCCTGGTGTTGTAGTGTTATGTGGGGGTATGTTTAGTTGTGGTAGGGGGCCTGGTGTTGTAGTGTTATAGGGGGGTATGTTTAGTTGTGGTAGGGGACTGGTGTTGTAGTGTTATGGGGGAGGTATGTTTAGTTGTGGTAGGGGACTGGTGTTGTAGTGTTATGGGGGTATGTTTAGTTGTGGTAGGGGACTGGTGTTGTAGTGTTATGGGGTATGTTTAGTTGTGGTAGGGGGCCTGGTGTTGTAGTGTTATGGGGGGGTATGTTTAGTTGTGGTAGGGGGCCTGGTGTTGTAGTGTTATGGGGGTATGTTTAGTTGTGGTAGGGGACTGGTGTTGTAGTGTTATGGGGGTATGTTTAGTTGTGGTAGGGGCCTGGTGTTGTAGTGTTATGGGGGGTATGTTTAGTTGTGGTAGGGGGCCTGGTGTTGTAGTGTTATTGGGGGTATGTTTAGTTGTGGTAGGGGGCCTGGTGTTGTAGTGTTATGGGGGGTATGTTTAGTTGTGGTAGGGGACTGGTGTTGTAGTGTTATGGGGGGTATGTTTAGTTGTGGTAGGGGCCTGGTGTTGTAGTGTTATGGGGGGTATGTTTAGTTGTGGTAGGGGGCCTGGTGTTGTAGTGTTATGTGGGGGGTGTTGTAGTGTTATGTGGGGGTATGTTTAGTTGTGGTAGGGGCCTGGTGTTGTAGTGTTATGGGGGGTATGTTTAGTTGTGGTAGGGGACTGGTGTTGTAGTGTTATGTGGGGGGTATGTTTAGTTGTGGTAGGGGACTGGTGTTGTAGTGTTATGTGGGGGTATGTTTAGTTGTGGTAGGGGACTGGTGTTGTAGTGTTATGGGGGGGTATGTTTAGTTGTGGTAGGGGCCTGGTGTTGTAGTGTTATGTGGGGGGTATGTTTAGTTGTGGTAGGGGGCCTGGTGTTGTAGTGTTATGGGGGTATGTTTAGTTGTGGTAGGGGGCCTGGTGTTGTAGTGTTATGGGGGTATGTTTAGTTGTGGTAGGGGGCCTGGTGTTGTAGTGTTATGGGGGTATGTTTAGTTGTGGTAGGGGCCTGGTGTTGTAGTGTTATGGGGGTATGTTTAGTTGTGGTAGGGGACTGGTGTTGTAGTGTTATGTGGGGGTATGTTTAGTTGTGGTAGGGGACTGGTGTTGTAGTGTTATGGGGGTATGTTTAGTTGTGGTAGGGGACTGGTGTTGTAGTGTTATGTGGGGGGTATGTTTAGTTGTGGTACGGGACTGGTGTTGTAGTGTTATGTGGGAGGGTATGTTTAGTTGTGGTAGGGGACTGGTGTTGTAGTGTTATGTGGGGGTATGTTTAGTTGTGGTAGGGGGCCTGGTGTTGTAGTGTTATGGGGGTATGTTTAGTTGTGGTAGGGGACTGGTGTTGTAGTGTTATGGGAGGTATGTTTAGTTGTGGTAGGGGACTGGTGTTGTAGTGTTATGTGGGGGGGTGTTGTAGTGTTATTGGCTCAGTGGGAAGTATAGTGTTATGGAACAGGGGGTATCCCAGGCCAAGAGGACATCACATGAATCCCATCTAACCGCAATGGAGACTGAAATAGGATGAGGTATCCCTCAAGTTGTCTCAGGATGAGAGATGGATGAGGTATCCCTCAAGTTCTCTCAGGATGAGGTATGTCTTCGTGGACGGGTCGTACCTATGGGTGGACCGTCTCACCTCAACCTCTTTCTGACCCATGTCATTTCCTCTTCAGTAGACTGACAGATAAAACCACTTCCTGTCCTTTCCCCTTCAGTAGACTGACAGATAAAACCACTTCCTGTCATTTCCTCTTCAGTAGACTGACAGATAAAACCACTTCCTGTCATTTCCTCTTCAGTAGACTGACAGATAAAACCACTTCCTGTCCTTTCCCCTTCAGTAGACTGACAGATAAAACCACTTCCTGTCATTTCCTCTTCAGTAGACTGACAGATAAAACCACTTCCTGTCATTTCCTCTTCAGTAGACTGACAGATAAAACCACTTCCTGTCCTTTCCCCTTCAGTAGACTGACAGATAAAACCACTTCCTGTCATTTCCTCTTCAGTAGACTGACAGATAAAACCACTTCCTGTCATTTCCTCTTCAGTAGACTGACAGATAAAACCACTTCCTGTCCTTTCCCCTTCAGTAGACTGACAGATAAAACCACTTCCTGTCCTTTCCCCTTCAGTAGACTGACAGATAAAACCACTTCCTGTCCTTTCCCCTTCAGTAGACTGACAGATAAAACCACTTCCTGTCCTTTCCCCTTCAGTAGACTGACAGATAAAACCACTTCCTGTCCTTTCCCCTTCAGTAGACTGACAGATAAAACCACTTCCTGTCCTTTCCCCTTCAGTAGACTGACAGATAAAACCACTTCTTGTCCTGTGTTTATAATGTACTTTATTTACTGCACAAATCAATAAATAACATATTACAAAATAAATATTGTTTATTGTAAGGACACGATATGTACAGCAACACATCAGGTGCAGTAGGTCTTGATATGTACAGCAACACATCAGGTGCAGTAGGTCTTGATATGTACAGCAACACATCAGGTGCAGTAGGTCTTGATATGGACAGCAACACATCAGGTGCAGTAGGTCTTGATATGTACAGCAACACATCAGGTGCAGTAGGTCTTGATATGTACAGCAACACATCAGGTGCAGTAGGTCTTGATAGGTACAGCAACACATCAGGTGCAGTAGGTCTTGATATGTACAGCAACACATCAGGTGCAGTAGGTCTTGATATGTACAGCAACACATCAGGTGCAGTAGGTCTTGATATGTACAGCAACACATCAGGTGCAGGTCAAGGCCCGACATGAAGGGGAGGAGAGTTCATCCATCTATCTCTCCACCCATCAATCTCTCCACCCATCTCGCCATCTCTCCATCCATCTCTCCATCCATCTCTCCACCCATCCATCCATCTCTCCACCCATCCATCCATCCATCTCTCCATCCATCCTTACATCTCTCCATCCATCCATCCATCTCTCCATCCATCCATCCATCCATCTCTCCATCCATCCATCCATCTCTCCATCCATCCATCTCTCCATCCATCTCTCCACTCCCATTCCGTAGATCACGGTAGTATTAAGCTGCCTCTCCAGACCGTGACTTCCTCCCCATCTCCTTCCTTGACGCTCGGTACAGTTTGATACTGAGACTGGGCAGATCATACAGTTCTTCCAGATGGAACCTGGTCTGGAACCGTTCTACGAACTGGTTCTCTCTGTCCAGACGGAACCTCATGGCCCAGAGGATCTCTGTCCCGTCCTGACACAGGTGATCGAAGGTATCCAAGAGTTCCACCAGGTAGGGGTGGCAGTACACCACGTCAGCAGCCAACACGTAGTCGTAGTGACAGGTAGCCTGAGGGAAGCGTTGTTCCAGCTCCTTCCCCCATGACAGCTCAGTGACATGAGGAGTGTGTCTACAGTGCCCCCTGGTGTTACGGAGGACGTTATACTGCAGGTTACTCAGCACCTCCGGCAGGTCCGTGGACGTCACCTTGGCACCTTGGAATAAAAAAAACCCACCAGTTACCAAACAGGAAGAAGATTCCCCGGGGGGGGGGAATTGGTGGTGGATGGGTCCGAAAAAAATAAATAAATACACACACTAACAATTCCCGCTGGGTCCACCCAGGCCAGCTCAGTGATATGAGGAGGGTGTCTGGGCCCACCCATGCGACTTTGTAAATATAAGATTGTCTCACCTAGAAGGCTGGTAACTACGGAGACCAGACCGGTCCCGGCGCCCAGCTCGATGACGTTCTTGTCCAGCAGGTTGTACGTGTCACGGTGGGTATCCAGGAAGTAACACAGCACTATGGCCTGATGGGAAATAAACACAATGCAATGTGACCTAACAGGACATTTTAAAATATTAAGATGATGAAGTTATAAATGGTGGAATTACATAGCGATGATTGTGACGACCCCTCCTGTCTCAGCCTCCAGTATTTATGCTGCAGTAGTTTATGTGTCGGGGGGCTAGGGTCAGTCTGTTATATCTGGAGTATTTCTCCTGTCTCAGCCTCCAGTATTTATGCTGCAGTAGTTTATGTGTCGGGGGGGCTAGGGTCCGTCTGTTATATCTGGAGTATTTCTCCTGTCTCAGCCCCCAGTATTTATGCTGCAGTACTTTATGTGTCGGGGGGGCTAGGGTCCGTCTGTTATATCTGGAGTATTTCTCCTGTCTTATCTGGTGTCCTGTGTGAATTTAAGTACGCTCTCTCTAATTATCTCTCTTTCTTTCTCTCTCTCGGAGGACCTGAGCCCTGGGACCATTCCTCAGGACTACCTGGCCTGAAGACTCCTTGCTGTCCCCTGTCCCCAGTCCACCTGGTCGTGCTGCTGCTCCAGTTTCAACTGTTCTGCCTGCGGCTATGGAACCCTGACCTGTTCACCGGACGTGCTACCTGTCCCAGACCTGCTGTTTTCAACTCTCTAGAGACAGCAGGAGCGGTAGAGATACTCTGAATGATCGGCTATGAAAAGCCAACTGACATTTACTCCTGAGGTGCTGACCTGTTGCACCCTCTACAAACACTGTGATTATTATTATCTGACCCTGCTGGTCATCTATGAACATTTGAACATCTTGGCCATGTTCTGTTATAATCTCCACCCGGCACAGCCAGAAGAGGACTGGCCACCCCTCACAGCCTGGTTCCTCTCTAGGTTTCTTCCTAGGTTTTGGCCTTTCTAGGGAATGTTTCCTAGCCACCGTGCTTCTACACCTGCATTGCTTGCTGTTTGGGGTTTTAGGCTGGGTTTCTGTACAGCACTCTGCGACATCAGCTGATGTAAGAAGGGCATTATAAAATAAATTAGATTTGATTTTGATGACGATTGCGATGGTAGATTAGCGTAAGATGGGTGGAGTGTTAGTGAGGATGATGAAGGTGAGTGTAAGGTGAGTGTTGTACCGAGGGCCACATCACAGCGCCGTACAGGTCATGTGCCTCCTTGATCTGGATCTGGTGTTCAGCGAAGGCGTATCCCTCCCAGGCTTCCATGGCGATCACAGACTGGAGGATCCTCCTGGACATGATGGCAGCTGCCAGCTCAGCATCCACAACAACACCTGACATGGCAACACAACTAGATGACATTTACTCTAAGGCAGGAGACGTGCATTCTGGGAACTATTTCCAAACCACAACAGTGAAGACGGTTGCGTATCCCATCATCCTGTCACTCAGTACAGTCTCAGGATGTTGACGTATCCCATCATCCTGTCACTCAGTACAGTCACAGGATGTTGACGTATCCCATCATCCTGTCACTCGGTACAGTCACAGGATGTTGACGTATCCCATCATCCTGTCACTCGGTACAGTCACAGGATGTTGACGTATCCCATCATCCTGTCACTCGGTACAGTCACAGGATGTTGACGTATCCCATCATCCTGTCACTCGGTACAGTCACAGGATGTTGACGTATCCCATCATCCTGTCACTCGGTACAGTCACAGGATGTTGACGTATCCCATCATCCTGTCACTCGGTACAGTCACAGGATGTTGACGTATCCCATCATCCTGTCACTCGGTACAGTCACAGGATGTTGACGTATCCCATCATCCTGTCACTCGGTACAGAGTAACATAACTCCTCTACACGGCTAGCTGACCCAGGATCAGTATGGTAACCTGGCCCCTCAGTAGAGTAACATAACTCCTCTACACGGCTAGCTGACCCAGGATCAGAACGGTGACCTGGCCCCTCAGTAGAGTAACATAACTCCTCTACACGGCTAGCTGACCCAGGATCAGTACGGTAACCTGGCCCCTCAGTAGAGTAACATAACTCCTCTACACGGCTAGCTGACCCAGGATCAGTACGGTAACCTAGCCCCTCAGTAGAGTAACATAACTCCTCTACACGGCTAGCTGACCCAGGATCAGTACGGTAACCTGGCCCCTCAGTAGAGTAACATAACTCCTCTACACGGCTAACTGACCCAGGATCAGTACGGTAACCTGGCCCCTCAGTAGAGTAACATAACTCCTCTACACGGCTAACTGACCCAGGATCAGTACGGTAACCTGGCCCCTCAGTAGAGTAACATAACTCCTCTACACGGCTAACTGACCCAGGATCAGTACGGTAACCTGGCCCCTCAGTAGAGTAATATAACTCCTCTATGTAGTCGATTACTGTAGGCACCGGGCAGGTTATTTGCGGCCTCTGACAGACAGACATGCAGCTGGTATACCAGTTATGTAAGCCGAGTGAGAGGAGAGACCCAGAAGAGCTCTTAAATCACTTTATAGCCTGCGTGTGTGTGTGTGTCTGTGTCAATGTACCTGATTACGATTGCTATAAACAAGTCTACGAAGCACTATAAAACGTGACTTTTACCACTCACAGTGACCGTCGACCAATGAATAAACACCAAATCTACCAGAGTGCACTTCAACTGTCGACGGCGACATTTCGGATTTACGCACAGCAAATTAACCCAAACGTTGACCTAGTGAGCCATCCCATAACGGACACATTTCTACCGGAATGCGTGTGGGTATTGAACGCTCATGCTACCTACCCTCTGTTTTAGCGCCGTTCTCAGTCTGGACCGACCGGGCCAGGAGGGGGTCCATGTCTCTGTCTCTGTCCTGGAGTAGGGGTGAGGAGTTTGTGTGGGTTAGTAGCCGTGCCAATCTGACCGCGTCGCTCCAAAGCGGTGCGTTTGGATGTCCAGGGAACAGTGTCAGTCCTTACGCTAGGTGCTCCGGGTCTCAACGGGCTCTAGTCTCAGGACAGGCGGCTGGCTGTGTGTTGTGAGGGGTCGGTATATGGTTCTCTTTCTCCTTTCCTTTCCCTTCCTCCCTCCCTCCCTCCCTCCCTCCCTTCCTTCCTTCCTTCCTTCCTTCCCTCCCTCCCTCCCTCGGCATATTGGGTATGGTACTCCCCCTCCGTCTCTCCTTCCCTTCCCGCCAGAGAGAGAGAGAGCTGGTTTCCCATGAAGAGAGAGAGAGAGAGAGAGCTGGTTTCCCATGAAGAGAGAGAGAGAGAGAGAGCTGGTTTCCCATGAAGAGAGAGAGAGAGAGAGCTAGTTTCCCATGAAGAGAGAGAGAGAGAGCGAGCTAGTTTCCCATGAAGAGAGAGAGAGAGAGCTAGTTTCCCATGAAGAGAGAGAGAGAGAGCTAGTTTCCCATGGAGAGAGAGAGAGAGAGCTAGTTTCCCATGAAGAGAGAGAGAGAGAGAGAGAGAGAGAGAGAGAGAGAGAGCTGGTTTCCCATGAAGAGAGAGAGAGAGAGAGAGAGAGAGAGAGAGAGAGAGAGAGAGAGAGAGGCTAGGAAGAGCTAGAGAGAGAAGGACAAATGGAGAGACTAACGTGAGAGTTCTAGCAGAGAGTTGGAAATAGAGTGGGGAGTCTCTCTGAGGCAGCCCTACCTGCTGCATTCTAGCTGACAAGGAAGGGGAGATAATCATTCCAAACCCTGACAGTTAGCCTAAATAAGAACGCTGTCTCTCTGAGGCCGCCCTACCTGCTGCATTCTACCTGCTGCATTCCTACCTGCTGCATTCTAGCTGTTAAAGAATGATGCTGTCTCTCTGAGGCCGCCCTACCTGCTGCATTCTAGCTGTTAAAGAACGATGCTGTCTGACTGAGGCAGCCCTATCTGCTGCATTCTAGCTGTTAAAGAATGATGCTGTCTCTGAGGCATCTCTTCCTGCTGCATTCTAGCTGTTAAAGAACAATGCTGTCTCTCTGAGGCCGCCCTACCTGCTGCATTCTAGCTGTTAAAGAACGATGCTGTCTCTCTGAGGCAGCCCTACCAGCTGCATTCTAGCTGTTAAAGAACGATGCTGTCTCTCTGAGGCCGCCCTACCTGCTGCATTCTAGCTGTTAAAGAACGATGTTGTCTCTCTGAGGCAGCCCTACCTGCTACATTCTAGCTGTTAAAGAACGATGCTGTCTCTCTGAGGCATCCCTACCTGCTGCATTCTACCTGCTGCATTCTAGCTGTTAAAGAACAATGCTGTCTCTCTGAGGCCGCCCTACCTGCTGCATTCTAGCTGTTAAAGAACGATGCTGTCTCTCTGAGGCCGCCCTACCTGCTGCATTCTAGCTGTTAAAGAAGGATGCTGTCTCTCTGAGGCAGCCCTACCTGCTGCATTCTAGCTGTTAAAGAACGATGCTGTCTCTCTGAGGCCGCCCTACCTGCTGCATTCTAGCTGTTAAAGAACGATGCTGTCTCTCTGAGGCAGCCCTACCAGCTGCATTCTAGCTGTTAAAGAACGATGCTGTCTCTCTGAGGCCGCCCTACCTGCTGCATTCTAGCTGTTAAAGAACGATGCTGTCTCTCTGAGGCAGCCCTACCTGCTGCATTCTAGCTGTTAAAGAACGATGCTGTCTCTCTGAGGCAGCCCTACCTGCTGCATTCTAGCTGTTAAAGAACGATGCTGTCTCTCTGAGGCCGCCCTACCTGCTGCATTCTACCTGCTGCATTCTAGCTGTTAAAGAACAATGCTGTCTCTCTGAGGCCGCCCTACCTGCTGCATTCTAGCTGTTAAAGAACGATGCAGTCTCTCTGAGGCCGCCCTACCTGCTGCAGTCTAGCTGTTAAAGAAGGATGCTGTCTCTCTGAGGCAGCCCTACCTGCTGCATTCTAGCTGTTAAAGAACGATGCTGTCTCTCTGAGGCCGCCCTACCTGCTGCATTCTACCTGCTGCATTCTAGCTGTTAAAGAACGATGCAGTCTCTCTGAGGCCGCCCTACCTGCTGCATTCTAGCTGTTAAAGAACGATGCTGTCTGTCTAAGGCATCCCTACCTGCTGCATTCTAGCTGTTAAAGAACGATGCTGTCTCTCTGAGGCAGCTCTACCTGCTGCATTCTAGCTGTTAAAGAACGATGCTGTCTCTCTGAGGCATCCCTACCTGCTGCATTCTAGCTGTTAAAGAACGATGCTGTCTCTCTGAGGCAGCCCTACCTGCTGCATTCTAGCTGTTAAAGAACGATGCCGTCTCTCTGAGGCAGCCCTACCTGCTGCATTCTAGCTGTTAAAGAACGATGCTGTCTCTCTGAGGCATCCCTACCTGCTGCATTCTAGCTGTTAAAGAACGATGCTGTCTCTCTGAGGCAGCTCTACCTGCTGCATTCTAGCTGTTCAAGAACAATGTAAACAAGCAGAGACACATCGTGTAAACAAATAACAAGACTGCCTTTGTAATACACAAAACATTTTCATTATTCCAAATATTCATTCCCAAACATAGAAAATACACCAACAAACAGCCTGAGACGCCTCATTGAAACGATCAACAATTTCATGGGTTTTACACAGCACCATCTTCTACACCGATACGTTACAGACATTAAATCGCTCATCATTCAAAACATCATTCGGAAAATGGATCACAGTGGTTTCGGTGCATTGGTCAAATATATCCCTCTGATGACATCATCACCCACAGACGGTCGAGAGTTTAAAGTGGACAGTTCTCACAGTGTCTTCGCCCCCCTCCCGCCTCTCTTTCCGCCCCTCCCGCCTCTCTTTCCCCCCCTCCCGCCTCTCTTTCCGCCCCTCCCGCCCCTTGGTTGGCCCCCAAACACTGACTGGGCCGTTACCATGGCGACCCCGCTGTCACCATCAACGTCATCCCCGGAACTGCTGCTATCGTTCCGCTCCGTCCTACTTGGGAGGAGTTTAGGAGGAGGCACTTCCTTCCTCTGCTGGCTGGCCCTTCCCACAGCCAGGCTGGCCCTTCCCATATTCGGACTAACCACTCCTACTTTCTTTCTTTCTTTGCTGGCCCCTCCTACAGCCAGGTTGGCCCCTCCCATATCATGGCTGTCTCTTCCCACATCCTCTTGAGCAGGCTTACTGACCTCTGCCCCCAGGAACCCCCCTGTCCCCTCCTCCACCTCTCCCTTCCTCTGCTTTGGCCTGGACCCCTTCCCTCTCTTAGCCCTGGATGGGGAGCCAGTCCCCTCTTCTTCCTCTTCCCTCCCTCCGTCCTCCCTCTCTTTCCTCTTTATACAGGTGACAGCCCGGCGGAGGCGCTGGCTCTTGATGGCCTGTCTCTCCTGCTGCTCCAGACGGAAGAACGAGTCGATACGCAGCTGGGTCTACAGGGAGAGAGGAGGGGAGAGGGGAGAGGGGAGGGAGGAGAGGAGAGGAAGGAGGAGAGAGGGGAGGGAGGAGAGGAAGAGGAGAGAGGGGAGGGAGGAGGGGGGAGAGGAAGAGGAGAGAGAGGAGAGGGGAGAGAAGGATGGAGGGGAGGGAGGAGAGGGAAGAGGGGAGAGGAGGGAGAGGAATGGAGGTATACAGGACAGGGGCAAATTGAGACACATTCACAATAAATTCACTATTATACCCAAGTCATTCACAATAAATTCACTATTATACCCAAGTCATTCCCAATAAATTCACTATTATAGCCAAGTCATTCACAATAAATTCACTATTATACCCAAGTCATTCACAATAAATTCACTATTATACCCAAGTCATTCACAATAAATTCACTATTATACCCAAGTCATTCACAATAAATTCACTATTATATCCAAGTCATTCACAATAAATTCACTATTATACCCAAGTCATTCACAATAAATTCACTATTATACCCAAGTCATTCACAATAAATTCACTATTATATCCAAGTCATTCACCAGAAATTCACTATTATACCCAAGTCATTCACAATAAATTCACTATTATACCCAAGTCATTCACAATAAATTCACTATTATACCCAAGTCATTCACCAGAAATTCACTATTATACCCAAGTCATTCACAATAAATTCACTATTATACCCAAGTCATTCACAATAAATTCACTATTATACCCAAGTCATTCACAATAAATTCACTATTATACCCAAGTCATTCACAATAAATTCACTATTATATCCAAGTCATTCACAATAAATTCACTATTATACCCAAGTCATTCACAATAAATTCACTATTATACCCAAGTCATTCACAATAAATTCACTATTATAGCCAAGTCATTCACAATAAATTCACTATTATACCCAAGTCATTCACAATAAATTCACTATTATACCCAAGTCATTCACAATAAATTCACTATTATATCCAAGTCATTCACAATAAATTCACTATTATACCCAAGTCATTCACAATAAATTCACTATTATACCCAAGTCATTCACAATAAATTCACTATTATAGCCAAGTCATTCACAATAAATTCACTATTATAGCCAAGTCATTCACAATAAATTCACTATTATACCCAAGTCATTCACAATAAATTCACTATTATATCCAAGTCATTCACAATAAATTCACTATTATAGCCAAGTCATTCACAATAAATTCACTATTATACCCAAGTCATTCACAATAAATTCACTATTATATCCAAGTCATTCACAATAAATTCACTATTATACCCAAGTCATTCACAATAAATTCACTATTATACCCAAGTCATTCACAATAAATTCACTATTATAGCCAAGTCATTCACAATAAATTCACTATTATACCCAAGTCATTCACAATAAATTCACTATTATACCCAAGTCATTCACAATAAATTCACTATTATATCCAAGTCATTCACAATAAATTCACTATTATACCCAAGTCATTCACAATAAATTCACTATTATAGCCAAGTCATTCACAATAAATTCACTATTATACCCAAGTCATTCACAATAAATTCACTATTATACCCAAGTCATTCACAATAAATTCACTATTATATCCAAGTCATTCACAATAAATTCACTATTATAGCCAAGTCATTCACAATAAATTCACTATTATACCCAAGTCATTCACAATAAATTCACTATTATATCCAAGTCATTCACAATAAATTCACTATTATACCCAAGTCATTCACAATAAATTCACTATTATACCCAAGTCATTCACAATAAATTCACTATTATAGCCAAGTCATTCACAATAAATTCACTATTATACCCAAGTCATTCACAATAAATTCACTATTATACCCAAGTCATTCACAATAAATTCACTATTATATCCAAGTCATTCACAATAAATTCACTATTATACCCAAGTCATTCACAATAAATTCACTATTATACCCAAGTCATTCACAATAAATTCACTATTATATCCAAGTCATTCACAATAAATTCACTATTATACCCAAGTCATTCACAATAAATTCACTATTATACCCAAGTCATTCACAATAAATTCACTATTATAGCCAAGTCATTCACAATAAATTCACTATTATACCCAAGTCATTCACAATAAATTCACTATTATACCCAAGTCATTCACAATAAATTCACTATTATATCCAAGTCATTCACAATAAATTCACTATTATAGCCAAGTCATTCACAATAAATTCACTATTATACCCAAGTCATTCACAATAAATTCACTATTATACCCAAGTCATTCACAATAAATTCACTATTATACCCAAGTCATTCACAATAAATTCACTATTATAGCCAAGTCATTCACAATAAATTCACTATTATAGCCAAGTCATTCACAATAAATTCACTATTATACCCAAGTCATTCACAATAAATTCACTATTATACCCAAGTCATTCACAATAAATTCACTATTATATCCAAGTCATTCACAATAAATTCACTATTATACCCAAGTCATTCACAATAAATTCACTATTATAGCCAAGTCATTCACAATAAATTCACTATTATACCCAAGTCATTCACAATAAATTCACTATTATACCCAAGTCATTCACAATAAATTCACTATTATATCCAAGTCATTCACAATAAATTCACTATTATAGCCAAGTCATTCACAATAAATTCACTATTATACCCAAGTCATTCACAATAAATTCACTATTATATCCAAGTCATTCACAATAAATTCACTATTATACCCAAGTCATTCACAATAAATTCACTATTATACCCAAGTCATTCACAATAAATTCACTATTATACCCAAGTCATTCACAATAAATTCACTATTATACCCAAGTCATTCACAATAAATTCACTATTATACCCAAGTCATTCACAATAAATTCACTATTATATCCAAGTCATTCACAATAAATTCACTATTATACCCAAGTCATTCACAATAAATTCACTATTATACCCAAGTCATTCACAATAAATTCACTATTATAGCCAAGTCATTCACAATAAATTCACTATTATACCCAAGTCATTCACAATAAATTCACTATTATATCCAAGTCATTCACAATAAATTCACTATTATACCCAAGTCATTCACAATAAATTCACTATTATACCCAAGTCATTCACAATAAATTCACTATTATACCCAAGTCATTCACAATAAATTCACTATTATATCCAAGTCATTCACAATAAATTCACTATTATACCCAAGTCATTCACAATAAATTCACTATTATACCCAAGTCATTCACAATAAATTCACTATTATAGCCAAGTCATTCACAATAAATTCACTATTATACCCAAGTCATTCACAATAAATTCACTATTATACCCAAGTCATTCTTAAATCTCTACTTGCAATAATTACTACAAACCATTGATCCAGACTAATACCTGTTGTGTGTTGAGCTGTTTGATAACAGGCTGTAGAGTCTCTTCTGTCTTCCTGCTGTTCCAACCAAAACGACTCTCACAGAACGTAGGCTTAGGGTTAAGAAAAGCTGGACTACACAAAGACCCGCCCCCACACACACACACACACACTCACACACACACACTCTCCTAGAGGATATTCCTTGAGGAGGTCGAGGTGTGGGCGGCCCCAGCTAAAAGAGCTCTCTGATAGGTCGACGCTGGGCTGCAGGTAGGCAGTTGCCACTGCAGGGTTGGGGAAGCCCGGCTGCAGCCGAAGCCCTCTCAGCTTCCTCTTGACCTTGGAGTCACGGGGGTCAGAGGTCAGACGATCCTGCTGCTGGGCCAAGGACCACCACTCGCTGGAAGGGAAACGGAGACAAAGCACAGACAGAGTGAGTAGAGCAAAACAGCTGTGTGCCGTCTCTGTGATCTCGGAGGGAATTGAACCCACAACCTTGGCATAGGTAAAGCTACACTGGGCCAACTGAGCCGCACAGGACCCACTGAGCCGCACAGGACCCACTGAGCCGCACAGGACCCACTGAGCCACACTGGGCCAACTGAGCCGCACAGGACCCACTGAGCCGCACAGGACCCACTGAGCCTCACAGGACCCACTGAGCCGCACAGGACCCACTGAGCCGCACAGGACCCACTGAGTCGCACAGGGCCCACTGAGCCACACTGGGCCCACTGAGCCACACTGGGCCCACTGAGCCACACAGGACCCACTCATTCATTACTCATCACCACACAATACCCTGAACCCACCCAGACCACTAGACACCACCCCCACCCAAACCACTAGACACCACCCCCACCCAAACCACTAGACACCACCCACCCAAACCACTAGACACCAACCCCGCCCCAAACCACTAGACACCAACCCCGCCCCCCACCCAAACCACTAAACACCAACCCCGCCCCCACCCAAACCACTAAACACCACCCACCCCCACCCAAACCACTAAACACCAACCACCCCCAAACCACTAGACACCAACCCCGCCCCTACCCAAACCACCACCCCCACCCAAACCACTAGACACCACCCACCCCCACCCAAACCACTAGACACCAACCACCCCCCAGCCAAACCACTAGACACCACCCACCCCCAAACCACTAGACACCAACCACCCCCAGCCAAACCACTAGACACCACCCCCCACCCAAACCACTAGACACCACCCCCACCCAAACCACTAGACACCACCCACCCCCAGCCAAACCACTAGACACCACCCACCCCCAGCCAAACCACTAGACACCAACCACCCCCACCCAAACCACTAGACACCACCCACCCCCCACCCAAACCACTAGACACCACCCACCCCCCACCCAAACCACTAGACACCACCCCCCACCCAAACCACTAGACACCACCCCCAAACCACTAGACACCACCCACCCCCCCAAACCACTAGACACCACCCACCCCCAGCCAAACCACTAGACACCACCCACCCCCAGCCACCCCCATTCCAGGACCTGAACACGCTGACTGGTTCCGTGCCAGGTCCTGACCTGAACACGCTGACTGGTTCCGTGCCAGGTCCTGACCTGAACATGCTGACTGGTTCCGTGCCAGGTCCAGGGAACTCGTTGAGTATCTCCATGCCCGTCACATAGCCCACCCCCGGGACTCCCTCCGTATAGTCACTACCCAGCAGGTAGGCCAGGTTAATCAGCTTGGTACGGTCCACACCTAGGGGAGGGACGAGGGTTAAGGTTAGAGAGAGGAGTCTAGTGGTTCTATAGGTCTATGTACCGGTAGTGTTCTAACCAGTTGGTTCTGTAGGTCTATGTACCGGTAGTGTTCTAACCATTTGGCTCTGTAGGTCTATGTACCGGTAGTGTTCTAACCAGTTGGTTCTGTAGGTCTATGTACCGGTAGTGTTCTAACCAGTTGGTTCTGTAGGTCTATGTACCGGTAGTGTTCTAACCAGTTGGTTCTGTAGGTCTATGTACTGGTAGGGTTCTACGTACCCAGTTGGTTCTGTAGGTCTATGTACTGGTAGTATTCTAGGTATTTGTTCTGGCTGAAGAAGTTCTTGTAGACGTGTCGTCCTCCGAACAGCCATACGTCGCTGTCATCCGTGATGGTTCCGTGGGTCTGGTCGGTCCGGTCCAGGGCTGCACACTGGGCCTCCGCCTCACTGGGAGCCACCAGGAAGGGTACGCCGAACAACCTCAGCAGCTCCTGATGGACAAGACACCCCGAGACATTAGACCCCGTAAGGGATCATCACAACGAGGGGCCATGCTTTCTATGGAAAATAATGAACGATGTAAAGGTGTGTTTCGCGGAGCGCTAGCAGTGAGGAGACCGACCTTCCACGGAGCGCTCCTTCATCAGACTGACTAAATGCGTGTGTTGACTGCCTCCTTTATCAGACTGACTAAATGCGTGTGTTGACTGCCTCCATCAGACTGACTAAATGCGTGTGTTGACTGCCTCCTTCATCAGACTGACTAAATGCGTGTGTTGACTGCCTCCTTCATCAGACTGACTAAATGCGTGTGTTGACTGCCTCCTTTATCAGACTGACTAAATGCGTGTGTTGACTGCCTCCCCTACCTGGCTCTCCAGACACATCTGTCCGGTAACGGTGGCAGCGACGCGTTCCTGCTGCTGCTTCTGTTCTCTCAGACTGGACTGCTGCTCTCCAAGACTGCTCTCTAGCGCCACCAGCTCCTCCTGTAGGACAACACAGGTACTGCATCACCCCAGTTCCACTACTGTACACAGTAACAGCTCCTCCTGTAGGACAACACAGGTACTGCATCACCCCAGTTCCACTACTGTACACAGTAACAGCTCCTCCTGTAGGACAACACAGGTACTGCATCAACCCAGTTCCACTACTGTACACAGTAACACCTCCTCCTGTAGGACAACACAGGTACTGCATCACCCCAGTTCCACTACTGTACACAGTAACAGCACCTCCTGTAGGACAACACAGGTACTGCATCAACCCAGTTCTACTACTGCATCACCCCAGTTCCACTACTGTACACAGTAACAGCGCCTCCTGTAGGACAACACAGGTACTGCATCAACCCAGTTCTACTACTGTACACAGTAACAGCTCCTCCTGTAGGACAACACAGGTACTGCATCACCCCTGTTCCACTACTGTACACAGTAACAGCACCTCCTGTAGGACAACACAGGTACTGCATCAACCCAGTTCTACTACTGCATCACCCCAGTTCCACTACTGTACACAGTAACAGCTCCTCCTGTAGGACAACACAGGTACTGCATCAACCCAGTTCCACTACTGTACACAGTAACAGCGCCTCCTGTAGGACAACACAGGTACTGCATCACCCCAGTTCCACTACTGTACACAGTAACAGCGCCTCCTGTAGGACAACACAGGTACTGCATCAACACATCTGAACCACACACAGAGAAATATACATTTTCCTGGCTATTTTCCTGGACACCTCCATCACCACTGAGTTGAAGCAGTACTTATCTTACCACGTTGATGTCTTCCCACTCGTTGGGTAGAGGAACAGGAGCTGGGGCAGGAGCTGGGGAAGGAGCTGGGCTGGGCTCTGTGGGAGGCTGGGGCTCCTTCTCCTCCCTCTCTTCCAAAGGGATAGCTCTGCTACTTAAAGCCTCCTCCTCCTCTTCCTCCTTCTTGGCCACGTGTTCCTGTGCCTTAGATGGAGCACCGCCCCCAACCTCTATCGGCGAATCATCCGTCTCCTCCTCCGCTTTTAGCTCCTCCCCCTCAGACACATCGATGAAGCTCTCTGAATCACTCTCGTCCTCACTGTCCTCTTTCTTCACAATCTGTCCATTCCTCTCCTCCTTGTCCTCCTCCTTCACAATCTGTCCATTCCTCTCCTCCCTGTCCTCCTCCTCCACACTCTGTCCATTCCTCTCCTCCCTGTCCTCCTTCTTCACAATCTGTCCATTCCTCTCCTCCCTGTCCTCCTTCACAATCTGTCCATTCCTCTCCTCCCTGTCCTCCTTCTTCACAATCTGTCCATTCCTCTCCTCCTGCGCTGGAGGTAAAGGCCCAGTCACTGGGCTGCTCCCCCAGTCCCCTCCTCTCTGTTTATACCCAGGCCTGATGGGGGAATAACACAGAGAGCCTGACCCAAACTGTCCCGCTGACCTACTGCAGAGCGGAAAGCCCCGTTCCTGTTGTCGACGGCTCGATCCAACTCCTCTCTGTTCCTCCTCAGAATCTCCTCCACCTCCTCCCTGCTCCTCCTGGTGATGGTTTCATCCTCCTCCTCCTCCCCCGTGCTGAGGACCACCCTGTCCGCAGGAGGAACGGGGAGGCGCGACTGTTGCTCATCAGTCAGAGTTGTCCTCCTCAGGGGCGTGTCCTTCCCTCCAGTCTCCTCCTCTGAGCTGCTGATGACGACCAATCGGTTCGCAGGACCCTGGGGACTGGGAGGGTGGGGCTTAACAGGAGAATTGCCAATCACGGTGGTGTATGGGGACGGGCCTACCTCCAACTCTTCTCCCATGGCTCGCTGAATGGCCAGGAGGGTTCGAGGAGACACACTGCCACCACCCCTCTCCTCAGCCCTGCTCCCTCCCCTACCCCAGGAGCTATCCTCCTCCTCAGCCCTGCTCCCTCCCCTACCCCAGGAGCTATCCTCCTCCTCAGCCCTGCTCCCTCCCCTACCCCAAGAGCTATCGTCCTCCTCGTCTGAGAAGCTGCTATCCATGGCAGCCTGGATGGCCTTCAGAGTCCGGGGGGAGGGCGGTGCTGTATCCCCCAGGCACGGGTTAGGGACCTGGGGATGTTTAGACGATGATGAGGGTCCCTCCTCCAGGCTCTCCTCCTCGGAGATGGGTCTCCAAAGGGGCTCAGGTCTCTCCCCTCCCCCCGTCCTAACCCTCCCTGACAGGGGACCACCCAACCAGGGAGAGGCCGCAGGCTGGATGTCTGGGACCCTCTCGCTGTTGTCTGTCTTCTTCGGACCTGAGGAGCGTACACACACACACACACACACAGACACAGACACACACACACACACAGGAACACACGAGGGGGATGAGTTTGAACAGGTCAATGCGGAGAATCGCTCAATTTGATCGCTGACCCCCTTCGACCTCTAACCTTTGATGAGGATGTAGTGGGTGGAGTCTTCTGAGAGGAGACGTCGTGTCTCCACACTGTGCCCCTCCCCCTGGTTGTTTAGCTCCATCCCCGGGGCGTTCCCTGCACTGCGGTTGGACATCTCTCTCTCCACCCCCTCCAGGCGCGCGTTCAGCTTGTTCCTCTGCAGCAGCCCTGCTAGCTGGTACTGGGAGAAGTCACCTGACCGCTGGGAGAGGGGGGGCTGGGTTAGGGTGTGTGTGTGTGTGTGTGTGTGTGCGCATGTGACACACACACACAGAGAGAGACAGAGAGACAGTGTGTGTGGTACCTCAGGAGGCGTGTGGTACCTGGTGTGTGTGGTACCTCAGGAAGCGTGTGGTACCTGGTGTGTGTGGTACCTCAGGAGGCGTGTGGTACCTGGTGTGTGTGGTACCTCAGGAGGCGTGTGGTACCTGGTGTGTGTGGTACCTCAGGAAGCGTGTGGTACCTGGTGTGTGTGGTACCTCAGGAGGTGTGTGGTACCTCAGGAGGCGTGTGGTACCTCAGGAGGCGTGTGGTACCTGGTGTGTGTGGTACCTCAGGAGGTGTGTGGTACATGGCGTGTGGTACCTCAGGAGGTGTGTGGTACATGGCGTGTGGTACCTCAGGAGGTGTGCGGTACCTGGTGTGTGTGGTACCTCAGGAGGTGTGTGGTACATGGCGTGTGGTACCTCAGGAGGTGTGCGGTACCTCAGGAGGTGTGTGGTACCTGGTGTGTGTGGTACCTCAGGAGGCGGGTGGTACCTCAGGAGGCGGGTGGTACCTCAGGAGGCGGGTGGTACCTCGAGGTGTGTGGTACATGGTGTGTGTGGTACCTCAGGAGGCGTGTGGTACCTCAGGAGGCGTGTGGTACATGGTGTGTGGTACCTCAGGAGGCGTGTGGTACCTCAGGAGGCGTGTGGTACCTCAGGAGGCGTGTGGTACCTCAGGAGGCGTGTGGTACATGGTGCGTCG